>CM056595.1:18094795-18177295 GCA_029721355.1 Tegillarca granosa
CCAACGACCTTCGGCAAGTGATTCGACAAGTTAGTAGAGGGCTGATCGACAGGGGATATCATAACGGGTTTAATAGTTGCATTCCCGTTATATGTTGTCTGTGAAGAGTAATCAGTAGGATACACAATTCCTATGTGTGTTAGTGTGTTTGTGCGCTCGTTTTGTGCGCGTGCGTGCGTGCGTTTTACATTTAAATAAAACATTACACTTACTAAAATATTTGAACAAAATAAAACATTACACTTACTAAAATATTTGAACATCATGCGTTTTGTCGTGTATGCTATTTTTACCGGTTGTCCTCAAAGTCAGACAAAAATACATAATTTCTCATAAGCGGTAATTTTATTCAATATCTAGATTTTGCATGTTTTGCGCACGTTTCGCCAGATTACCGATTGTTGCGTTATAATTTGTTTTATTGAAACCTTCCCGATTTAGCTTAATGCATTAACACGGGCGTGAAAACATCACAATTCCGGGTTTGACATCGTTACTAAGAACGGATTTTGACGTCATAGACAAGTACATCTTTACGACGTCACAATCAATAACTAAAAAGTATTGCGGGTATAAGAAAACAGAAGCCGCAATTTTTTTGCGTCTTTAAATCAAGCAAAGTCGCAAAATCGTTTCGTATGTACATGACCCATTGTTACAACGTAAGTCTAACGTTGTATGTTAAAGTCATATTAGTACTTTTTGAGTGCATTTTAAGTATTTTTGCAAGGAAAAACAGAAAGAAAGCGTTTTCCGAAATTACCAGAATTACAAGAATCATCATAAATGGTGTGTTGCAGTTGAGCATGTTGTTATCTAGCAGAGTTAGACATAGGTGTCGTTGCATTGTGTACACACCACTTTATTGCTTTCATGACAAGACATAAGTGAAAAACGGAAGAGTCAAAGCGGCCAGCTTTTCTTGGTAGCTACAGTATTAGAGTAGAGTAGGGAAGGGAAGGGAAGGATAATGTACTGGCTGTGGGGTAGAGTTTTTCTACGCCTCTGTTAAAGGGTACCTGTAACGATTTTCAGTTTTGACATATTTTATTCGTCGTACTTAAATATGGCTGTAGCGAAAATTCCATAAAATTCCATTTCATAATAACGTAGATATCGGCGATTTTCTAATACATCTCTAGTAATCCAAATCAAAAAGGTCGATATCGAGGCTCCCGTGTTGTGACGTCATACCAGTAACATATCTCCACAGAATATTATTTACCAACTACTAAAATAAGACAAATACGAACTCGTAGTTTAACTTTCTATGATTATTTTACGGGAAAAACTATTTAATGAAGTGGATAACATTCGTTTGACATGTACCGATAATAAAGATTATTATTAATCCTTTTGTATATTAGACACATTCCTTAGATTTAGACCCACACCTGTAATTAACAGGATGTCACGTATAATTTGCAAAATTGATTTGCAGGTTGATAAAGTTATCTTACGACCTGTAATATACAATAATATATTTACAGTTCGAGTAAAGTAAAATAATTTTATCTGATAAACGTAATTTGTCATATACAGTCATGATAAAGTTTTCACTCCGGAAAAAAGGATATTTCATTTTAAAATTTTAAAAAGTAAGAAAAAGAAATTTTTCTTTAGTTTTTATGTCAATAATAATAATAATAATAATAATAATAATAATAATAATAAAAATGAAATGTAACTTTTAGGCAAAATTGAAAATTCAAATTGACGACCAGAATAGTCTATTTGAAACACGTTTACAGATCTACTTACGACATTTAATTAGATAATAGATTATTAGATTTTATATTAGATTTTAGTTTTCACTTTTCCTTGGGCATACATATAACTCACGGTGATATTTTTAAATCCTTTATTCTATATATACAAATCCATAAAATTATTATTATTATTATTATTATTATTATCTCGTTTTTGAATGTGGTCCCCATCTAAAATCTGTATCATTTCATTTTAAACAATTATAATATATTTCGCGTAAAATAATTTTAGATGGAATATCTTGTCTTTTTTTCTTTTAATTACCCCAGCATTAATTAGCCATCGGGCAGCTGAAAAGAACTATGTTACAAACTTTAATCGTGTGAACATCTTCCAATTATCAAGGAAATGTGTTGCCGCCAGACTACTTAAAAGTTTTCTACATATGGTCATTTAATTTCAACTGTCAATAAACATTGCACAAACAAGCATATAGGCGATTGGATTTTTATGTAATTTTGAATGCATTATTTTGATAGAAATTCAAAATCAGCACATGACACCAAAGCAAGTTCCATAATATTCATCCGGTAGCCTGTCCAGTCCGACTTGATATTTAAGTCGACAATTAAATTAATTTTTGTCGTGTATTTGACAAGTTAAAACTAATCGCGTATTTTTTGTTATAGCTATGCAACTTATCGTATTTCTTGAGTCTGTCCAGTCAGACTTAATAAAATAATTTTTTTTTTTTTTTAAAAAAGTCAGATATAATCAATTTTCGTGTTGTTGACAAGTTAACACTCGTCACGTTTTTTCAACAGCTATGCACCAAATGTAGTCACAATTTTCGAGTAGGTCGGGACTCGACTCAATATATTCATCAAATTCGCCGTTTCTGGTCAGAATAAATAACGGATATACTCCAAATTCATTACTTATAAGATTGTCTACTGCTTCCCCAAATAATGACGAACTATTTGACATAAATAGGTACATGTCAGAGTCGTTACTTTCTTCTTCATACGCCAATATATCATCATAGTTACTACTGTCTATTATGTAAGACACTACTTCTAATACTGCAATGACGTCACACGTTTTATAACTTAAAACGAGGCGTTTCACTTTGCGATAAAGAGAAAGTTAAAAAATGTGGATTTCAAACCGCTATAACTTTTTTATTTTATCACCAATTTTGATGCGGTTTTCGATATTGTTATATTTAAATAATATATAAAACAACTGTGATAAAAAATTTTTGGTTACAGGTACCCTTTAAGAAAGGTGGAGGAAACCGGAGTTCCCGGAGAAAACCACCAACGACCTTCGGCAAGTGATTCGACAAGTTAGTATTGGGCTTGATCGACAGGGGATATCATAACGGGTTTAATAGTTGCATTCCCGTTATATGTTGTCTGTGAAGAGTAATCAGTAGGATGCACAATTCCTATGTGTGTTAGTGTGTTTGTGCGCTCGTGTTTGTGTACGTGCGTGCGTGCGTTTTACATTTTAAATAAAACATTACACTTACTAAAATATTTGAACAAAATAAAACATTACACTTACTAAAATATTTGAACATCATGCGTTTTGTCATGTATGCTATTTTTACCGGTTGTCCTCAAGTCAGACAAAAATACATAATTTCTCATAAGCGGTAATTTTATTCAATATCTAGATTTTGCATGTTTTGCGCACGTTTCGCCAGTTTACCGATTGTTGCGTTATAATTTGTTTCATTTAAACCTTCCCGATTTAGCTTAATGCATTAACACGGGCGTGAAAACATCACAATTCCGGGTTTGACATCGTTACTAAGAACGGATTGTGACGTCATAGACAAGTACATCTTTACGACGTCACAATCAATAACTAAAAAGTATTGCGGGTATAAAAGAAACAGAAGCCGCAATTTTTTTGCGTCTTTAAATCAAGCACAAAGTCGCAAAATCGTTTCGTATGTACATGACCCATTGTTACAACGTAAGTCTAACGTTGTATGTTAAAGTCATATTAGTCCTTTTTGAGTGCATTTTAAGTATTTTTGCAAGAAAAATAGAAAGAAAGCCGTTTTCCGAAATTACCAGAATTACAAGAATCATCATAAATGGTGTGTTGCAGTTTGAGCATGTTGTTATCTAGCATAGTTAGACACGGGTGGTGTTGCATTGTGTACACACCACTTTATTGCTTTCATGACAAGACATAAGTGAAAAACGGAAGAGTCAAAAGCGGCCAGCTTTTCTTGGTAGATACAGTATAAGAGTAGAGTAGGGAAGGGAAGGGAAGGATAATGTTTTGTGCTGTGCTGTGCTGTGGGGTAGAGTTTTCTACGCCTCTGTCAAGAAAGGTGGAAGAAACCGGAGTTGCCGGAGAAAACCACCAACGACCTTCGGCAAGTGATTCGACAAGTTAGTAGAGGGCTTGATCGACAGGGGATATCATAACGGGTTTAATAGTTGCATTCCCGTTATATGTTGTCTGTGAAGAGTAATCAGTAGGATACACAATTCCTATGTGTGTTAGTGTGTTTGTGCGCTCGTGTTTGTGCGCGTGCGTGCGTGCGTTTTACATTTAAATAAAACATTACACTTACTAAAATATTTGAACAAAAATAAAACATTACACTTACTAAAATATTTGAACATCATGCGTTTTGTCGTGTATGCTATTTTTACCGGTTGTCCTCAAAGTCAGACAAAAATACATAATTTCTCATAAGCTGTAATTTTATTCAATATCTAGATTTTGCATGTTTTGCGCACGTTTCGCCAGTTTACCGATTGTTGCGTTATAATTTGTTTTATTGAAACCTTCCCGATTTAGCTTAATGCATTAACACGGGCGTGAAAACATCACAATCCCGGGTTTGACATCGTTACTAAGAACGGATTTTGACGTCATAGACAAGTACATCTTTACGACGTCACAATCAATAACTAAAAAGTATTGCGGGTATAAAAGAAACAGAAGCCGCAATTTTTTTGCGTCTTTAAATCAAGCACAAAGTCGCAAAATCGTTTCGTATGTACATGACCCATTGTTACAACGTAAGTCTAACGTTGTATGTTAAAGTCATATTAGTCCTTTTTGAGTGCATTTTAAGTATTTTTGCAAGAAAAACAGAAAGAAAGCCGTTTTCCGAAATTACCAGAATTACAAGAATCATCATAAATGGTGTGTTGCAGTTTGAGCATGTTGTTATCTAGCATAGTTAGACATGGGTGTCGTTGCATTGTGTACACACCACTTTATTGCTTTCATGACAAGACATAAGTGAAAAACGGAAGAGTCAAAAGCGGCCAGCTTTTCTTGGTAGCTACAGTATTAGAGTAGAGTAGGGAAGGGAAGGGAAGGGAAGGATAATGTACTGTGGGGTAGAGTTTTCTACGCCTCTGTTAAGAAAGGTGGAGGAAACCGGAGTTGCCGGAGAAAACCACCAACGACCTTCGGCAAGTGATTCGACAAGTTAGTAGTGGGCTTGATCGACAGGGGATATCATAACGGGTTTAATAGTTGCATTCCCGTTATATGTTGTCTGTGAAGAGTGATCAGTAGGATACACAATTTCTATGTGTGTTAGTGTGTGCGTGCGTGCGTGCGTTTTACATTTAAATAAAACATTACACTTACTAAAATATTTGAACATCATGCGTTTTGTCGTGTATGCTATTTTTACCGGTTGTCCTCAAAGTCAGACAAAAATACATAATTTCTCATAAGCGGTAATTTTATTCAATATCTAGATTTTGCCTGTTTTGCGCACGTTTCGCCAGTTTACCGATTGTTGCGTTATAATTTGTTTTATTGAAACCTTCCCGATTTAGCTTAATGCATTAACACGGGCGTGAAAACATCACAATCCCGGGTTTGACATCGTTACTAAGAACGGATTTTGACGTCATAGACAAGTACATCTTTACGACGTCACAATCAATAACTAAAAAGTATTGCGGGTATAAGAAAACAGAAGCCGCAATTTTTTTGCGTCTTTAAATCAAGCACAAAGTCGCAAAATCGTTTCGTATGTACATGACCCATTGTTACAACGTAAGTCTAACGTTGTATGTTAAAGTCATATTAGTCCTTTTTGAGTGCATTTTAAGTATTTTTGCAAGAAAAACAGAAAGAAAGCCGTTTTCCGAAATTACCAGAATTACAAGAATCATCATAAATGGTGTGTTGCAGTTTGAGCATGTTGTTATCTAGCATAGTTAGACATGGGTGTCGTTGCATTGTGTACACACCACTTTATTGCTTTCATGACAAGACATAAGTGAAAAACGGAAGAGTCAAAAGCGGCCAGCTTTTCTTGGTAGCTACAGTATTAGAGTAGAGTAGGGAAGGGAAGGGAAGGGAAGGATAATGTACTGTGGGGTAGAGTTTTCTACGCCTCTGTTAAGAAAGGTGGAGGAAACCGGAGTTGCCGGAGAAAACCACCAACGACCTTCGGCAAGTGATTCGACAAGTTAGTAGTGGGCTTGATCGACAGGGGATATCATAACGGGTTTAATAGTTGCATTCCCGTTATATGTTGTCTGTGAAGAGTGATCAGTAGGATACACAATTTCTATGTGTGTTAGTGTGTGCGTGCGTGCGTGCGTTTTACATTTAAATAAAACATTACACTTACTAAAATATTTGAACATCATGCGTTTTGTCGTGTATGCTATTTTTACCGGTTGTCCTCAAAGTCAGACAAAAATACATAATTTCTCATAAGCGGTAATTTTATTCAATATCTAGATTTTGCCTGTTTTGCGCACGTTTCGCCAGTTTACCGATTGTTGCGTTATAATTTGTTTTATTGAAACCTTCCCGATTTAGCTTAATGCATTAACACGGGCGTGAAAACATCACAATCCCGGGTTTGACATCGTTACTAAGAACGGATTTTGACGTCATAGACAAGTACATCTTTACGACGTCACAATCAATAACTAAAAAGTATTGCGGGTATAAGAAAACAGAAGCCGCAATTTTTTTGCGTCTTTAAATCAAGCACAAAGTCGCAAAATCGTTTCGTATGTACATGACCCATTGTTACAACGTAAGTCTAACGTTGTATGTTAAAGTCATATTAGTCCTTTTTGAGTGCATTTTAAGTATTTTTGCAAGAAAAACAGAAAGAAAGCCGTTTTCCAAAATTACCAGAATTACAAGAATCATCATAAATGGTGTGTTGCAGTTTGAGCACGTTGTTATCTAGCATATTTAGACATGGGTGGTCGTTGCATTGTGTACACACCACTTTATTGCTTTCATGACAAGACATAAGTGAAAAACGGAAGAGTCAAAAGCGGCCAGCTTTTCTTGGTAGCTACAGTATTAGAGTAGAGTAGGGAAGGGAAGGGAAGGGAAGGAAGGATAATGTACTGTGGGGTAGAGTTTTCTACGCCTCTGTTAAGAAAGGTGGAGGAAACCGGAGTTCCCGGAGAAAACCACCAACGACCTTCGGCAAGTGATTCGACAAGTTAGTAGTGGGCTTGATCGACAGGGGATATCATAACGGGTTTAATAGTTGCATTCCCGTTATATGTTGTCTGTGAAGAGTAATCAGTAGGATGCACAATTCCTATGTGTGTAAGTGTGTTTGTGCGATCGTGTTTGTGTACGTGCGTGCGTGCGTTTTACATTTAAATAAAACATTACACTTACTAAAATATTTGAACAAAAATAAAACATTACACTTACTAAAATATTTGAACATCATGCGTTTTGTCATGTATGCTATTTTTACCGGTTGTCCTCAAAGTCAGACAAAAATACATAATTTTTCATAAGCGGTAATTTTATTCAATATCCAGATTTTGCATGTTTTGCGCACGTTTCGCCAGTTTACCGATTGTTGCGTTATAATTTGTTTCATTTAAACCTTCCCGATTTAGCTTAATGCATTAACACGGGCGTGAAAACATCACAATTCCGGGTTTGACATCGTTACTAAGAACGGATTGTGACGTCATAGACAAGTACATCTTTACGACGTCACAATCAATAACTAAAAAGTATTGCGGGTATAAAAGAAACAGAAGCCGCAATTTTTTTGCGTCTTTAAATCAAGCACAAAGTCGCAAAATCGTTTCGTATGTACATGACCCATTGTTACAACGTAAGTCTAACGTTGTATGTTAAAGTCATATTAATCCTTTTTGAGTGCATTTTAAGTATTTTTGCAAGAAAAACAGAAAGAGAGCCGTTTTCCGAAATTACCAGAATTACAAGAATCATCATAAATGGTGTGTTGCAGTTTGAGCATGTTGTTATCTAGCATAGTTAGACATGGGTGGTGTTGCATTGTGTACACACCACTTTATTGCTTTCATGACAAGACATAAGTGAAAAACGGAAGAGTCAAAAGCGGCCAGCTTTTCTTGGTAGCTACAGTATTAGAGTAGAGTAGGGTAGGGTAGGGAAGGGAAGGGAAGGGAAGGATAATGTTCTGTGCTGTGGGGTAGAGTTTTCTACGCCTATGTCAAGAAAGGTGGAGGAAACCGGAGTTCCCGGAGAATACCACCAACGACCTTCGGCAAGTGATTCGACAAGTTAGTAGAGGGCTTGATCGACAGGGGATATCATAACGGGTTTAATAGTTGCATTCCCGTTATATGTTGTCTGTGAAGAGTAATCAGTAGGATACACAATTCCTATGTGTGTTAGTGTGTTTGTGCGCTCGTGTTTGTGTGCGTGCGTGCGTGCGTTTTACATTTAAATAAAACATTACACTTACTAAAATATTTGAACAAAAATAAAACATTACACTTACTAAAATATTTGAACATCATGCGTTTTGTCATGTATGCTATTTTTACCGGTTGTCCTCAAAGTCAGACAAAAATACATAATTTCTCATAAGCGGTAATTTTATTCAATATCTAGATTTTGCATGTTTTGCGCACGTTTCGCCAGTTTACCGATTGTTGCGTTATAATTTGTTTCATTTAAACCTTCCCGATTTAGCTTAATGCATTAACACGGGCGTGAAAACATCACAATTCCGGGTTTGACATCGTTACTAAGAACGGATTGTGACGTCATAGACAAGTACATCTTTACGACGTCACAATCAATAACTAAAAAGTATTGCGGGTATAAAAGAAACAGAAGCCGCAATTTTTTTGCGTCTTTAAATCAAGCACAAAGTCGCAAAATCGTTTCGTATGTACATGACCCATTGTTACAACGTAAGTCTAACGTTGTATGTTAAAGTCATATTAAGTACTTTTTGAGTGCATTTTAAGTATTTTTGCAAGAAAACCAGAAAGAAAGCCGTTTTCCGAAATTACCAGAATTACAAGAATCATCATAAATGGTGTGTTGCAGTTTGAGCATGTTGTTATCTAGCATAGTTAGACATGGGTGGTGTTGCATTGTGTACACACCACTTTATTGCTTTCATGACAAGACATAAGTGAAAAACGGAAGAGTCAAAAGCGGCCAGCTTTTCTTGGTAGCTACAGTATTAGAGTAGGGTAGGGAAGGGAAGGATAATGTACTGTGCTGTGGGGTAGAGTTTTCTACGCCTCTGTCAAGAAAGGTGGAGGAAACCGGAGTTCCCGGAGAATACCACCAACGACCTTCGGCAAGTGATTCGACAAGTTAGTAGAGGGCTTGATCGACAGGGGATATCATAACGGGTTTAATAGTTGCATTCCCGTTATATGTTGTCTGTGAAGAGTAATCAGTAGGATACACAATTCCTATGTGTGTTAGTGTGTTTGTGCGCTCGTGTTTGTGTGCGTGCGTGCGTGCGTTTTACATTTAAATAAAACATTACACTTACTAAAATATTTGAACATCATGCGTTTTGTCGTGTATGCTATTTTTACCGGTTGTCCTCAAAGTCAGACAAAAATACATAATTTCTCATAAGCAGTAATTTTATTCAATATCTAGATTTTGCATGTTGTGCGCACGTTTCGCCAGTTTACCGATTGTTGCGTTATAATTTGTTTCATTTAAACCTTCCCGATTTAGCTTAATGCATTAACACGGGCGTGAAAACATCACAATCCCTGGTTTGACATCGTTACTAAGAACGGATTGTGACGTCATAGACAAGTACATCTTTACGACGTCACAATCAATAACTAAAAAGTATTGCGGATATAAAAGAAACAGAAGCCGCAATTTTTTTGCGTCTTTAAATCAAGCACAAAGTCGCAAAATCGTTTCGTATGTACATGACCCATTGTTACAACGTAAGTCTAACGTTGTATGATAAAGTCATATAAGTACTTTTTGAGTGCATTTTAAGTATTTTTGCAAGAAAAATAGAAAGAAAGCCGTTTTCCTGAAATTACCAGAATTACAAGAATCATCATAAATGGTGTGTTGCATGTTTGAGCACTGTTGTTATCTAGCATAGTTAGACATGGGTGTCGTTGCATTGTGTACACACCACTTTATTGCTTTCATGACAAGACATAAGTGAAAAACGGAAGAGTCAAAAGCGGCCAGCTTTTCTTGGTAGCTACAGTATTAGAGTAGAGTAGGGAAGGGAAGGGAAGGGAAGGATAATGTACTGTGGGGTAGAGTTTTCTACGCCTCTGTTAAGAAAGGTGGAGGAAACCGGAGTTGCCGGAGAAAACCACCAACGACCTTCGGCAAGTGATTCGACAAGTTAGTAGTGGGCTTGATCGACAGGGGATATCATAACGGGTTTAATAGTTGCATTCCCGTTATATGTTGTCTGTGAAGAGTAATCAGTAGGATGCACAATTCCTATGTGTGTAAGTGTGTTTGTGCGATCGTGTTTGTGTACGTGCGTGCGTGCGTTTTACATTTAAATAAAACATTACACTTACTAAAATATTTGAACAAAAATAAAACATTACACTTACTAAAATATTTGAACATCATGCGTTTTGTCATGTATGCTATTTTTACCGGTTGTCCTCAAAGTCAGACAAAAATACATAATTTTCTCATAAGCGGTAATTTTATTCAATATCCTAGATTTTGCATGTTTTGCGCACGTTTCGCCAGTTTACCGATTGTTGCGTTATAATTTGTTTCATTTAAACCTTCCCGATTTAGCTTAATGCATTAACACGGGCGTGAAAACATCACAATTCCGGGTTTGACATCGTTACTAAGAACGGATTGTGACGTCATAGACAAGTACATCTTTACGACGTCACAATCAATAACTAAAAAGTATTGCGGGTATAAAAGAAACAGAAGCCGCAATTTTTTTGCGTCTTTAAATCAAGCACAAAGTCGCAAAATCGTTTCGTATGTACATGACCCATTGTTACAACGTAAGTCTAACGTTGTATGTTAAAGTCATATTAATCCTTTTTGAGTGCATTTTAAGTATTTTTGCAAGAAAAACCAGAAAGAAAGCCGTTTTCCGAAATTACCAGAATTACAATAATCATCATAAATGGTGTGTTGCAGTTTGAGCATGTTGTTATCTAGCATAGTTAGACATGGGTGGTGTTGCATTGTGTACACACCACTTTATTGCTTTCATGACAAGACATAAGTGAAAAACGGAAGAGTCAAAAGCGGCCAGCTTTTCTTGGTAGCTACAGTATTAGAGTAGGGTAGGGAAGGGAAGGATAATGTACTGTGCTGTGGGGTAGAGTTTTCTACGCCTCTGTCAAGAAAGGTGGAGGAAACCGGAGTTCCCGGAGAATACCACCAACGACCTTTGGCAAGTGATTCGACAAGTTAGTAGAGGGCTTGATCGACAGGGGATATCATAACGGGTTTAATAGTTGCATTCCCGTTATATGTTGTCTGTGAAGAGTAATCAGTAGGATACACAATTCCTATGTGTGTTAGTGTGTTTGTGCGCTCGTGTTTGTGTGCGTGCGTGCGTGCGTTTTACATTTAAATAAAACATTACACTTACTAAAATATTTGAACATCATGCGTTTTGTCGTGTATGCTATTTTTACCGGTTGTCCTCAAAGTCAGACAAAAATACATAATTTCTCATAAGCAGTAATTTTATTCAATATCTAGATTTTGCATGTTGTGCGCACGTTTCGCCAGTTTACCGATTGTTGCGTTATAATTTGTTTCATTTAAACCTTCCCGATTTAGCTTAATGCATTAACACGGGCGTGAAAACATCACAATCCCTGGTTTGACATCGTTACTAAGAACGGATTGTGACGTCATAGACAAGTACATCTTTACGACGTCACAATCAATAACTAAAAAGTATTGCGGGTATAAAAGAAACAGAAGCCGCAATTTTTTTGCGTCTTTAAATCAAGCACAAAGTCGCAAAATCGTTTCGTATGTACATGACCCATTGTTACAACGTAAGTCTAACGTTGTATGATAAAGTCATATAAGTACTTTTTGAGTGCATTTTAAGTATTTTTGCAAGAAAAATAGAAAGAAAGCCGTTTTCTGAAATTACCAGAATTACAAGAATCATCATAAATGGTGTGTTGCAGTTTGAGCATGTTGTTATCTAGCATAGTTAGACATGGGTGGTGTTGCATTGTGTACACACCACTTTATTGCTTTCATGACAAGACATAAGTGAAGAACGGAAGAGTCAAAAGCGGCCAGCTTTTCTTGGTAGCTACAGTATTAGAGTAGAGTAGGGAAGGGAAGGGAAGGGAAGGATAATCTACTGTGGGGTAGAGTTTTCTACGCCTCTGTTAAGAAAGGTGGAGGAAACCGGAGTTCCCGGAGAAAACCACCAACGACCTTCGGCAAGTGATTCGACAGGTTAGTAGTGGGCTTGATCGACAGGGGATATCATAACGGGTTTAATAGTTGCATTCCCGTTATATGTTGTCTGTGAAGAGTAATCAGTAGGATGCACAATTCCTATGTGTGTTAGTGTGTTTGTGCGCTCGTGTTTGTGTGCGTGCGTGCGTGCATTTTACATTTAAATAAAACATTACACTTACTAAAATATTTGAACAAAAATAAAACATTACACTTACTAAAATATTTGAACATCATGCGTTTTGTCGTGTATGCTATTTTTACCGGTTGTCCTCAAAGTCAGACAAAAATACATAATTTCTCAAAAGCGGTAATTTTATACAATATCTAGATTTTGCATGTTTTGCGCACGTTTCGCCAGTTTACCGATTGTTGCGTTATAATTTGTTTCATTTAAACCTTCCCGATTTAGCTTAATGCATTAACACGGGCGTGAAAACATCACAATTCCGGGTTTGACATCGTTACTAAGAACGGATTGTGACGTCATAGACAAGTACATCTTTACGACGTCACAATCAATAACTAAAAAGTATTGCAGGTATAAATAAAACAGAAGCCGCAATTTTTTTGCGTCTTTAAATCAAGCACAAAGTCGCAAAATCGTTTCGTATGTACATGACCCATTGTTACAACGTAAGTCTAACGTTGTATGTTAAAGTCATTTTAGTACTTTTTGAGTGCATTTTAAGTATTTTTGCAAGAAAAATAGAAAGAAAGTCGTTTTCCGAAATTACCAGAATTACAAGAATCATCATAAATGGTGTGTTGCAGTTTGAGCATGTTGTTATCTAGCATAGTTAGACATGGGTGGTGTTGCATTGTGTACACACCACTTTATTGCTTTGATGTCAAGACATAATGAAAATCGGAAGGGTCGAAACCGCTCCTGTTCGCCAACTCATAAACCGTCCTTTACGGTACCCACCCCTCTTTCTACTTCTTTCTGTACCCGTGCAGTACCGGACAAGATACAATCAAGTATCTATAAGTATCTAAGAATAAAACAAAAAAAACTGGTGCTGCACGGTGATACAAAATAAAAAAATGAACTGTACTATACAGTATTTCCGCTCTATTGTTGTTAGCTCTGTAAGTATGTGTCAGAATGTGTCAGAAAGTGCTCGAATGTGTTAGTGTGAAGGGTGCGTCTCGCCTAAGACGTTAAGCTGGAGGCCCCGTGTACCCGACAGCCTGACGGGGCACGATAAAGATCCCCTATGTTTATCGAAAACAGAGTAGGCGTTTACGCCGGCATTGGGCCCCTTCACTTATATCTTCTAAATTACACATCCATGCTTTTGATCCCCCATTACTAAAGATCCCCTTTTGGAACAGGCTTCAAATAAACCCACTACATTCTTTTTTTTTATCAAAATTTCAAAATTTTTCTCTTGGCATGTTCTCGCGCCTGGTTAGGGATACCCTATTCTTACCGCGGGGTACTTCACTCACAGCTGGGCGCCACCTCTTCCTATGCACTTTCCTGCTCTGCTGCTGTCCTGGCACCTTCGTTTATCAGGGAGTATAACGACCAAAATATCAAAATCATAAAAATTATATTAAGTTAAACAGTCTGCACAATGGCCGCAACGCCCCATGTAGACTTCAAACTCGCCTAATTTGTGTGTGTCAAAAGCGGCCAGCTTTTCTCGGTAGCTACAATATTAGAGTAGAGTAGAGTAGGGAAGGGAAGGGAAGGGAAGAGAAGGATAGGATAATGTACTGTACTGTACTGTGGGGTAGAGTGTTCTAAGCCTCTGTCGACAAAGGTGGAGGAAACAGGAGTTCCCGGAGAAAATCACCGACCTTTGCCGGGCTTGATCGACTGGGGATGACATAACGGGTTTAATAGTTGCATTCCCGTATATTTTGTCTGTGAAGAGTAATCAGTAGGATACACAATTCCTATGTGTGTTAGTGTGTTTGTGCGCTCGTGTTTGTGTGTGTGCCTGCGTTTAACATTTAAATAAAACATTACACTTACTAAAATATTTGAACACCATGCGTTTTGTCGTGTATGCAATTTTTACCGGTTGTCCTCAAGTTCAGGCAAAAATACATAATTTTTCATAAGCAGTAATTTTATTCAAAATCTACATTTTGCATGTTTTGCGCACGTTTTGCCAGTTTACCGATTGTTGCGTTATAATTTGTTTCATTTAAACCTTCCCGATTTAGCTTTATGCATTAACACGGGCGTGAAAACATCACAATCCCGGGTTTGACATCGTTACTAAGAACGGATTGTGACGTCATAGACAAGTACATCTTTACGACGTCACAATCAATAACTAAAAAGTATTGCGGGTATAAATAAAACAGAAGCCGCAATGTTTTTGCGTCTTTAAATCAAGCACAAAGTCGCAAAAACGTTTCGTATGCACATGACCCATTGTTACAACGTAAGTCTAACGTTGTATATTAAAGTCATATTAATACTTTTGAGTGCATTTTAAGTATTTTTGCAAGAAAAACAGAAAGAAAACCGTTTTCCGAAATTACCAGAATTACAAGAAACACCATAAATGGTGTGTTGCAGTTTGAGCATGTTGTTATCAAGCATAGTTAGACACGGTTGGTGTTGCATTTTGTGTACACACCACTTTATTGCTTTCATGACAAGACATAAGTGAAAAACGGAAGAGTCCAAAGCGGCCAGCTTTTCTCGGTAGCTACAGTATAAGTAGTAGAGTAGGGAAGGGAAGGGAGGAATAATGTACTGTACTGTGGGGTAGAGTGTTCTACGCCTCTTTCAAGAAAGGTGGAGGAAACCGGAGTTCTCGGAGAAAACCACTTACTTTTGGAACGCGATTCGACAAGTTAGTAGAGGGCTTGATCGACTGGAGATCACATAACGGGTTTAATAGTTGCATTTCCGTTAAATGTTGTCTGTGAAGAGTAATCAGTAGGATACACAATTCCTATGTGTGTTTGTGCGCTCGTGTTTGTGAGTGTGCGTGCGTTTTACATTTAAATAAAACATTACACTTACTAAAATATTTGAACATCTTGCGTTTTGTCGTGTATGCAATTTTAGCATGTTGTTATCTAGCATAGTTAGACACGGGTGGTGTTGCATTATGTTTACACACCACTTTATTGCTTTCATGACAAGACAGACGTTAAAAACGGAAGTGTAATAGACAGGCAGCTTTAAATAAGTTTAATTGTTGGACACAATTCGTTCAATAGTAAGTGTGTGTCGTGCTGTCGTTTTTGTTGATACTGCTTTTATTGATTTTTTTGCGTCCCAGTCAAGAATATTTTACTTATATCGAAAAGTCACCAATTATAGGTAAGTCGCAGAAAGTTTGCCCTTTGCAATGAGCTCAGGGCAAAGTGTAGGGGAGGTTCTTGCCACACCTGCCGTGACACTGGGCACCAGTTTTTAAGGTCTCATCCTAAAACCCCAGGGAAACATAGAGAAAGATTTTAAACCTGAAAGGTTTAACTAAAAAAAAAAATTAAGATTGAATATCTAAATGTCCCATATTTTTATTGTCGACTTGAGGCTGGTGAAGAGGTAACAATACTTGTGAATATTGTTCTTGAAATGTCTCTAAACGAAAAGAAATTTGAAAAAAGTCAGAAACTAACCAGAACTAAGAACTAATGGTTCAAGTTTCAAGTTTCTTTATTTCTCTTATTGTGAGTCACAATAATGAGAAAATATACACACAAATACAAAATATAAATACAAATACAACATACATAAGTAAACATGTGTAAATATTATGATATGTATTTTAACATATTTTAACCCTGAGGACTGACTCTCTCGTCAATTACTTTGATAAATTTGAACTTGCATAAATTGTTGATATTGTTAAAGTAAACTTGTTAGGCTAGTCAAGAACAGGGAAAATGAGATATTTGTAGTAAAAAAAAATAATTGGCAATCTACAACGATCGAATTAGATAATTATATTTATATATCTACGAAAATTAAATCGATTCAGGAGGCATAATTAAAAAGAACAATTGAATGTTTCCACATTGCAACTGTTACAATGACTGATGAAGTAGAAACGTATGAATGTGTTGTAAAAATAAAGAAAAAATACTTAAGATATCAGTGAGCATATAAATATAAAAACAGTTGCACGTACCAAAAACGTGAAATTATGGATACCAAGGCAGATGTTCAGTAGAGGGGTCGAATTTGAAAGATAATTGTCCAAAGAATTATGTCAGGGAGGAAAGCCAATATTTTGGATCTATCTTTTACTTTGTCGTACCATGTGAGATTTTCAAAGGCAGGCTGAGGAATTATATTAATATTAATTAAAATGGGACACTCGAAAAAAAATATTATCAAGTAAATTTTAATTTAGCACCGTTGTAACACGGACAAGGCGGGTTACTGAAATACTCTGAAAATAATAATTTTTCTATTACAAGATAAGGTTATGGCATTCCTTAAATTTTATTAGCAATGTTTTGTTTACAAAGATGCATCACAAGGACGCCATTCTGCATCAAAAGCAAGATGATAATGCTAGTGAGACTGAGTTGAGTAAAAGTGTTTAACGTCCCAGTCAAGAATATTTCACTTATATCGAGATGTCGCCAGCTATAGACGAAAGTGCAGAAATTTTGCCTGTGCGTTGCGCTAATGGTATTATACCGCAGGGTTCTTTATCGTGCCACGCTTACCATGACACAGGACCTCGATTATTCAAGTTCCCATTCGAAAGAACTGTGACTTTCATTTTGTAATGCCGAATGCTTGGCAAAAGAACAGTCGCTACCCACTATCAAGTCTTTGGTCAGACCCGACCGGCGTTTGAACCCACGACCTGCCAGTTACGAAGCAAACACTCTGCAAACTGAGCTACCGCGGTGGTTGCTAATACTAGCAATCGTTTATAGTGTAAGGTCAAAACCGAACGGATAAGAAAAACTGAAAATTAAAAATTTGGATTATTTGCATTAAATTGGCTATCACTAATCGCTACTAGAAACTTAATCTTTGTAACTTCAAGAAGTTCAAGGCTTAACTGGAAGTAATCCATGACACTGCTTATTTATTTCAAAGCCCGATGCAACTTGACTTCTGTGGATGACCTATTTTATCTAATTTAATTTCAATTTTGTTTTATTTTATTTTTATTTTAATGTATTTTAAAAATAAATAAAAATGACACTGATAGTATTATTAGAATTTCAAAGATAAATTAAAAAGTGGAAACACAGAACAATTATCATTTTTACTGCTTTTTCAAATTGATAAAATTTCAATGTATAAAACAGATTTTTTTGACAAATATTGAACCATCTAGATTCATAAAACGTGTTATTACTTATGTGATAAAAATGTTTGATAGAACGCAATAAAAGCAGACGGTATATAATCAATTTACACATTTTTTTTACTTAGAAGTTAGCGCGCAGATTGCCAAAATTATATGTGGTCGTTAATCGAATTATTATTTTTTTTATTCTTATTTATTATTATTAATTATAGGTATTGAATTAGAAAAGTTCAAAAGTTATACAGTTTTTTCATTTCTAACATAAAGAGAAAATCCTATGACTATGTGAGACAGGTGTCTATTTTTTTTAACAAAACAAACCCGAATTCCTTTACTTGTCCTGAAGATGCCCTACAGTTTTCAACCCTATCCATCAGTTATGAACAAGTACACATGTACTTGATTTGGACATTTGCAGTGTTCTAGGAACTTGTCGCTAGGTAAGTTTCCAATAATTTTTCTCAATGTGCTCTAATTAAGTCGCATATTTTGTCCCTCGTGGATAAATCTATCGTGATTTTTAAATATTAATCAGGTATTTTTGAATGTTAAACTAAAAATTTCAAAAACTATACATAAACTTTATTCCAAGAGTTTGTAAAATTAATACAGTTGATAAATATATAGAGATTAATAAAATAAAATTTCCTCCACTGGACTGTAGTTTTCCAATAATAATAAAAATTAGGATAATAATGATTTAAAATTTTAAAAAAAAATTAAAATTTTCATTTAAAAAAAACTTTGGAAAAAAAATGGGGGATTCAACCTTAATCGTTAAAAAAACTTTGTATTCGGACAAGTTTCAGTTCAACTTCACGAGGTAAGAATTTTTTTTAGGAGTTTGTTCGTTTGATTTTTTTAAAAAAAATATTTTTCCTTAGTCTTTATAGTAGTCTAAGTCTTAAGCATAGCATGAAAGTAATACCAAAGTCACAATAATAATAATAATGATAATGATAATAATACTTTATTGCAAAGCAAAAACAAAACTATAGCATTACTGAGTAGAACTAATTATATAACAAAATGGCAAATAAATAACGGAGAACAATCAAATGTTAGAAGTGTTGATCTGAGTAACCAGGCTTTGGATAGTTACTTACACAGTTTCTTGTCAGAGATTTAGAGTTCGCTTTTAAAAGTTTTCGAAAGTTATTGATATTCAGCCAGACGCAGTAAAATTTCGGTAAGTATTGACAACATATGGAACGGAATACAGACCATATAAGGAGAAAATGATACTCGGTCTCTATACAGTTCGAGGCACAGCATAAACAAATCCTCATTTCCCTTGGAGTTTTAGCATAGCGGCTAGATTCAACATTTAATCGCAATGTACCACTGCGTAATTTGGTTAAAAGTGATACATTGAAATCAAATGTTAAATAAGCCGCTAAACCAAATTCATTTTTAAGAGTCACATAATACATGTATGATAATTTTTCAGACGAACTGACAAGCTGAATCCATTTGGGTAATACTGGTCGTTGATACGGATTTCCACACTGTCTAAAGAAACACTTATATTATTTTATGTTTACGCATAATACATAACGGTAGACGACCAAGTTCATCATACAAAAAAGGCAATGGGGGCACCTTTAGATAAACCTAAAGTATGATTACAAAATCTTTGTAAAACAAGATAAATTTCATGTGCATGATGGAATCCCAAGACTTCCGATGCATAGTTGTGTTTAACGTCGATATATATAGTTTTATTCATGTTGGATAGAAGTCCAGACAAAGCTCTTGATCCTTGCTGTGCTATCCTTTTCTTGGTGTGCAAAAACTTGCCATTATAGTGTAGCAACATGCTTTAATATATGTACGAGTCTACAATTTATAATTCTTGGTTATTGAAGTAAAACGTGTCTGTTATATGTTTCCATCTGTTGTGAAATACAACAATGTGTTCACGGTGATATGCCATCGTTGGCAATAAAACGCAAGTTTGTCCAACAGTGTTTGCAATATATTTGGCGATTTACCAAACATAACCGTGTAATCTGCGTATAGAATTAAATAAATCAAATAACCATTGATATAACGCAGATCCGTAGAGTTATTAACGGAATTATCATGTATAATGTCATTAATGAAAACAGAAACAGTAATGGTGAAAGTAGTTCACCTTGTTTGACGCCTGTATGATTTACGAAGGCTTTAGAAAGTTGTCCTCCATTCCTGATACGTAATGAGACATCAGAGTAGACAGTTTTGATCACATTAACAAGTTTAAAACCTAATCCACTTTTAATAAGCTTTTACCACAAAATCCATATTACAACGCTGTCAAAAGCACGTGCGATATAATCCCATGAAGTACAAATATAGCGTCTATAGTAGAGCGACCAGAGCGAATTCCAAATTAATTGTTTGTTAATGTTTCTCCATCATCAGCCCAGATTTCGAGTCGACGTGTGACAACTGAAGTGTATATCTTTGAAAATACACTGTCTAGTACGATAGGGCGGTAATTATTGGGGTCAGTTAAATCTCCCGTTTTGGGGACTGGAATTAACACACCTTCCATCCAAGATTGTTTTTACTAAAATAATTTAAGCGAATACAGAAAAAATGTTTTTTGATTGGTCAAAAACATAATAAATAAATAATTCTTTAAAAAAAATGATAAAGAACAGAAAAGAAAAAATAGATTCCAATAAGATTTACTTTATGACGAAAGCAAGTTGTATAATCTTCCAAGAGAATTACTAAAATTCTGTTTCATCAATATTTATGCCCTTACTATAAATTACGATAAATTTAGACTTTTGTTGGAATAACTTAAATAAAAAGATAAGATAAGTGATGATTGTGGTACTTTAGATACGTTTCTGCAGAGATATAAAAAAAAGTTGAATTTTCAAAGGAGGAAACATTGAAACATTAAGGGCATATTTATCTCATCCAAACATGTGGAGTGACATTTTGGATGAAGTAAAACAAAAGGTAAACAAACTTTCACCCGAGGCAAGAGAATTATATCAGAATAGTAGAGCAAAGCAACTGATAAAAAGAATGTCTGGCCAACTTAGCGAATTATTGTCAGAAAACGTTGAGGATATTCAAGACTTAGACATAGGATACTGTGAAAAGAATTTCTCACATACATGTTTATCAAGATCTTGTAAAGATGAAAATACATCTCTCTCTCTCTCTCTCTCTCTCTCTCTCTCTCTCTCTCTCTCTCTCTCTCTCTCATATTATTTTTTGTTTATAGATCTGAGGTAATGCAAATCCAGAACGGCGACTTTTAAGGTATGAAAATGTATCGCCCTCTTTGGCTAAAACAGGTCAAAAGGTTACTACACAGACTAATTTTTTGGACAAGGATAATGGAAATCGACATTTAACATCCGTTAATAACAACGCGGTAAAGAACAGTGACCAACAACTACGAAAAAAACATTGGCAGATATAATTAAAGTAAACCAACGAGAATATAATGAATTATTAAAGAAACAAATGCAAAAGTTTATTAAACAGCTGGGACTGAGCTTAACAGACGATTCTGATATAATTAATGACTAGGAGTACAATAAACTTTTAAAAAATCATATTTATTTGTTTCGTTGTGTTTTAATTTGTGTACTTGTTCAGTATTTTTATAAATGCTGAACTATCGGCACGGTTACTAAATATTTCTTAAATAAGTAAGAACTACATAGTTCCTTTTGACTATTCATCCGTTCCATTTATACTTTTCTTTTCACGTGGAAGATGACGGTCAGCTTACATCCAGCTGAAAATCATAAGTATATTAATTGCGTATGTATTCTGATGAAACTGTTTTAGTTTATTTAACGGTAATGTTCAGTTAATATTGTAAATTTCATATTTCTAATACCACTTAAACTGCTTGTCTAAGGTCGGTAGTTTTCTCCGGACACTCCGGTTTCCTCCACCATCCCAGAACTGACAGCCTCGGTATAAGTGAAAGATTCTTAACTGGGGCGTAAAACACCATTACTCAACTCAACTCAACAAATAATTAAACTACAGTGCTTATGGTTGTTTTTATTACACAAGAGCTCTCTAAATTTGTAAATTTGATATTCATCTGACGCAATACATACATCAAAGGAATTAAAAACGAGAGTAGAGAATATTAAATTACTTTGTTGACAGATAATGTAACATTTTTCCTTAGCGACGAAAACATCACATTCAAAAATTGAAACAGTTGATTTCTTAAACGTTGTTTACGTCCTGAAATGAATCTTGCTAAAAGGAAAGCATGCAATTTGGTTGACTCATTTTAAACCAAACCTTCAGGTACGTTATTATTTGAATGTACAGTCACCAGATCTGTAATTTATTTAATTAGTTTGTTATTAGTAACAAAAAGCTTTATAAAAACTAGAGATTGTAACTGGGATACCAGTTACGTATGATTCCCCACCATCCATAATCTATATATTGTCTAAAATATACACCTGCTGATGGACTGATCTCGAGATGGATTGATAGTATCCATTACTAGTAATCGAAAGCTGACTAAGAGAAAAGGCGGAAGACAAGTAAATTTAAAGTTAACATCGAATTGTACAATTATAATTCGAGCAGTATTCATTTTAATATATATTTTCATTCCCTCATACCCCATTGTTGCAACAATGTTTTTTTTGTTAAAAGAAATCAATTGATCACGGGAGTCCGAATCTGCATGTATAAATTTATAATTCGAAATGTATGTAAATTATACAAGTTTAATAGATCAGAATCATGCGTTCTGTCTTCTGACATAGGTCCTATCCATTAAATTGGCAATTCTATTAGCTGGTGTATTTTGATTGGACAGGTATTCAACTTTGATTGATAGCAAATCTATTTCACGAACTGTGAGGTGTTTAACCAACAAATTTGATTGACGTGTGTCATGACTGTGAAGTAGCCATAACCTACATATTAATGGATAATTGACAAAGAGATTAAAGCAATTATCCATATCAAAACATGTAATAATGCTATTGAATTTGTTTACAATTCTTTGAATAGGAATTTAATCCTGTAAACTTGCCTTAAGAAATGAAATCAAGTATGCCATAAGATAGTGTTTCTTGACTGAGGGTGGGTGTTAAGAATTCTGGCTTCCCACCCCTACCCTCTCTTGAAAATGATTTCCTGGAGGTTTTTATCACTCTTTTCAAAAGTCCATAATGAACAAAAAAAAAATATACAGATGAGTGGAAAGGATTTTAACTATTTAAAAGCTATACATATACATAGCACCACCCACAGTGGGAAATGACCTTAGGTGCCCTTTATTAATATCACTCTATTCAACTTTTCATAAGGAACCAGAAAATACATAAATTAGGGGTGGGGATTTCAATAGTTTAAAATTAACTTAGCACCACCCAGCCCTACCCTTCAGTGGGAAAGGACCTTAGGTGTCTTTGATTAGTGTCATTCTTTTCATTTTATCATTAGGAACCAGAAAATATATACTTTAGGGATGGGGATCTCATTAGTTTATGAGTTATGACAAAGCCCTATATATGGTTTTATAGCACACCGCAAAGTGTTTAAGGAAAAATTGTTGATTTTTGTTTTTAAGACCCCATCTTCCTGTCCCTCACCCAATAAATACCCATGGATGTAAAACTTTAATGGTGCAGGAACCTATCCTAAAATTTTGAACGAGATTGAATGATGCGTTTAACTTGTTTGGCAGTGCTGATAAAAATTTGATATATTTTTAACAATTTAATACATAGTAACTGAGAATTTATTAAGAACAAATTATGTATGTGAGAAAGAGGTTAGTCACTTTATTAACATGTAGTTCATTAACATTCAATCATTTTTGTTTAGTGCTAAACTGTATACATTAATTCAGATTACCCATTTTTAACGGGCCCTCATATATCTGAGAAACTGAATAAGAAAGAAGAAGAAGATTCTGTAAGAGTTATCTATCTTTGTACGTATTGGACAGAAAGATGTTTGGAATTAAATTACGCAATTTACACGCACCGACCGCTGAGCCGTCGAGTTAGAAAAAAATTTGATCATTTATCCATATCTACTAAGATAGCAGATTGTTGGTATCAAATTTCATCGAAACCCATCATACCGTTTCCAAGTTCTGCACCGGACAATTTTAAGGAAGAAAAAAAATTATAAAAATAATAATAATAATAATAATAAGAAGAAGAAACAGAACGAAAACAATATGATTCCCCACCTTTGGGTGGGGAATCATAATAAGTTCATAAAGTCAATAAGAACATTATATGCATTTCTGAAACAAAGTTAATTGCAGAAAAGCAGCGACAAGTAATAAATAAATATGTTGGGGCAAAAGTATTTCCCTTGAGATGACCCATGAACATTCTGGTCATCGTTAAAAAGGATAAAAACGTAACACCACACCAGTAATCGTCAAAGCAATATCATCGCTCCTTCTTCTTTGAAATAATTACGTGCAAGTTTATAAAAATAAAAATATCTATACTTCGAAAAAAAAATTTCGTACAGAAAAGGAATTAGAATAACAACATGATAATGGTAATCGACATCATAAAACTGCCCAAGGTTTTTTTTTTTTTTTTTTTTTTTTTTTTTTTTGACATCATGCAATTTTGGAACAAAAATGAGAGAGAGAGAGAGAGAGAGAGAGAGAGAGAGAGAGAGAGAGAGAGAGAGAGAGAGAGAGGGGTAATCTAAATTCAAACTTCTTATCAAGATTTTTGAATAATACATACAGTGCTTATAGCGTTGAAGATTTGAAATATTTACAGAAACACATCAATGTAATCCATATTCTTGGTTATATAATCTTTTTACGACCATAGTTTTAAATTTCCTTATTATACACGGTATATTTCTAATGACGCATTAAGCGAAAAAAAAATCCTCTTCAAACCATAGTAGATGACAAACTAATTTAAGAAACAAAATAGTAATATCAGATCTTTGGAATGACTATTTGCAATTGGCGCTTAAAAGCTTACAAGTTCGAGTGTATTCACATTGATCTTTCAGAAGTATCTGAAACCATCAATTGCACTCTGGAGTTAAAAAAAGATACAACTGTGACGAAATCTAGCTCTTAAGACTTCATTGTTAACAATCGACGTCATTCAAAAATATAATTTTTACTTTAAATGTGTTTGGGGACATCCGTCTACCTTATTTTTATATATATGTCTTTTTAAAGATTAAAGTGTCACATAGTTTTCAATGTAAAATCCATTTTAATTTTTTTCCATTTTAAATTAAAATAGAACATTTGAACAAAAGAAGTGTAAAACTAGAGATTGTAACTGGGATACCAGTTACGTATGATTTCCCACCATCCATAATCTATATATTGTCTAAAATATACACCTGCTGATGGACTGATCTCGAGATGGATCGATAGTATCCATTACTAGTAATCGAAAGCTGACTAAGAGAAAGGGCGGAAGACAAGTAAATTTAAAGTTAACATCGAATTGTACAATTATAATTCGAGTAGTATTCATTTTAATATATATTTTCATTCCCTCATACCCCATTGTTGCAACAATGTTTTTTGTTAAAAGAAACCAATTGATCACGGGAGTCCGAATCTGCATGTATAAATTTATAATTCGAAATGTAAATTATACAAGTTTAATAGATCAGAATCATGCGTTCTGTCTTCTGACATAGGTCCTAACCATTAATTTGGCAATTCTATTAGCTGGTGTATTTTGATTGGACAAGTATTCAACTTTGATTGATAGCAAATCTATTTCACGAACTGAGGTGTTTAACCAAAAAATTTGATTGACGTGTGTCATGACTGTGAAGTAGCCATAACCTACATATTAATGTAGAATTGACAAAGAGATTAAAGCAATTATCCATATCAAAACATGTAATAATGCTATTGAATTTGTTTACAATTCTTTGAATAGAAATTTAATCCTGTAAACTTGCCTTAACAGACATGTAATCAAGTATGCCATAAGATAGTGTTTCTTGACTGAGGGTGGGTGTTAAGAACTCTGGCTTCCCACCCCTACCCTCTGTTGAAAATGATTTCCTGGAGGTTTTTATCACTCTTTTCAAAAGTCCATAATGAACAAGAAAATATACAGATGAGTGGAAAGGATTTTAAATATTTAAAAGCTATACATGTACATAGCACCACCCACAGTGGGAAATGACCTTAGGTGCCCTTTATTAATATCACTCTATTCAACTTTTCATAAGGAACCAGAAAATACATAATTTAAAATCAATAGTTTAAAATAAACTTAGCACCATCCAGCCCTACCCTTCAGTGGGAAAGGACCTTAGGTGTCTTTGATTAGTGTCATTCTTTTCATTTTATCATTAGGAACCAGAAAATATATACTTTAGGGATGGGGATCTCATTAGTTTAAGAGTTATAACAAAGCCCTATATATAGTTTTATAGCACACCGCAAAGTGTTTAAGGAAAAATTGTTGATTTTTGTTTTTAAGACCCCCATCTTCCTGTCCCTTACCCAATAAATACCCATGGATGTAAAACTTTAATGGTGCAGGAACCTATCCTAAAATTTTGAACGAGATTGAATGATGCGTTTAACTTGTTTGGCAGTGCTGATAAAAATTTGATATATTTTTAACAATTTGATACATAGTAACTGAGAATTTATTAAGAACAAATTATGTATGTGAGAAAGAGGTTAGTCACTTAATTAACATGTAGTTCATTAACATTCAATCCTTTTTTGTTTAGTGCTTAACTTTATACATTAATTCAGATTACCCATTTTTATCGGGCGCTCATATATCTGAGAAACTGAATAAGAATGAAGAAGATTCTGTAAGAGTTATCTATCTTTGTACGTATTGGACAGAAAGATGTTTGGAATTAAATTACGCAATTTACACGCATCGACCGCTGAGCCGTCGAGATAGAAAAAAATTTGATCATTTATTAATATCTACCAAGATAGCAGATTGTTGGTACCAAATTTCATCGAAACCCATCATACCGTTTCCGAGTTCAGCACCGGACAATTTTAAGGAAAAAAAATTATAATAATAATAAGAAGAAGAAGATGAAGAAGAAACAGAACGAAAACAATATGATTCCCCACCTTTGGGTGGGGAATCATAAAAAGTGTTATATTTACAAATATCATGTAACTTGTTATTCTAAAATGTAAATGAACTTAAACAAAAATGCCGAGTGGATTGGTTAAATGGTGCATTGCATCCCAGCCAAGAATTTTTTTTTACTTTTATCCAGCCGGTTAGTTCTTATATGCTGGAGAAAACGGCTGTGACCAGAAAAAAAACCACCGTACTTCGGCATGAAAACTGATAAACTTACTCACACTAGAATGTCTGTTTGAGTGTTATTCCAACCTATCCCGTTTGAGACACTAGTACGTAAGCGCAGCTTTAAACTCTGTCGGTGATATGATTGATTATCGTTATGATGGGTGGTTAGTAAGTTTGTTTAAAAATGTATTACATATAGCAAAACATACCAACATACCAAGTGTACCACAAGAATTATATGTATGAACTGGCTCAGTGTAGAGCATCGACCGCGCGAGTGGGAGGTGTTGGTTTCGAACCCCCGGTAGGGTCATACTTAAGACCTAATAATTTGAGATGTTGCTTCTTCGCCTGATGCTTGAGTTTCAACTGACGGATGAAATGGCGGAGTGATGTGCTTGTCTGTGGCATATCAATGACTCATTGAGCTAGCACCTATCCAAAAAGTCGACCTTGCTTGCTATAACAATGCAGTCTCAAACACTCAGACAGAATTTTACAGAGATTAATAACCTTGTTCTCGTCGGGAATAGCTGAAAAATTGCTGATGCGACGTTAAACAATATAACAACTACAACAACAAAAATTATATGGCCATATTTGAGATCAAGCTTATTTTATTCTAGACAATGAAATTTATATAACCTCTGCTATTTGATGAAAAACGTGAAGAATCAGACAATATTTACTAAGTGTCCTTTAAAGTGGGAAGTACCTTATTTAAAACGTTTAAATAGGCAGTGTGTATTTTAAAACATCCATTCGAGTCACTTGATCATTTACCTACTTGGCGTGACGATATATCTCAATTACGAAAATATACCTGTCTTAAATTACGTAACAACTTCGTTTCTGTTGACCAGAAATATGGCGAATGCATCGAGAAAATTCATCATTATTTTTATTATCGGAGTGATAGTAACTTTTGGTATTGGGATTTTGATAGGACATTTTGCAATAGAAAAAATAACATCTCAACCCGATAATGAAGGTAAACGTGACAGTCAGACATTTAAATTAGGAAATGCTTGTACCAATGAAATCAAGAATTTTACATACCTACACAGGTAAGAAAGAAGATTTTATGTATATCATTAACAGCTTGAAAAAATCGTAATTTTTATTCATCTAATGTTTATTTAGAAGTTCTGATAATAGCTTGACCTTTCAAATGTTGTTTAAATCAAAGATACTTAACTTGAAAAATATTGCTGTAGTGTTGAAGGTTTCAAAGTAAAAGTTACATTTCTAGCGCGTTTTTTTTTTTTAATTTATTTATTAAATTTAATTTATTTATTAATTTATGAATTAAGGTCATTTTAGAAAGTGGACAAACATAATATAAAAATTATTCTTTTTATTAATTGGTAGTTTGAATTTGAATAAGCTGAATTCTAATACTTTTAGTCGGTTTTCAAATAAATATGTAACCTACATGTACCTGTTCATCCAGGAAGCAATTTAAAGTGGTAGGGATAGATTGACCAAGAATTAACGAACAATGAATGTGCTTGGTGAAGAAAATATGTCAGCTTTATCGGTTTAATTAATTTGTAATAAATAAATGTCATGTCGGGTGAATATTTTCAAATTGTATTCCGAGTGCTTGTTTTAAGGCACAAAACGCTTCAATCACGTTTTTATGACTAAACGATTTTGATTTCTCCAGCTTTCGCTAAATAAAATATTTTTGTCATGTTATTATTATTATTATTATTATTATTATTATTATTATTTTATTGGTTCTTGATTGCATTGGCTATAGAGATGTTCATGTTTTTTAATAACAAAATAAGAACTAACGACAGCATGGTTTTTCATATTGCGATATATTTCGACTACAAAGTATTCCTTATCAAGCTTACAATTTTAACTAACTGATTAACTACATGACAAAATATATATAAACATTTGATTGTCAAACAGATGATACAATATAATTACAAAGTAAAATTATAGATCGATTTCAATTATAAAAAAAACCCAATTGAGGTTATTGGAACACATTCAGTAAGAAAGTTGTCCCATCTCCTGTTGTTTTTTTAAAGTGGGTTTTTCAAGTTAAATATGTAAAGCCTCCAGGATCACCAAATCAAAGTCTGTGTTACCTTTATTAAGGGTTTTGAATGAATTGGTGATACTGGATTCTTTCATGTTTTACAAGTTTCCATGTGGTTAAATATGGCACTTCCTGATTTAAAATGTTCGTTTATTCGTCTCTGAAGGTATCTTTATGTCTTCCCTACATAGGTATTACTTGGTTCGTACAAGCATTGAAATTTTTTTATGTTACTGATTCCTTCAGGTGACTATTACTTCAGAAGTAATTTCTTACTTTAAAAAGGAAATTACTATATTTACATAGATGTTTTTATTTAAAAATGTTTTTGAGTTTTTTCTTAAGAACCAGTGAGGTGTTACCAAGATACGGCAATAAAAAATGTTTTTAGCTTTAATTTGATTCATTTGAAATTTTAATTATGATCTTTGTATGATCCCTAAAATAAAAAAAAATTAAAATTTCAATAAAACAATATCCTCAATTAAAACTAAAAAACTCGGTGTAAATATAATAAAAAAAAAGTGGGGAGCTTTAGGGAAGTGACACTTAAACCACAAACATAGGTGACAGTTATCAGTTCATATCTTTTAGTAACATATCTTGACCTTTCAACTTTTAAGTCTTGGTACTTTTGTTTTGACTATTTCCCTACTTGACCACAAAGGTATTTTGTTATTATCAACTAACTCATCAGTGAAGCAGTCGCTTTTGTTTGTTCTAGGGTTTCAATGCTATGTGTATCTTGAAATGCGCACATTCAAGACTAGTTTTATTCAAAAAGTGGATAAGATTCATTTTACCAATATATCTTAAAACAGATAACCCCGAATAATAATAATAATAATAATAATTATTATTATTATAATAAAATTTCTTTATCAATGTGTCAAATATTAATACGGACAATTTATAAAATTGTATGTATAAATGTTTAGTCAAAATTGACTTATGAGACTCCATTATCAATACATGGCGCCTAAAAAATTCTATATATATATGTGTGTGTGTGTGTGTGTGTGTGTGTGTGTGTGTGTGTGTGTGTGTATATATATATATATATATATATATATATATATATATATATATATATATATATATAGTAAAAGCAACTAGGAAAAGTATACACTTTTAAGTGAAAACAACGCGATTTTATGCAATTTTGAATATTTTATTAAAAATAACCAACGCAAATAAAATAAATTGTTAAATGCTGAACATTGGAAAATAAGATATTTTATACAATTAATTCAATAAATGAATCGGAACTGATGTTCCAGTTTTCAGATGTAAACCGTGTCACTGCAATACCATTTGATTCATTATACATGTATCTTATCGCAAGCTTGGTCAGTTGATCGAACCAATAATTTTGAGCTCCAAACATATCAGACGTGACACGTGACACCAACTTGAAAATCCGTTTTCCTTTTTTCCCCCAAAAATTGATTACATGTAGATTTTCTGTTTTACATTCAGCTTAACCTTTATCTATTGTTATCCATTGTTGGAATTTTTAATTAAATTTAAAGAAGAAGACAAAAAAATCTGTTCACTTTTTTAAAATGCAAATTGAAAAAAGTACCAAGTTTAAGTTACCAAGGTAACATAAAATTAACTTTTAAGTAATCTAATCTAATCTTGAATTGTTTTGTTGCATAACCTGGTGACCGACTTACAACGTTTTCGTTGCTAAGTTTGTTATAGGCTTTTCAACAATTTTTTTATTTCATATAAATTCGAAGTGAAATCATACTAAATAAAAATAAATTCTCGGATAATTTCAACAAGAAAATTAAATTAGACCAATAACAAAACTACATATATATAAATATTGTTGGGGGGTGTGTTAAATCACTTCTATTGTTCCCAACAGTGCAATTTCTTTAAACAGGAAGTCCTGATAAATTCTCATTTTAAAAATCAAGGCCTTAGTTGGCCAAAACAAACCAACAAAATGACACGTATATTTATAAATATTTTTTAACTATATCATATTTATAGACAATTATATTTGAACATTATAAATCACAAAGCCAAATCATATACGAGTACATGTATTTGAAAAAGCTCGACCGGTACATACTCCTTAAATACAATTTGGAGTTATAAATTTTTATATATATATATATATAATTAAAGGTACATGAACACCTGTAATAAAGACATTTGTGATACATCGTCGAAAACATGCAGTTTTACTCTCCCAAAACATTACATTGCCTATCATCTAAATGGGAAGTCGGTCAACATTGATGGTCATTTGGATGACGAAGCTTGGCAAGAGGTTCCATGGTCAAGTGATTTTACTGGTAAAATCTAAAATATTTCTAATGATTAAAAAACGGCAACTTATTTATTTATTTATTTGTTTGTTTGTTTGTTTGTTTATCCAATTTGATCCAATCCACCGATTCATTCATGTGGGTTGGTCGCAACAAAGCTCTAAAGTTGGTGCTTAATTACAGTAAAGTGCTTTATAGAAGCACATACGTTTTCCGTAACGACCTACTTTTTTGTCCCATAGATTCATTTTTACTTATTTTAACACAGTTTTCTTTTAATGGAAAAATGAGATGCGCACATATATCTGTTTATAACTTTTATGACAATAGATATAAGAGGACCGCAGTACCCTAAACCACAATTTGATACCAAGTTCAAACTACGTTGGAACGACGATAGATTGTATGTTGCAGCTTTATTGAACGCCACAGAGCTGTGGGCTAGTTTAACCGTGGACGAAAGCAAAGGTAAGTCGCTGTATGGTATATGCAAGCGTACTATTAATTGGGGACCTCCAATAGTACTATGAACAATCCACTAGATATTTACGTCATTTCCCGTCCTAATCACCGGTCCAAATTTGTGTTTATCTTCTATGTATTCCGTCTTGTTTGGCTGCTCACTTGTATAGTCTTGTGTTCTCATTTGCGCGTGTTGTTGCCACGTGTAAGTTTTTTAGTTGCAAATATGCTTCATCAATAGCGCTTAAACTTAACAATGCTTTCTTTAAGTCCCTAATATTATTACATGCAAAAAATAAATTCTCACACCCTGTACTATGTATGCATCTGATACAGCTGATGTTCCAAGCAATCGATGTACATGGTAATTATTTTGTTGCTTTTAATCTTCCTTTTGATTATTTGGATTAATTTAGTGATTAAAAACAACATTACATGATTGTCTTATTCAGGTCTGTTTGGTATAAAACAATTTAACATTATGTATGTTTAGCGAGTTTCATGTCATCTTATGATAAAACAATATGCCGGAAAATTTAGATAAGGTAGAAAAATTACATATTTAATCAAAAGCACGTCTAAGAGAGGGTATAACAAGGTACCTCTGACGCTTCCAAAAATATTTATTAAAAAGTAAGTCTGTCTTAAATCATACATAAAGCTTCTATGATTGCTTTATCAGAAAAATAAATTGTTAGATTGCGTCATTTTTTTTCAGAATGACGCCATCAAACCGTCCTCATACTTGCAGTTGTTCAGAAAATAAACAAAGCATCATTTCAGCTTTAGTGCAGATTAATACTAGTAAATCTAATTGGATTTCACTACAAAAGTAGCGATAAATTCAATGTTAATACACCTGAAACATTTACATGTAGTCTTTGCTAGAATGTGTGAATTAACATATTCCATCGGTTTTTTTCAGTGTGGCAAGATAATGCATTTGAGGTAAGTGGAGATACAACATATTACTCCTTTTTGGTAAAAAAGAAACACAAAGAGAATAATTTAAATTGTTTTGCTTCTTTTAAAAGACTTAAAAGAATAAGCATTAGATATAATATTTTCTAGTGAGCTAATTACAATGCTATTTCAAAACAATACGTGATCAGATATGTAATAACAAATGTTCTTGAAAGAAAGTCCTTAATTTATAGTTTTTATTCTTGACAACTTTTCTTAGGCCAAAATTTAAAAAGAAAGTATTAAAATCGATGTTTTTAGAATAAATATCAACGCCATGATGTTACTTCAAAAATTATAAACCGTTATTTATCTTATTACCTTCATCCTAATTATAGGTATTTTATGACGCTGACAACAGCATGCAGAAGTAAGTTCTCTCTCTCTCTTTTTTTTTAAAACTTTATCTTTAGATTTTTTGTTTCTAATTAATTGCTTGCCGTTATTAACGATTCGAAAGAAAAACCTACAAAAGATTATATGAAAATAAATAAATAAATACACGGAAAACTTTGTTAAACACATTATTATCATCATCGTTATCATTATTATTATTATTATTATTATTATTATTATTATTATTATTATTATTATTATTATTATGACAAGATAAAAAAGAACCCACAACAAGGAGGTAGTTCAAATAAAACTGGACTTTAAGTGTTTGATTGCTCTAAGGCTATCGCTTATTGCCTACAAAAGACACTCCTGTCAATGCTCTTTCCCCTGCCTAAAAATTGATGACTGATGTAAGTGAAAAATTTAATGTTGTGCGTAAAATGCTACTGATCCATCCCACTTCAAATAAACAAATAAAAAATGCGCTTTATTTTCACAAAAGTGTTGAATACGTAGTTTATAAATTTCAGTTACAAAGAAATGGAAATCAACGTTTTAAACGTAACATGGGATTTGATGTTAACAAAGGTTAGAAAATAGTGGGGTTTTTTTATTTTTTTATTTTTTATTATTATTTTATTATTATTATTATTATTATTTCTAAAATTGTTGAAAAAAATGGTAGAATAATGACAAAATACTGTATTTTCTAACATTCATTTCTTATGTTTCATGCAGAGTAACCGTTGCTAATAAATAAAAGCGACCTAAAAAAATAAATTAAAAAGAAAGATTGATTTTCGTAAAGCGATATATCATCTTATTTTTTTCATTAAAAATTTATAATATTAAGGTTTTCTTAGTAACAATCCAAATGAAATCTCCAAGAACAAACAACCGTTTGGTTGCCTTGATAATCGTACAACCTCTTCTAAAAAATTAAACGGTGTGCTTTTTTATCGGTTGCAACAAATTTACTAAGTCTTGAATCAATACTTTAAAACTTACCAAAATCAGGTCCAAAGATTGTTGGTCTAAAAAATATTGTGTTATAGCTGCTTAATAAGAACGATGGTTTTGTTGCAACGCTATATGACGTTTAGTCACGTGTTAAGTTTCGTAATACAATTTGAAATTGTGATTTTCAAGGCTTATATTGATTGTCCAAACTGTAAAGAAACTAACGTTTTGAGTAACTGGACCAGCAATATGGAAAAGGCAGTGCATCACGACGGTGAAGTTAACAATCCACTAAAGAAAGGTAATTTTTCCAGTAGAAAACATTGGTTACTAGAAATACATAAATTTAGAAGCTTAGCCAAATACATTTATGACATCAATATCATTTTGAAACAAATACAAACTTCACGATTTAAATTTAAATATGAACCTTTAATATGTAAAACGGTGAATAAAGTGAAGGAGAGTTGTAGACAAATATTTAAGTAAACTAAAAACGAAAACAAAGGATTGTTAGATTAGATTAATGGTATATATACGCCAAGTCAGAAAACTTTTACTTATATCTAGGCGATCAGCTCAGGGATTGTGAAGAAATGCAGTGTCCGGAGAAAACCACCGACTTTTGGCAAACAAACTGACGAATTTTGCCATAGTAGGGTCTGTCCAAGTAGGATTCGGACCTAAGCGGTGAGAGGCGCTATGATCCGTAATGCGCTTTAGACCACTTGGTCACCGGGACCCTACAGGGTTGTTAGAGAAAAACATCTGATTAAGAATAATCTATGCACTCATAAAGAACATTCATTATGACTAATGATGACTCATGTTCTATATCGAAATCAGGAATATATCGACATAAAGTATTTCTAGTATACAAGATCTGGTTAAAAAAGGCACACACACACACACACACACACACACACACACACACACACACACATATATATATATATATATATATATATATATATATATATATATATATATATATATATATATAATTTGCATTGTTTTAGGAACTTTCTGGTCCGTGGAATGGTCATTTAAATTTTCTGAGTTAGCTGCATTTACCGCAAAATCTGCTAATCCTACGCCAAAAGACAACGAAGTAGTGTTCATGCAATTTGCCAGGTATTTGTTTTATTTTAGATAAATCTTTTTAGAATAATATGAATGGGAAAGATAAATGATTATGCAAACAATTCGATTAGTCAGTATCATTTATAACACTACAATCCAAACAAATCAAGAGATTGATGTTAAAGTTTCATATCAAGATAAACGGTGATTATGAGTTTTACAAATTATTGACATGTGATAAATTTTCTGAATGAAAGATTAAAAAAAGTTATACGACAAAAATTCAAAAAATTATAATATAGCATCAAATACATATAAAACATGTTTTTCATTTATTCCCCATGTTTTCATTATTTTAGAAAAATATATTCGAATTTTGGATGTTTTATAAAGGGCTGCTGTCGTGCAATGTTACATAGCGTAAAGTTATTTTTGGATGACGGCGTACAATTACAAAATCTAATGAAAAGACTGAATAATCAGTGATATGATTTAACGCTTCATACTGCGTAAACTAATTGAAAAAATATAATTAAAGAGGAATGATCTGAGAAACAAGTTCACGAAGAATACAATTACGAAGCTTTACAAACTTTTAAAAAGGTTTCATCACTTAAACGTCTAGTGCTGGTGGGTGTGCAATAAGACATATGAAATAGCAGATCCGAACAAATTAAGTAATGATATATATATATATATATATATATATATATATATATATATATATATATATATATATATATATATATATATATCATTACGGGATTTTTTCTTCCATTTTTATCATTAACTGATTTCCATTTGGGTCATTTAGAAATAACGCAAAAAGACGCTGTGTACAAGTTCGCGGATTACAGTATTAATGTCGATATTTAAAAACAGCATATAATTTATGTTGTTATGTTTATATTAGTAAAATCTTGATTCATTTCCAGCATTTATTTAGTCAGATTTGTAACGTTACGTTGTAAATAAGATTGTCGATAAACTAAGGTAGACTTACAGGGCAACATAAAAAATTGGACAAGTTATCGAGGGCTATCTAAAAAGATTTTAACTTATATTTACTTACCTAGTTTGGTATTTTAAAAAAAACATTTTAGTTGTCAAAATGATTTAAAATGTTTATTTTTAATTTGATATTTTGTTATAAGCTTCGCGAATTACACAATGTTCATAGGCCCCGTTTACACAATCCCACGTTAAAAGATAACTTTTTTTTTTTTCTATCTATTTATTTATTTATTTATTTATTTATTTATTTATTTATTATTATTATTATTATTATTATTATTATTATTATTAAAACTGTTATCGTTACAAAGTGTAATAATGCTCATTACTCATTTATTATTCCCAAATAAATGCATGTTGAAATATTAAAACATTTTTATAATTAAGCACTTGAAAATGTAAAATGCTTTTTTGTGATGCGTGTATGGAATTTATTTACTCATTATGATAGAAATAAATAATCTGAATGGGACCCGACCGAGAAATATCAAACCACTTAACACCTGTTTTTTTTATATAATGCTTATTCGGGGTCCAAATGGTTTTAAAACTTTAATAGTGATTGATTGGATGGTCTATTTTAAATTAAATCGACGATGAACACTTTTTTTACATAGCGATAAATCAAAGATTGCCTTTTTCAAATCTGTTTTCTTTTTTATTTATAGAGCCCAGTGGAAGCTTGACGTTGTTAACGGTCAATACCAGAAGGCAAGTAAAATTAGATACTTGATGCTTTCACTCCACCATCTTGTTTTTAACTCACAAAACAGAGGTTTGTTTAACCCTTGAAATTACATTGTAGTAAAAGACAATGTTCTTGTAAGAGCACTTCAACATCTTGTTTTTGAATTCTTAGGTTTTATACTGCTAGCATATTCAGACTTTATAGATACGATAAATATCAGTTTTTTAACAAAAATTAATAAATTAATTAATTTAAATATATTCAATATATTATTGAAGACAATAATTTATATCTATTTTTGCAGGCTAAACCTGAACATGCGGATTGGTGGTCGTGGCAACCGACAGGTGCAGTTGCACTACACTTACCACACAGGTAATATGACATACTGTCTATCCAAATTACAGATGTTTATAATTTTTTTTTCATTTTTTCTTCACTCTTCACCTACATCGTGGCAACGACACATACGTTTAAAATGACGAAGTCAGTGTCGGAAGTGACATAATCGAGAACGTAATGATATTGAAATTCAGGTTTTCGGTCTTTTGTGAATATCTGTATGTTATTATATTGATTGTGTGAAATTTAAACAATCGGTTTTTGATGATTTGGGTTTCATTTTGGTTTTCATGAGTAACGGGAAAAATGATCAGTTCAGCGTGAAGCGGGCATGTTTGTTAATTGGAAAGTCAATTCATCCTGAGGTTGATACGCGTTTTAATGGTCTATTAAAATGGAAATATATATTTATTGCAATTTTATCATAAAAGAACATTTTATAATTGTATTTCAGATGGGGATTGGTTCAGTTTTCAAAGAATTTCCAAAATAAAGTATTCTCTTTCCCAGCCTGGACTGCCTACAAAGCATTATTTGATATATTTGAAGCATTGCATGTAAGTATATATATATATATATATATATATATATATATATATATATATATATATATATATATATATATATATATATATATATATATATAAACATTACAAAGAAAGCTTACTATGATTTTTAAAATATTGGATCAAAACAAGTTTTGAAATGATTGATGGGACCAAACCATATAAATTTTAGTGCAAACAAAACACAAAATGTAAATTGCGATTGACATTAAATAGCTATCTATACCTCTGTTTTAGAGGATACTTAAAAAAAGTATAAAGTGAGGTTTTTTTTACCTTTTTTATATTTTTTGATTTGGTCCTAATTTGTGGAATAATAAGCAAAAGAATCTGTTGATGCGATGTGAAAATTTTATGCCATTTTTTTTTTATTTTTTGCTCTTTTATCGTTATTTTTAAACATTTATACTCGATAAAAATATATAATAAAAGTTCGGTGGAATAATAGTATGTTTTTATCAAATTAGATGCAAAATATTTGTCCCTGTGACTAAATAAAGATTTTGTAAAACAATTTTAATTCTGATTTGGAGGAAGTATACCTAATAACTCGGTACTGGTTGATAAAGCAAGTTATGATAAAAACATTTTTTTATCTTTTCGCAGAGATTCAAAGCTTTGAATGGGATGTTTATAACAAGCATGACTGATCTCGATGTACCGCCGTATATTTTGTCCGGAAATTGTATCAAGAATGCTGCAATAAAGCTCACGCCAGATGGCTTCGAAGTTTCACTGAACACAACAACTTATGCCAAGGAAGGCCACATCCGGGCTGATCGCTACACGTGGTTTACGTAGTCGTGTACTGAGTAATATAATACACGATATGTATAAACGATTAAAACAATCATATCCAACATCATCCATTTCAGAGAAAATGAAGATGCAACATAGATAACCCATTTAATTTTTTGTATAAATTAGTTATTAAAACATGCAAATCTTTTTATAGTTATCAAAATATTAATTTATAACCATTTTCCAAATCATGGGTTGTAGGCCATTAGCGACTGCACCTTTTTTCATTCTACACACAAATTTCGCTGTTTTTAAAGACTTTTGTTCTAAATAAAAGTGATAACAGTTAAAAAGACGAGTTATTTCTCTTTGCTCTTTGGAAAGCGAACCAAAGTCATTGTAAAAGCCCTTCGTATTTTTTTTTTGTCTTTATAACTCATGTAAAATGTATTAATAATGTTTTTAACGGTAAGTATAAAAAAAATTGAACTCAATTACACCACCTTATGTTCTTACAAACCCTCAAACAAATTTTTTTCCGTGTATACTGTAAATCAGGAAATTAATGCGAGCAAGAAATTAATGCGAAAAATGCGAGGCCCGTTTATTCGCATTAATTTCTTGTCGCATTTATTTTCCGATATTCATTTTCGATTTCTGTATTGTGTATATTTATTGTAAATTGAGTTACCTCCCGTAACCGGAAGTTGTTATCGTAACTGCTTAATTAGAGCACATTCTCATTTAGCGGTAATTTGTTGCTGTTTCTTTCTTACTGAGAATTTGACTACGAGTGGAATCGTGACTGATACATCAATTTTGAACCTTGACTGGAACCTCAAATTGAAAGTACTGTGATTATAAAGTATTGTAATATTCTAAACTCGTGAGTTGAAGACGAAGATCAGTTGTACACCTGCCGACATGGACGTCCTAATTTTAAATGCTTTATTTTAATAAAAACTCCAAGCGTTATATTTGAGTATGTTTGTTTTTTTAAACCATGCGTTTCTTTGTTCTGATAATCCTTTACCACCCTGGATAATTTAAAACAATGGGTCATCGGCGCATAAAAATTTACCCTCGGCACACCTCACTGTTTATTTTCATAATGCCTACGGGAAGTTTGTTTATAACGTGTTTATAAATGAATGAAGACATAATAGAATAATTTCTGAGTCCAAAATTTAATGTTTGTAATTATAAGATAAAAGATAGGCAAAAAATTTAAAAATTGAAATTTAAAAATTCGCATTAATTTCAATACGCATTTTACTTCAAAATCGGCAATTCGCATTAATTTCATGACGCATTAATTTCCTGATTTACAGTATTTCGTTTAGATGTCGATGAAACTCGAAACATCAGTATGATGTGGGTTTAAAGTGAAGGTCATAGGTTTAACCTTCATATTATGCGTCTGTTTTTAAGCCTATATATGTCACGATTTGCCATGTGCAGACTTTTGATTTTTTCTTTTTTGACACCTACATATCTGATGGGTTTTAACAAAATTCGATGCGATTGTCTTAATGACGTTATTTTAATTTCAGATCTTGAGGTTTTTTTTCCTTATTTGAACATGTTTTAACTTTTTTTGTAATTCTGAATGAATTTTATATGTAAAATCAAATTTAAAATGCTTTATATTATATTTTCAAGGCAAAGTCACAAAGTAGTTCCTACAACAGAAATATGAGCATTATAATTTGTATCAGTGCCATATTTTCATCATTTTTTAACAGTAAGTCAAACAGAATTATTGAATAGTGATATATAAATAATTTTTAGCTCTTATACATTGTTGTATTTTTCTTCTTCATATATCTTGCATTTCTGAACGGATTTGTTTTTTGTAAAATACTTGAATCATCTTCCGACAAAGTGTCTTGTTAAATGATCTTCAATGTGTCATGTTCAATCATTTCCAGACAACGTGTTTTATAAAGTGTAGACTAGGTGTCATGTTAAATAATGGTCAGACAAGTTAGATATTGAACCATTTCACTTATATCGAGACGTCACCAGCTATAGACGAAAGTGCAGAAATTTTTACCTTTGCGTTGCGCTTAGGACAATGTGTCAGGAGGGTTGTTTAACGTGCCACGCCTGCCTTGACACGAGACATCGGTTTTTAAGGTCTCACCCAAAGGACTCCGTGACTTTCATTTCTAAATGCCGAGTGCTTGGCGAAAAAAACAGTCACTACCTATTTTCAAGTCTTGGCCAGACCCGGCCAGGGTTCCAACCCGCGACCTCCCACGCGAACATTCTATTAACTGAGCTACCGTATTGGAGTGGAGTAGAGTAATGGTGTTTTACGCCCTAGTAAAAAATCTTTCACTTATTTCGAGGCGGTCAATTTTGGGATGGTGGAGGAAACCGGATTGCCCGGAGAAAACCACCGACCTTCGGCAAGCGAACTAACAAACTTTCTCACACTAGGATCCCGAGTGGGATTCGCACCTAGGCGTTGAGAGGCACTGTGATCCGTAAGCGCGCGCTTTAGACCACTCGGCCACCGAGACCCCACTACCGTAGTGGTTTTATGTTAAACTTTCATTTGATGATACAGTTTTATTGTATTTTAAACGTGTTAACTTTGCAAGCGGTAACACTAATGGTATTCATCATTGATATACGATATATTTTGTTGCCATAGAAATATAATTCATAAAAAATTGCTGTCAGTGTAAGAATAGAAATGTCCGTTTTAATCACATATTTTTGAAACATGACATTAATGATTTTTGAAGTGTATTTTATTGAACTATTTTTTGTTCCTTGACCTAAATACATGTAGAACGATGAATCTGTCTGTTAATATTTTATGATAAAATTGTGATTAAAAATAAAGAGATTTATCGAAATTGAAGAGATTGCGTAAATGCAAGTGAATCATTTCGTTTTTTTCTTATCAGAAATCTTTTATCTGCTTTATGAGTCATATATTTAGCTGTTCATTAATTTATAATAAAATGTATTGAGAATTATGTGTCATATCTATAATTTATTTTTAACATTTTATCAGTTTGTTTAATTCAGAGGTTCTAATGAACATGCAAAATCAGCATTATTTGGATAATGTGATTTGATGAGATATTAATCATGTGAATCACGAATTGATTGACACGATTTATGAGAAAATTAGTAACTAATGAGTTCATTATATAATGTCAAATTGATTTCTAAGTAATGACATGGTATCTTGTTAGTGAATATACTTATTTGTAGTGAAGATTCCAGAGTTACCGACTAGATGGAAGTCTCAAATCAAAATAATCCCTCAGATGGCTCAGTGTTAGAGCACCTGTCTCGCCGGAAAGCGGGTGATCGTGGGTTAAAACCCTGTCCGGGTCATATAAGACTTTAAAATTGGAGATATTGATTCTTCGCCCGGCACTCCACATTAGTATGTACTGGTTCACCCGGTAACAGGATAATGGACTGGGGGAGTGGTATGCTTGTCTGCGGCTCACTGACTCGGTGAGCTAATACCTTACCAAAACGTCGCCCTGAGTGCGCGCTAGTACTCGCAAATCACACACAAACATGAACTTGTTCATTTATAAATACATAGATATTAATAACTTTAACCTCGTCGCGAATAGCTGAAAAATTGCTGTTACGACATTAAATGTTTTCAATAAAAACAAAACGGTCTACTATCTTTATTTTGGTTTTTTTTTTTTTTTTTTTTTTTTTTTTTTTTTCATTATTATAACTCTAATGTACCAAAGACTAAAAAATTTGTTTATTGTGTCTTTCCTTTTTTTTTTTTTTTTTTTTTACTTTTCATTAATATTACATGTGTATTGGATCTCGTCTATAGTCTGAACTTTGGGTTTAGTTGTTTCACCAATTAACAACACATGTGTATTGTGTCTTAATTAAACTGTAATTTTGTTTTAAGATGACTCATCAACCTGAGATATGAGTCTCGCCTAAATTATGGAATATTGTATATAGTTGTCTCATTAACATAACATGAGTATTCTATGTCTTGTTCCGTTTGTTTTATTGGGTTCTCAGCTTTGTTCTTACTTTAACATGTACTAGCACATCACCACATCAAAAAAAGTTGGCATCAAATGTGAAAAAAAAATTTCTCTTTAACACACGTGTTTTTGTACCAACTTCAGAAAAAAAAACTCTTAGATAAAGACATTCCTGTCATAAATATTAACGGTCTAAATAAAAATTAATGATTATTTATTAAGTTATTAATTTTGTAGTTAACCTCCTGTTTAGGTTATTCAACCAGGCGTGACTAGAATACTGTTACAGGTGATATTGATTTATGCGCAATCAGATCATTCAGTCTTGTAAGATTATTCAAACAAGAGAGACTAGAATCTGCTGTTACTGACAGAATATTGGTTTTTAATATTTTTTTATCATTATTTAGTTTGACCTTTCCCCTCTTTTGAACAATAAAAAGGTAATTTGTTTTTTGGATCACTAATGGGCTTAGAATCTGAATGTCACGCATTTATACGCATTTTAAAAAAAATGTAAACCTTAGAAAACCTTAGCAAAGAAATTACAGTTTTTCAAAAACCCTGTATTTTTAAACAAAATTTTGCCCCATGTACTTTAATAATCTTATGTTTATTATTTGGTACATTTTATCTAAAGTCTTGTTCAGTCCTGCTCAGAAAAAAAAGAAAAATCTTTCTAAAATTTAAATATTAAATAATAATAATAATAATAATAATAATAATAAAATCATAAATTTATCATTATTTATTTTCAATTAACCAAATCTTTTCTTGCTGAATTGTTATTGTCCTCCTAAAAAATTAGGAAATGTACCTATTGGTCTTTCTTATAATAATAATAATAAAAATAATAAAATCATACATTTATCATTATTTATTTTCAATTAACCAAATCTTTTCTTGCTGAATTGTTATTGTCCTCCTAAAAAATTAGGAAATGTACCTATTGGTCTTTCTTATAATAATAATAATAATAATAATAATAATAAAATCATAAATTTATCATTATTTATTTTCAATTAACCAAATCTTTTCTTGCTGAATTGTTATTGTCCTCCTAAAAAATTAGGAAATGTACCTATTGGTCTTTCTTATAATAATAATAATAATAATAATAAAATCATAAATTTATCATTATTTATTTTCAATTAACCAAATCTTTTCTTGCTGAATTGTTATTGTCCTCCTAAAAAATTAGGAAATGTACTCATTGGTCTTAAGGTTTATTTGTCAGGTCATATAAAGAAGTTTATGGTTTATTTATAAGATTTTTTATTTAGTTATCCTGTTGTTTTTATCTTTTTATAGAGAACACATCTAAACTGATCAATTATTTATTTATTGTCTACTTGAATTTGTTTTTTAAAAAAATGAATACGGAAACATTGGATTGTTAGCAGTATTATAGATTCGCATTATAGTTTTGTCATATACCACTTTTTGAATTTAATTATAAAAATACATTCAAAAAGTGGTATATCACTTTTTTAATGTATTTTTATGATTGAATTTAAAAAGTGGTATATGACAGTTTGTTTAATTTTGAAATCAATATAATTAATATGATGTAAAGCTTAATGTCGGTAAAAAAAATTTATGAATTTAAATAAAATTTGGTATCATTGATTTGCTAAGAATTTATCTTGAAATGGTGGATATGACAAGGTTTTGATACGTGAAGATATTTTTTTGCCTGTTTATACTCAAGTATCAACATGAACAACAAAACTTTCATCACACATTGAGACCACCAACTATTAAGATAAATAAATAAATAAATAAATAAATAAATAAATAAAAAAAAATAATTAAATAGATAAAAAAATAAATTAAAAAAAACACGATAAACAAAAACAGGATTCAGTGATATTACATATTGACAGCTGAGAACATTTTTGTGGTGGTGGTGGTAATGTTGTTTTAACAAAGCATCATAAATTTTTAAGGTTTTTTTTTTTGGGGGGGGGGGGCGAAAGCATGGTTATAACTATAGTGATACCTATATATTAGCATAAAGGAAAACTTTTGTTTTTAACAAGTTTATTTAACCATTGAGTCTGATATTTATTCGGGTCGTTTAGAAATAACCTAAATGAAAATCAGATTCAATGCTTAAATGGAAGTTATTCCTTATGATTTAACACTTAAATTCAATACATAGCACAATGTTTTTTTTTTTCATTTTTCTTGTTTTTTTATAATTAAAATAAAACTTCATTCCAGTTGTAACTGTCATCAATAAAAATTTTAGCCAATCAAATGGAGCGAGATATAATCCACGCCCTTCACGTTTATCGTTGCTATGGTTGCGAAGTTTATTTGTGTATAACGTGAAAAACGATCGCGTTGGTTTACGTTAATTTTTTATTGCTGTATGATATAACCGAATTTAGAAATTAAATCATACATGTTAAAACAAGTTTTTGTTTGCTTTCGATATGCGAATGTGTATTATAATTTGCTGTGTACCAGCTAGCTCACTCTAAGAATGACGTTCTGTTACTGAGGTGCTAGCTCATCCAGCAAGCATGCCGCAGTCAAGCAGAACTGTCGTAATGAATTTGAATTAGTTATAGTTGTTTCCAGTTTCTAAGAGTTTTTTTATTCGCTGTATGATTTTATATTATCTTTCTAAGAGCAAAACATTACAATCTAGAAATTATATTAGGCGCAAGTGTCGTCTGGTAGATGTCACGTGTTCAGTCTAGCTCTATCGAAAAAACAGGATGATATTAAATTTAACCTATTTCTTATCAACTGACTAGATTTCATAATTTCATTAAAGGTCTCGAGTATTTGTCTACAACGTGTTTTGCACACTAAACAGGTCATATTGATAAAACAGTGAATAAAAAATAATAATAACGCATATTTTTGACAAGACACAACATTCTTGTATGGTAAACTGGTATGTTGATGAGAAAACGGAATAAAAATTCAGCTTTCAAACTTTCATCTGCAATAGCTACAAATGGTATCAAAATGCTGCTGTTCAAGAGCAAACGTAATCGATTTGAAATTTAAATACGCTTTTAAAGTAATTACAGATTTTTATTTAGAGAAATCAACATCAATTTACCGGACATGTGACATAAAAATGTCAATTTCTTCATTCTTATTACCCAAATATCGGTCGTTCAAGTTGCTCTTAACTATGTTTAAGAGATAATTAACATGCTTAATTTAATCATAATTAAGAAAATAGATGTTTAAAGAGCGTAATTTACTTGTTAAATTAATAATTCACGAGAATTTTGGAAGAGTTTATTTCATTTCGAAGACGTTAGCTATCCAACATGAACTTTAAATTATAAATGAATTTTGAATAGTTAGTTACTTTAAACTAGCACTTGCTAGAACAATCTAGCTCATCATTGACATATAACAGAAAAAAATCATTCTGAATTCAAGTAGAAGAAACATCATTTTAAGCCTTCATTTGAAAATACACTTTGTATTGAATTTCAAATAAAAAAGCTTTGATATTTAAACAATTTGCTTTACAAAAATTATTTGTAATTCTAAAAGAACAAAATTTCTGTAGTTCTGTTTTAACAAGAAACGTGTTAATATTGTCTTTCAATAGCCAATGTAAACCTCTCGCTCCGAGTATTGATCCGTAAACCTTTGTCAGCAATCCATTTAAACATTTGCTACATCTTAAAATACGCCATTCTTATTGGAATCGATGCCTGGGAAGCAGTTTGTGTGGTGTATATAGATATACACAGTCGTTGTGATCAGATCAATGCTTGACTTGAATTGTATACTGACGTAAAAAGCCGAAATGAAATCAACATGGCTATGTGACTAATTAAACAACTGTGTGATGATGTCTCTTAAACAACACTACAAAATGTCCAAAACAGATGGTTGTTCAAGAACAGGCATGGCGTCAATATGGTAAGTACGGATTGTTGTAAACCAATATCTATAGCAACAATATGCAATATATTTTTATTTGAAATATAGAAATGTTAGTATTGGATTTATCAATGAATAACAAAACATGCCGTACGAAAATAGTCACATGACGTTCACATTTCTATTATCCCACGTAAAATCGTTAAATTTTTATTAAATAAAATAAGCAACAATTGTAATAGGTGTGCTATAGATTTCTATTTACAAACGGATCGACAAATCTATTTGCCAGAGTTAATTTCAAAATTAATTGATGTGAAGTTAAAGACTTTATAAATCATTCCTAAAATAGAAACACTTTCACATTAAATTTAAAAGGTGAAAAAATATATGATCGATCAGAACTATATATTATTTATAATCTCAAAGGGCTAACCGTTTCCTGAATAGTGATTTGAAATTGTTCATCTAGTCAGATCTTCTTGAAAGCTTTTGTCCATACCTAAATACAATAAACTCAACGCAACTAGACACATTTAGCCTTCTAAGGTAAGTAGCATTATACACGAAAACAGAGAAACGATTCAGCAATACTAATACATGTGTATCATATTGATAACTAAAAGCATATCCATAAAATTACTTGTTGGCAAGTCAAAAAGTCTTTTAAAAAAGGGTTTAGATACATATATACTATATTACATAAAAACAACACCATATATATATATATTTTTAATGTTTGTTTTTGCCAGATACAACAATGTGCCGAACTCGTTTCCGGCAATGTTTTACATTACATTTCCGAGCAAATTTTGTCATAAAGTTTTTGCCAATTTTTTATTGGTTATTTTTTTTTTCATTTATTAAAATATACTTCACCTCTTGTTTTAGCTGAAATACGTCTTTGTCTGTGTTTGTTGACCCCTGCAAGCGGGAGGTGGTAGAATGGCTGTAGTTCTTTCCATTTCGACAAACATATACATAATTAACATTTTTGAAAAAATTTGTCTAAAAGTGAACACAAACAACAATAAAAATTCTAACAATTCTATTTATTAACCAGCTCCCTGGCTCCTAGGTAGAGCCTCGAGAATGTGAGGTCATGTACCGCGTCTTTGCCCGACACAAATTTAGTGTTATGAAGACAGAGTTGTGACTAGTTTACTCAATAAGTGTCAGTATTTAAGAAATAATGTATTTTTCCAATGTTTTTGTAAAGGTATAAAGGGCAATGGGTCGGCTAAAATTGCATAAAAGCCTTACATGCCTTATATTACAGCATATCTGACAAAATTTTGTGTTTTGTAAAATATTTTTTGTAAAAATATAGGATTATGAAAAATTTATCTGACCTTTCCCATATCTTTGACAATAGAATCTGCCTGCCGTAACCCTCTTTGAAAAGTAGGTCACCGGGGTAACGTGACAGACTATGTTTACACAGTTCCAAAAGAAAGTGGGTCTTAGACACGTTATAAGAGTTGAGTTGAGTTGAGTAATGGTGTTTAACGTCCCAGTCAAGAATATTTCACTTATATCGAGACGTCGCCAGCTATAGGCGAAAGTGCAGAAATGTTGCCCGTGGTGCGCTGATTGCATTATACAGCAGGGTTCTTTATCGTGCCATGCCTGCCATAACACGAGACCTCGTTTATTTTAAGTTCCCACCCTAAAGAACCATGACTTTCATTTCATAATGCCGAGTGCTTGGCGAAAGAACAGTCACTACCCACTTTCAAGTCTTGGGTCAGACCTGGCCGGGGTTTGAACCCACCACCTTCCACTTACGGAGCGAGCACTCTACCAACTGAGCTACCGCAGTGGCACCGTTATAAGAGAAAACATTGGAGTCGTAAATATGTACAGTTGTATGCAAAGTTGACGGCATAGTGAATTTGCAAGCTTTCAACTTAAAGTCGCTTTCAGTTTAAAAGACATCATTTACACAACATGAACTCATCACTCAGAACTCAAGACATTGTGTATAACAAAAGTAAAGATCGACATGCTTTCCACAGGTTTACCACATATATATACCATTCTTTGATTTTTATAAAGCGCGTGGTGCTTGATACATTACTGTTTGATCGAATAAAAAAAGATTTTTAATATATTTTGTCTTGTAGTTTTAGATTGATCAACAAGAGAGAGTTAACTGATTTCCTATTTCTAAAACGTTTTAAGTTTCAAAAGATAGATAATTGTTAGTTTTTGACATGAATTGTCAAGTCGGTTAAGAACATCTTATTTAAAACATTCGTATAAAAACATCTCGTTTTATGACATTTGTATACATAAGAACATATGGTTTTTTTTTACATTTGTATAAGAGAATCTCGTTTTATGACATTGTATAAAGGCACTTCGTTTTAATTTATGACATTTGTATAAGAGAATCACATTTTATGACATTTGTATCAGAACAACACATTTTATGACATATGTTTAAAAACATAATATTTATGACATTGGATAAGAACGTCTTGTTTTATGACATTGGTATAAAAACACCTCGTTTTATGCCATTAAAAAACACCTCGTTGAATGACATTTGTATGAGAGCACATCGTTTTATGACATTTGGATAGGAACATCTCGTCTTGTGACATTTGTATAAGAACATCTCGTTTATGTATGTTTTATAGAAACACTTTGTTTATGACATTTGTATACGTTATATGACACACACACACACAAACACACACACACACACACACACACACACACACACACACACATATATATATATATACACATGTATATATATATATATATATATATATATATATATATATATATATATATATATATATATATATATATATATATATATATATATATATATGAGAGCACCTCGTTTTATGACATTTAGATAGGAACATCTCGTTTTATGTCATTTTGACAAAAAATACATAACAAACACATAGCAACGAATTAAGTCATCCAATGAAATTAAAGGAAGCTCTCCTGTGTTCACATTTCTATCACAACCATTTGGAACAATGACTGCTTAAATTAACACCTGATAAAAATAGGAGCTATATAGCTTAATAAACACTCTCTATTGCCATGGTACCCGGTATTTAAGATCGCTGTGAGACATAATAAACCTCTTTCATGAAGACCATTATTGATTGACCGTGCTTTCTAATTAGGGATGCCTCTCACACATACCACGTCCATCTTTAACACGACAAGGAATGATTAAATAGCATCTTCGTCAAACGGATATAACTGTGCCACATATATTTAGGTATAGAAGCATATCATTTATGACAAATGTATTTTATTTTTCTCGGAAAATTATAAATCGAACGTAATGGATTCCTATCTCAGTATTTAGCTGAATAACATGCTGAATATATGCTAGTATATATAGTAGATAGAATTGATACTTGTTTCGACGTGGACAGTGGTCAGTTTCTCTTCTATGTTCAGCTTTGTTTTTATTTATCTGGTATTATTATATTATTCAAAATTATTTTAACAAGATATTATACATATTGTAATAAATAGTGTAGCCAATTTGGAAACCCCACTAACAGAATATTTTAATTAACAAATTTCGTTGTATTAATTTTTTTTCTTTTTTACAGATTGTTTGAATGGAACAAAAGAAGAGCTTTTCAAGAATTGTCTTCAATTAATAGCAATACACTTTTATAAAATGTAGTTAAACTTTCCATATCATCAAAGTAAAAGAAAAACAAAATGGGACTGAGACTTGTCCTCGTGTCAGTATACGTCATATCCGGTATACATGTTCTTCTAGGCATGATCAGTGTCTGTGTGGGCGTGGTTTCCAGTATTAAAGCGGAAGTTTGGCTAGCACATAGTGTTTCTCCAATTTGGAGTGGCGGTTTTGTAAGTATCTTTTTTTATTTTTTTTAAAAAATAACTTTGGAATAAGTGACAATATCAAAGGGTCTAACAAACTGTATGAGCAATGCCTGATACCAGATAATTTATATAAATATCTGCTATAAAAACAATATACGCCCTTGCAAACAGAGACTTATTGACACTCTGTGTGTCGTCGGGTTCATCTTTGTAAATTCATGTCAGATGAGGGCAATTCAAAAAATTCACAGAACAGCGTAAACACGAAATTTATAAACGTATTTGTCAACTCTATATTACTTTTTAAACAAATAAAGTTCACAACATATTCGTGTGATACTTGGAAGCATTCTATGACCATCATGTAATGTTGGAAAATTAAAATTTAGGGCGGTAATAAAGTTCCTTAAAAACAAGGATCAAATACAAAGAAGAAAAAGGTTTTTGGTAACTGTGATAATAGTCCTACCTATTCATCAGTGGCAAAATCATTGGACCAGAAAACGTTGCATACTGGAGAATAACTCAGTAAAATCGACCAGCTAGTGTCATCACTAATGAGGAAACCCTCAAAATACATGACCACTGATAATTGTTGATGAGATTGATGAAATGGTTAAGGGAATGTATTATTTCACATAAAAGTGTTTGCATAATTGATTTTTCATAAATACCTTGGGATGCTTAAGATATTCGCAAGATGGTTTCCCAGAAACCTGAAAACTTAAACTTTATTATAAGACTAAGAAACCAACAAAAAAGTTTATACAATGGAAGCACCCTTGATCACCCCCCATCACCCCCCCCCCCCAAAAAAAAAAAAAAAAAAAAAAAAAAAACCCAATCATCAGCTGTCAAACTTAACCAATGTGGTTTTTGGGGGTGTTTTCTATACAAATTATAAACCTAATGAGATCTCTACTAGAAGGGCTTACAATGCATATGTACCGAAGCACTTGAGAGTTGCTAAGAGAGAGAGAGAGAGAGAGAGAGAGAGAGAGAGAGAGAGAGAGAGAGAAGTTTAAGTGAGTGTATTGTTTCTTCATGGCAATGCGCCTTCTTGTCAAGAATCTGCTTTTTGCGAATATAAATCGATCAAATGAATCGCCCTCGCGTCATACAAACTTGAAGGTTAAGGTCGTAGAGGGTTAGGAAATGTTATAAATCGTTGCTGCGTCTGTTAGAAATTCATATAACAGATTTAACAGGACACAGTAAACCTGAATGTCCAAATAATGTACATGATCTTGATCTAATGTCATAGGTCACGTTAAGAAGATGTTATTGATTTTTGAGTGTATTTGTAGGGCTGTAAGTAATTCTGACTGTTAGAACTTGCCAGCTACTCTTCCTGAAAAGAAGTTACTTGAACCTGTAATCAATACTCAGTCACGCATGGATAACTGTTAAAGCAATGTTTATTGGTTATTGATCTGACAATACAAGACTAGTGCATTGAACTCATTATAATATAATTTTCTCGATTTCTTCATTAAGACAATATCATATGAGCAGTATCGTGAAATCCATCTTCTTTTTTCAAAAATGAGTAATCATGATTACATTATGATGGCATACAAAATAACATTTTGTGTAATCTGATTGCAAAGCAATTATATTTCGTCGGCTGTAAGATAATAAAACAGTCTTTGACGGAGCAAGCAATGATTTTTAAAGAGAGACAAAAACACTACTGTGTCGTTAAATGTCAAAAGAGATAATATATTAAATATAGGATTTTTATTAGTTACCTTATTTTCTATACACGTCATCTAGATAACTTTCATTTTTGTTTTTAAAACAAACTTGTTTGTGCGAAAGATGAACTAATTATCTATATCTTTATTTAATGAAATTTGCAGTTGAATCAAATGAATATGTGACGATGTAGAGTCTGTTGTCAAAAGTATTGCAACTCAAAAACTATTTTAATTTCATTCTAATTTAACATCATTATAGTTACCATAAGGTACTTTGTTCAACACAAATAAAAGACAATATGTTCTTTGGGAAAAAAAACAGAGAGCAACGACAAACACAAGTAACACACTAAAAACGAGACAAGGCACAAGATGAACTCATATTGCTACTAATTAGAAAGGTGTCTTTTTCTTTGATAACTTTGAGTTTTGAGTTTGTCGCCATGCAAATATTTTTACAGGATCTCAGCAACAGTTTCTATCAAAAAGGAGAGAAAACCAAAAAATATAAATGTAGTAAATATACACATATTTGGCTTTCGGCTTGTCAGATTAATTCTATTTTTGACTATACATCACACAGAATTTGATTAAATATTCTTAATCTAAATCCTGCCCCCTATTAAGTATAAGAAATGTAATCAATTCTAATTGAAAACTATTGATCTGGGAAAGGCTAAGTTGACTTCAAAGCATATATGTTATGAAGATACCAGGATTTTAAAACTAGTGATTTTACGGTAAATTTAGTAGATGCGATATTACGCTTAAAATGTCAGTAACAACGGTGTTTCATTGTTTAAAACTTCTGAAATAATGGCTTTTTAGGCGTTCGCATTTTTTATGGATAGAATTTCCTCTACAAAAACTTTTAAAAGTGACTGATGTTAGTGATTTTATGACAGATTTTGTTATATATCATTTATATACTATTCTTGATACTGTCTACCTGGATTTTTAGAAAGAAACCTGAATTTTAATTTAAATAAAAAAAGAGCAGAGACAAGGCCATTCAGTAGTTTTTTTTTCTAAAACGAACAATGACTATCAGTTTAAAATATTTTCGTGGATGTAAATATTTAAACTGAAAGGCTATCTGCTCAAGACGAACAAATTGAGTGGCATGTATAAACAATTTCCTTTCTCATTGCAGAAAAATGTTATTTTTAATGCACAAAAATGTATACATTATTATGCATGATATGGTTGAGAGTAGGAATGACCAAAAACACTCTCTGTTTATCTCCCAAGTCGGGAAAACCGTGGTAAAAGCTGAATAAAATAGTATCTGCCATTTATCTTAAGTTCAACAACAGATGTGATTTTAATAACCAGTGATCTTTATGTTTTTCTTGACTTGTTTTTTTTTTTATTTATTTATTTTCATTTCGTTTGTCTCCTGTTATATATATATAAATACTTGTTTTCCAGTTACAAATTATTAAAAAGCCAAAGCCAAAACAATTCATAAGGAACGTTTGAAAACATAACATAAACTTATATTACACAATGAATATAAATAGAAACTCCTGGCTTGTATTGGATATGAACAATGTGTTGTGTACATGTTTTGCTTGATTAAATATCTCTCTATATAGGTCATTATTGCGATTTGAAAGGTTAAAGAATAAGTAAGCCAATCTCTAAACTCGAGTTTAATGTTAATGCAAAACATTCCTTGGCTAAATTTTGATTTATATAATTTTGGAACTTTGGATTCATTTATTTTCAAATTTTGGATTCTTTTATATATATATATATATTATCTTTTTTGGCCCGCAATGTCCCTGTGCGCACTTTTGACACATCAAAATTCAACAGGTATTTTTGATAAATATATATTATTATCATTTTACCGTTTTTATTGTAACTTTATAAATAAAACAAAGCTATAATTACCATTCTCATTCTATGAGTATTAATTAATTTTTAAAAATATTTTTTTTTTTGCTTTCAGTTTATAATTACCGGTATTGTTGGGGTTTTGTGTGCAAAAAGAAAGTCTTCTTATGTGGTTAGTATTTAAGTACTGTTAATTAATTAAAATTCTCAAGCAATTGCATCTACATGTATCTATTATTCATCTTTTTCAAAAATGTAAATATATTTGTGGACATTAAAGTGTATCTATCAATGGAAAATCGTTTGAATTTATTAAGATAGCGTGTAGAATTGATATAATTGCATGGTTTATTTGATAAAACAGAATTAGTATGTATCTTAACTGACTCGAACAAAATAAATCGAAAATATTACTTTTAATTGATTTTCTCACTAATAAGGATGAGAGCTTCGGTGGCTGAGTGGTTTTAAGCACAGTGTCGACTAGGATAGAATCCCACTTGGGCAGATCCTAGTGTGAGAAAGCTTGTAAGTTTGCTTGCCGAAGGTCGGTGGTTTTCTCCGTGTATTCCAGTTTCTTCCACCATCACAAAACTGACCGCCGTGATATTAGTAAAAGAATCTTGATTTGGACGTAAAACACCATTGCTCAACTCAAACTTTTAAAGCATTTATCTACAATATCATTATTTTAAGGACTTAGCATAACGTATGACGTATACATACTGTTAATCAAAATGTTTAAAAATCAGTTACCATAATATTACATTTTACACAATTATTTTACTGTTACCATGGTGTTGGCTGTTATATGTGTATGCATTGTATGTTTCAGATTATGTGCTTTATTGCGTTCTCTGTAGTTTCCATGGTAACAGCCGTAGTCAGTATCCAGCTTCTCCGTCTTGGATTGGTAAATTACACAACAGATGGACAAACCTTTCAGAAGGAAGAGAAAGATGTTCTTATCATCATAGCTTTAGTAGCGGCGGGTACAGAATGTTTGGTGTGTCTTGTATCAACACTATTAAGCTGTAGAGTGGCAAAGATTGCTAAAGAAGAGATGTGTAATAGACGGGAAGGGATGTTTCATATAAAGGTACTGGGTCAGAAAGATATTGTGGTTGTAACTAAACCGTTGATGGAAAGAGATGAAGGCACAACTACTTTGTAAACAATGATGTTGTCAGTGACAAACTTCTCGACAATCGTATTTTTGAAAATTTGATATAAACTATTATGAACTTATAAAAATTATCAGTAGCATTTAGTTTCGCTGAACCTAACAGGGAGCTGGTAATTCGATAGAACATATGATGTTGATGTTTTGAATACATTTTTGGATTATCTGATTGTTCATAAGATACATTCAAGTAGCTAGATCGTTTGATTTGTTTATAATTCAAATGATTTTAAAAATACAATGTATAAGTATCAAACTTATATAATGTACTTTGCCAAAAGATATTATATTGTTTCACTTAAAAAAAACTTAGTAAAGAAAGTAGTGTAGGATTTAAAAATGTCGTCTTCATTTTGTTCAAAAACACATACTCTAAACAACTAGTCTTGTAGCATAATGAAGCCTCCTTACCAATGCATGAGGCCTCGGTGGCCGATTACTTATAAGCATGAGCTTACAGATCATATCGTCTTTCACAGCCTATGTTTGAATAACACTCGGGACTAATCCCTCACGTGAAAAAGTTTGTAAGTTCTCTGACCGTAGGACAGTGGTTTTCTCCGGACACTCAGTTTTCACCATCTGGAAACCTGACCTGATCGTCATAAGTAAAATAAATTATCGGGCGTAAAACTCTGTTTTTAGAATATGCAAATAAGGTGTTATTGGCAATTTTTTAAAAAAAAATCCCTTTTCTTAAACGAATTGGCTAAATTAAAAATATTTGGTTTATGGGCACAGATTCAAAATTGTGTCCGACTTGGCTGCCGGGAAAAAAGAGACCGACTGAGCGATAAGGTTCGAATGTATTGTTGCCTGCATGCTGTAGTAGTCCTATGGTGATGTTTCTCCAAACTCTCTCTCTCTCTCTCTCTCTCTCTCTCTCTTCTCTCTCTCTCTCTCTCTCTGGTTTCAATAAGAGAAAAATTTATCAACAATAACACTGTACATTGCTTAGACATCGAGATACTTTTTTATGCTTTTTTCTTTCTTTTTACCTCAGTTTTCGGGTCTTTCTCCTGCACTTCCTCCTGCACCGCTGTGTGATAATGTATCCGTCATGTGCTACTTTTTTGTGAAATAAATTATTTAACAAATCGTTATTTGTCACATTCTGAATAATATATTTCATAAATATATAAAATGTAGCACAAAACACTTCCATCTCTTGCATTTGTCATGGCTTTGTATCCTCCATTTTAAATGTTGTCAAATATTGTCGTTTGCTCTTCCCAAATGTGGATGTCAAGGTCATGACAAATGTATTTTTCCACGTGCAGGAGGAAGACGAGATAGAAAACAAACCAAATGACAATTCTGGAACAGAAGCATATACACTGGCACGAATCTGGCATAAATGTGGGATTTGAAGAAAGGGGAAATTTTGGAACTATTCTTGAAACAGCATGTACAGATGAGTTAAATTTCACTTCCGTCGTGCCTGATAGTGACTGCAGTCATTTCTGATATACGGTCTAGTTGTTACATTGTCGAAGACACAACAGATTATCCAACAAATGACACGGGAATTTTACCAGAGATCGATAAATAAAAAAAAATTATGACGTCAGCTATTCATTTTTATTTGTCAGGAAGCTATTTTTGGATGTAAAAAAATTAACAAGTTTGTCAAATATAGAAATGTTAAAAGAAACAGAATGCGAACAACACTGATAAATCGATTTAGGATGGAAACACTAGTCATGTTAAGGCCGATCTATTGTTAAATTTGCTTATTATATTAACACTCAAATCAGGGATTGAATATTATGACTTTATGAGTTTCAGTAATGTAGGCGATTAATTACCAGTATTCCCTACGTTACACAAAATAAATCATATGCCCTTGCTGATTCATTGCCATAAATAAGACTCTCTCTCTCTCTCTCTCTCTCTCTCTCTCTCTCTCTCTCTCTCTCTCTCATGTGTGTGTGTGTGTGTGTATTTTGCACAAAAAAGAGTACAAAAATGAATGCCAGAGTTGGCAATCTCGCCAATTTTTTTCATAATATCACCACCATAATCATCGGACAATCTAGTATTGTACTCCCGTGTCAAATTTTCATGCAAATGTTGCAATTTAGTTTGTCAATCTCGGTTTTAAACAAATTGTTTTATACCCATAAATTATATTTTATTATGTATATATTTTAAAGCCTTTATTGTGCCTGCCCCAATCCGTGCCTGTAAAGTATTCATTTTATGACTTAAGAGATCTAAAATCCGCCAATGCATATATATATATATATAAATATATATATATATATATATATATATATATATATATATATATATATATATATATATATATATATATATATATATAAACATGCAAACAAAACACTTTTCCGCAATAAAAAAACAAACAAACACCATGTTATGATGAATTATCATCAATTACTGCTGAATGTGGTACATTTCATTTCATATGAAAAGCAATTTCGTAATTAACGAACTTATTTATTCTAGATGCAAAACTGCATTTAATAAATAAAATCAATAAACCAATTAATCATTTTTCATTTCTTGTTTTATTGAAGCAATAACACTGGCAATATGTAACACATAAACAATACATAAAATTGTTTAGCAATGTTTGTTATATTATATAAGTAATTACTGTTTAATATTATTACCAACATAGTCTCAAACGTTTTCAGTTCCAGGAAGCCAACCCAACACACACCCGCCAAACAAAATGTTCCATGATTAAAGCTCTCAATCTTTAACTAAGCTTATAATATAAAAGTCTATGTTTAAAGTTATATTGATAAACTTTAATTCGTTGTTCAAATGGTAGTTTTATTTAAAAATGACATGACATGTTAAGTTTTGATTGGATTAAAATGAAAGTGATTCACGTGATTTTTGTACCGATAAGTATACCATGTGAATTATGTTATTCAGTGTTACAAATTACATTTGTTAATTACATTTAATATATTGTTACACTTTTTTCCATTTCTGAGGCTGAAACCAAACAAATATATAGTTTCTGCAGACTGTAATGTTAATATGCGCATGTAATATATCATTATCTTGAAAACTACACGACATTTCATCAGCGATTTCTTAAAAGTGAACACCTTTGATTTTAGACATGTCTTCATTTATGCTCTTTGTTAATTGTATTGCAATAAAACAAGCAACTGATTTAAAATTCCCATGGCTAAGTTTGAGTCTAAACTCATTGGAACGGTTCATATCCTGGTTTAAGTGGAAGGGAACAAACTGAGAATGAAGCAGTTATCTGCAAACCATTCATTCAATGGTAGGTTAACTAGATCAATGTAAAATAAAGGTGTAGCTAGTGTTTGAACCGATAACAATTTAATAAGTAGTTGAGTAGTCTACAGTCTCAAGTATATCATTGCTGGTTTAAATTTTATTTTACAAAAATAAACTGGCTTTGGCATATAAAGAAGCATAAATCAATGTAAGAAAATATGGTTATATAACTTTTAATATTTGTCTGAGCAAGTTCAAAAGAATGTAATGTAATAATATTTATTATAGAATTATCTAAAAATGGAGATTACATGTAAAGCTGTTGTTTATTGTTCGATAAAAATAATGTTAAATAAAATACAAACAAATGTATCTATTTGTTAGATTATGTCTGTTTCTGATTACAAGAAACTCTTGGTGGTAGTAGATTGGATATTCTGTCATTTTCGCACTGTTGGTGTACTTTTTCTAAAACTCTTCCTTTGCAATGAAAAAAATAATCCTAGTCTTGTAAAAATCTTGAAGTTTTAATCTATTTTATTCTTGATTCTTTATTTAACTGCTCTCATAAACCATTAAATAATGTCTTAAAAACAACGGATTCTTTTTAAAAAAAAGAGAGAAGGAAGCGAAAAAATTTGGACGAATGAATTTCTGCCAATTTTCTTACTGATAATGTATTAAAATCCTTTTCTACAACAATAATAAACATACAAACATTCAAAATGATCGATAATAGAGAGAGCATCTCCAGCTTTCGCTGAAAGTGATCAATGTCATTGCATATGGAAGATTTTCTTAAACGTTTTATTTATATCTTGATGCAAAACTCTTATTTAATAGAGAAAAATAAATCATTTATCTTTTATTGATGCTATAACAACGTTAACGCAATACAAAACATATAACCTATTCATAAACGACACAATTATTTGATTAGCATCTTTGTTGTGCGTTATTAAAAAATAACAAGTCCTAATGTGTTAGTTCTACGTAATAAACCATAACATCCTCGGTTGGCTAGAACAACGTGAATTTAATTGACATTTATACATGCATTGTGTCCAAACCCACAACCATTATTTAAAAGAGAAGTCAAAAGCCCTTATTATCCGGAAAATCGTTGCTTGTTCTAATTTTATTTTACAACACTGGCTCTGTCAAAAAATCTTGAAACATAACGGACCTTAAATAATTTTTTAGAAAATATTTAATTTTGTCTGAGCAATTCAAGATTATGATAATATTTATATCATTATCTTTTTAAGGTGACAATGTGTAATGTGTGTGTTAAAGAAACAAATAAAAAATAATGTGTTGAGATTATGTCTGTTTTTAATTTTAAGAAACTCTTAGTGAAAAGACATTGGGTACACCGTGTCACTATTGCACTGTAAGTGTTCTTTTTCTGAATAACTCCTTTTTGAAATGAAGAAATAGTATTGATCTTGTAAAGTTTATAAATTATATTTGAAATTATTTATATTTTATTTTACTTTATTTCATTTTACTATTTTTTTTTTTTTGTTTAATTTTTTTTGTTCTGTTTTTTTAATTACCTCTCTCAAGAAACCTTTTTTTCTACTTTTTATAAAACATTGCATTCTCGTTGAAAAGACTGGTAATGTTATTGGGACAAATAAATTTCTGTCAATCTGCATTTAATGACTAAATAATTTTTATGACACATACAGTTTATAAATTATTGATATCTCTTATTAGGAATTATTGAAGTACTTAAGTATGTCTGGATATATATATATTATTTAGAGTGTTTTTGTCATAAAATCTTTATCTTTAAAATTCTAGTACATCAAACTGAGAACAGGTACAAAGTCTCCAATTTACCGATGGAAAAATTAAGCATTAAATTTTGATGTAAATGTCGGAAAACTTACAAAAACAACACAATAAAATACAACGTAATATTACGTAGAATAACAAAGGTATAGATTAAATATCTTTGCTGAATTAGGCAGTTATTTGTGCTGTCGGAAATTATACTATTTAGCCAAATTTTTAGCCGTCCTAATTTTTGAAATTTATTTAAAACTAAGGTCTGTTCCCTCATGCAAAGCATTCCTTAGCTGGATTTGGATTCATATAATTTTGGAACTTTGGATTTATTATTTTCCAACTTTTTGGCGTATGTTTTTTATCTATAAAACTTTTCGGCCCCTAGTGTCATTGATGAGGAATGGTTTTCCGAAATGTGCAGATATGACACATCAAAATTCAGCAGGTATTTGTTATATATTTAGCAGCAAATAAATACTAGAAATAAATAATAAATAAATAAATAAACAACTAAACAATGAATGTTAAAAATGTTGATATAAATATATCACGTAACATAACGTTGATGAAAACCTTGAAATTAATCCAATATTACTTCAAAAATATCAAGTAACATTGTCTTAATGAAAAGACATACAAATGAAAGAAAATTTTGTAGATGAATAATAAATATCCTGTTGAGATCAACCTAGTTATGAAATTTAATAAAAGACATATTTTCTATTTTTTTTAAAAAGTATTCTTTAATTGTTAAGAGTCTTTCAGAAATTCAAACCTATTGTAAAGTGCTTTTTGTTATTTATAAGTTTCCTCATGCAAAGCTGTCCTTAACTGGAATTGGATTCATGTAACTTCGGAAATTTGGATTCATTAATTTTCTAATATTAAGATTATTAACTTTTTTATCTATCAACTTTTTTACCCCTTAGTGTCACTGATGAGGAATGAATTTCCGAAATGTGCACATATAACACAGCAAAATGAAACAGATATTTTTGTCAAATATTTATTAAGAAACAAATCAGAAAATGTTTGAATGAATAGAACTATGTTAAAATGATAACCAAATCGCCTAACAACTCCGGTTTTATTACAGATGTTCATCTTAGTCATTCCGTTTTATTTGAGATGTTCATCTTTTATCCTCTAGTGTCAATGGAGATGTCAATCTTAACTTCTTCGATTTGATTGGTGATGTTCAACTACTTTCTTCGGTTTGAATCGGAAGTATACATCTACCCTCTCCGGTTTGATGTACCACTGCGTTAGCTCAGTTAGTAGAGAGCTCGCTCAGTAAGTGGGAGGTCTTGGGTTCGAACCCCGACGAAGTCTGACCTAAGACATGAAAATGGGTAGTGACTGTTCTTTCGCCAAGCGTTAAGAACGGCGTTACGAAATGAAAGCCACGGTTCTTTCGGATGGGAACTTACAATAAACGAGTTCCTGTGTCATGGTAGGCGTGGCACGATAAAGGACCCTGATGTATAATGCCATTAGTGCAATGCACAGGCAAAATTTCTGCACTTTCGCCTATAGCTGGCAACGTCTCGATATAAGTGAAATATTCTTGATTTGAACGTTAAACACCATTACTCAACTCAACTCCCAAGTTTGATGAGAAATGTACATTATACCGTTTTTAGGTTTTGAGTTGTTTTTCTAACTTTCCTTTTAAAATCAATTTCAAGTAATAATAACACTCGTGTCTAATTAAAACCTTTCCTTTGATTCTACTTCATTAAAAGACGACGATGTGGAATAAAAAGCATATGATTATACTTTGCAAATTCTTTGCAAAAAGCTCGGGTTTTTCCCCCAAGAAACCGCATACTCCTACAGTTGTTGATATTTCTTTCTGTAAGAATTTAAAAACATGTTCCCGATCATCAACTTTGCGAGATCAAAATTTCTCACTAGCAAACCATTTTCATGCTTTCTGTTGGTTGTAGATTTTTTTACTTCCTCTCTTGTTCTCCTGTTGGAAAATGGATGTGTAAGAAAATCTTTAATACTTTCCTACAGGTACTGACGATAAGGCAGAACAAAATCTTGGTTTTAAAATAAATAACATTTTCGCAATGATCTAATATTACCTTACATGCTTTTTAATTTTTTTTTTTTGGTTCAATAATGTAAAACAGTGACGATTTCATTAAATACTTCGCGAAATAATTCACATAAATGTTATCGGTAAATATATAAAGTTTTTTTTTTTTTTTTTTTCTTTTTTAATAATGTTACATTGCAGTATGTGTAGGAACATTTATTCTGAATATCTAAGAAGTTAGAATACTACTTTTGAATCGTTAAGACTCGTCTCCGACAACATTACAATGCTGCACTATTTAGGACAGGGTAAAATCGTTGGTAATATATTTATGGGACGTAAAACTTCATTGTTTGACTTCACTTAAAACGAAGAAAAACAAAAACGGTTTATTAGTGTTGTTGGGTCTATTAAAAACGCTATTCGAGTCACGGACACGGTTGTTTAACTTCTAGAGTGCAATAAATAAAACACTTTAAAAAATTTAATGAACATTGGACAGTTAGAAAATTTGTAGAAAATGGTTTTCTTTAACCAAATGACCAATATGAAGGTCTTGGTGAAGTTCTGTCATAAAGACAGCAAAAAGAGTTTAGTTCTACAAGAGCGTAATCAAGTTTTTTTTTTCTATTTGACCTAATGAACTACCTTTTTACCGATACACAAAATGCATTCTATAACCAAATGACCAAATGAAGGTCTTGGTGAAGTTTTGTCATATCTTTCTAACATATTTCATAGAGACAGCACAAAGAGTGTAGTTCTCCGACAGCATGATCAAGTTTTTTTCCTGTTTCAGTGACCTAATGAACTATTTTTTACCAATACACAAAACTGATCTAGAATATTCAAAAAAAAAATTATTAAAAAAGATATTGTGTCTACCTGTTAACAAAATATACTTATTAATGACGGATAACAAAGGAAAAATCGCCATATCTCGCAACGTGACCTAAAATATAGCCAATCATCTTTTTGGTTTGTTTTCTTTTTTTTTTTTTTTTTTTGAAATACCTAATAAAGACGGAGATATAAATGATGAAAGATGAGATAAAGACTAACTCCTTTAAATTTCCTCATCTGTCAACGTTTTCAATGGCAAAATTTATGAAAACCTAATTTAAGATATCTTACGCTGATGTATATTCAAAGAAGACATCAAATCAATGAGATTTAATTCAAATCTTTATTGAAACCGTGCACAGGTGGCATACAATAATGATTAATAAATATCACAGAAGATGAAAGCATACATAAGATACCTATCATACTTGTTTTGTCAGATTCATCCTACATAAAAATATATAAAATATAGCTCTCTAATTAACACAAAAGGATTTTCCTCAAGAAAACAGAAAAATAGAACTAGGTCAGGAAAACAAACTTCCTTGCAAAATTATCTAACGTAGTACAAAGTTGTAATTGGTATGGTTTTCATGGGTCTAAAACACAGAGGAAATGAAGTCTAATTTTAACAGGGGCATTCTATATACAAAAGCATCAAATGGTTCGAGGGTACTGAAAAATTGTATGTAAAACTATAAAACGGTAGGTAGTATATTCAAAACTTTCTCTTCTAATGCAATCTACAATGTTGGGAAACAAATCTTTTAAACAATGGGAACTTTTTTGTTTATTGTTTTCTTACACCTTACTACAATTGTAAAGAAATATATTACTAATAAGTAGATATTGATTAATATGCCTTGAAGATTCAAAAATTCTCTCTAGAAGTTGAAATAATATGCAATCTCTATAATGCTTATTTAGTGTTATAAAAATTTGATAATTATACAGAATTATATACATATAAAAAAACCCAAGAGATTCTAGCAATTATCACCCTGTTCAATGTACAATATATACCCTTCTTTCTTTTTATTTTTATACTTAACAAAATAGCTGACACGTCAATAGCTTAGATGGATTAACCAAACAAAAAGTTTTAGGACAAGCATATTTGTAAGTGATAAACTTAGTGTTTTATTTTAAAAATACAGTGCCATCAAATTTGATGAAGCATAGTGGATATGATAAGCATACACCCTGTTGTGCATACCATATTTTAAGCTTACAGTCTGATTTTCAGTTTTGCTTTTGGCTGCCATCTTAGATTTTGAACTGAAAAGTTTTCAAAAACTTGCTATAGGTACCATGGACTGGTGGCTCAGCTAAACAAGCTTTCATAAACTTAATTGCTACAAGTATCATGAATTACTGCTTAATGCTGCAAAATATAAAGCATATTTTGACAAGTACCATAAAATACCAGTTCAGGTGACAAGTACCATAAAATACCAGTTCAGGTGACAAGTACCATAAATACCAGTTCAGGTGACAACGACCATATACTTGTTCAGGTGACAAGTACCTATACTTATTTAGGTGACAAGTACCATAAAAAAAAGGTGTTTGTTTCAGGTAAGCAAAAGTTTGACAACTGATTACCATTATAATAACCTAGCAGTTCATGTTAGCAAACTTGATACAAGTTCCAAGAACTACAAATTAAAATATACAAGCATTCATCAACTTCTCACCAGGAGGTACTGGTTCCAATAGCAAGTTTTTAACAACCAGATAAATTACAGAAAATTTAATTGTAAATTACATTTCTTGAAAAGAAAATAGTTTTTCAACATTTAATATTCATATACCTTTTGCATTTAAAGATTTAAAAATCCAAAAATTCTGCCAAATTTACACACTTAAAATGTTGCCTGTAAATGGAAAAGAAAATTTCACACTAACATGTTTCCAATGAAAACTTTCTTCAGAGATCACCTATAGGAAAGCAATTAAATTTTTGGTCTGAAAATTATAGATTAAAACAAAATAACAATTCATGAGGTAAAAGTTACTTGACTTTTGATAAGCAGGTTCTTCTGTATACAATGGCTATTAAATTAATATACAGTAACTATAATAGATTTTACATACAGCAGAATATTATAACTAAACTTGTTATTTTCTTGAACAACAATGATAAATTTAATAAATAACTTTAATCATTTTTTGGTCCCAACAGTTTTTTTTTTATCATACATGTATTTAAAAAAAAACTTAAAACTCAAAACTAGAATGTATAATTGCGAGCAATTATATGTCTGCATATCAGCTCTCTAAAGTGATGCTCCAAATAGCGGAGGAATTTCCAAGAAAGAAACAAGAGTTCCGCATGGCAGAGCATGATACGCTCGTCAAATCTGCAAGTCATTTATGTGGATATTTTGTTTATGAACTGTAAAGGGACATATACAATTCATATGAGCTGTTCATAATCAATAAGTCAATTCAATTATTCATCACAATGATACAAAATGCAGTGCACAAGTCAACAAGTACAATAAATATTGAGATTTTGGTATTATTTTCAGTAACAAAATAGACTTACCACCAGCCACACCATTTATATAATTTTACCATCATGTTCTTGTAACCTTCATCACAAAATTGAGGTAATCTCTAGTATACTGGGTTGTTTCAAAGACAGCAAGTTCTTCAGCCTACAACTCTATGTGTATCTGCTCCCTGGTAGAATAAATTAAGGAAGCTAGAGTTACGGTTCCTGAGCACTGCACTTCGGATCATCGTGGTAAGTAAGCATACCAAGTTTCAAGTCATTCTGACCATAGATGTCAGAGTTATGGGCCAGACAAACCCGCCGCATACTCTGGCAGCACACAAAGGGGAATAACTCAAAAATTAAGGAAGCTAGAGTTACGGTTCCTGTGCACTGCACTTGGCATCATCGTGGTAAGTAAGCATACCAAGTTTCAAGTCATTCTGACCATAGATGTCAGAGTTATGGGCCGGACAAACCCGCCGCCAGTACGCCCGCCCGGACGCCCGCCCGCCAAGGGTGATCCCATAATACGCCCCGTCTTTGACGGGCGTATAAAAAAGAACTATCTAGAAACCGGATTTCTTCAAAGCCCTTCCAAATTCCGATAAACAGTGAGGAAGCGACCTCCCCATGGTCAATCCCTACCAGTTGACAAAATTTCAACCTGATTGGATAAGAAACGTAGGAGGAGATACCTCTGAAAAAAAATCTGTCTTGAGTAACAAGATGTCTTTTGATATGCAGACATAATAAGTAATAATATTGGAAGTTTTGTGGATATATTAAAATCATGAAAAATTAAAACACTTCAACTAACAATTCAGATCGTTTTAAATTACATTGCTAGCAAAAAGTTTTCAACTTCTACATTTTTCATTTTTCAAAACAAGTCACTCAAATAAATATATAAATAAATTCTTGACTTAAAATCAAGAATATATATATCATAATAATAATAACAAATGTATAAAAGCCAGTTACAATAGAAATATAAGCAGCTGATAAATGTGTATATGGTAACAAAATAAATGCATATATACCAGTATATCTATATGTATTTAAATATAAACATGTAAGCATGATATCACAATGATATTACATTCAAAAACAAATTATAAAAAGGCACATTAGATCTTTTTAAGAAAGAGAATACATAATTAAACACAAGCTCAAGCAGCTTGACAGATGCTGTAGTTTAAAACAATTGAACAATTCCCTTCTATGTTTAGCTATAAATATTGGACATTTTTGTCAGTAATTCATCTTAATCTGTACCAACTTCCAACAAAAACAAAGAGAATTTTGTTTATATGAAAATAAAATGAATTTCACATGAAATTAGCATGAACTTCACATAAAAAATTTCGTGTGAATTGAGTTTATATGTGAAATTTATTTGAAATTTTTCACATGAATTTCACATCAAAATATTGGTTCACATGTATGCAAATCAGAACTTGAATGTCTGATCACTGTAGAAGTACATTATGATCTGTAAACCTTGTTTGAAATCATTTGAAGTCAGGTAAATCATGATTAAGTCAAAATGTCTTGGAAGATTATGGCATCTGTATTTTACTGCCATTGATAAAGGATAAATTATTCGTGTTTCACCTTTGACACACACACACACACACACACACACACACACACACACACACCGCCTTAGATGCCTTATTCACTGAATAGATGCATCTCATAATATCCCTTTAATAACTGGTTATGCAAAGCTAAGTAATGCTGATTAACATAAATTTATGCAAAATACACAATCTGCAAATCATTTCTACATCAATAAAAAATAATGGATATGTACAAAACTTGATATGAAATGTATAAATAGAGATGATTTATAAACAAGTAACAATAGTATAAGCACATATATATACAACAACAACAACATCATGGTCCCATTTGTTGTACTCCTCTTCCCAATATGATAATATCAAACTAAAACAGTACTTATCTTTTCAATATTTTAAATAGGAACAAAACAACAACAGCTATATGCAACCATATTTTGTCCTAGAACTACTGAAAATTATGATTTCCAAGAAAATAAAATTTTATCAATTTCAAAAAAAAAAAAAAAAAAAAAGACAAGTACAGTAAACCAATCAGGAATGTTTAAATTGGTATCATGCTTTAGAAAACACAAACGTATCCCCTTGATACATGTATTAGATTGTTCATTGGTCCAATTATGCTTCCCCTTGTATAGAATTTGTGAACTTTCTATTCCTGTGGTCTTTGCTTGCAATAAGCAATCAATATGACTCTCAAGAAGAATATTTATTATTTGATAAATATCAAATTACTACAAATTTTTTTATTCTAAAGACACCATTATTGATTACACATTATTGTACATTTAATTTGTAAAAGCAATAAACAAAATATACTGAATTTCTAAAATAATCCAATCTAACAGACATTATGCCAGATATAAAAATTGATATGATGTTTAAAAATACAATGTAATAGCCGATTTATAAAATAATAATTGTCAGAGATCATAATTATTGAACAAAAAACATGTGCACCAAATTATCTTGTGTTTTATTATTACACATTATAAATGACTGATTCAATAATGACAATTTAGCAGCAGTAAAAAATGAAAAAATAATGACTGATTCAATAATGAAAATTTCACAGCAGTAAAAATGAAAATATGTTTATATGCCAAATTTAAATTCACCTAACTTTTCAAATGCAATCTTGTGTGAATTACATTAAATCCTAATTAAAATAAAAGGCATTATATTCACATATTGCTTCTATTCTATTCGTAACAGCAATGGTATTTGTACTGGATGTGTCCCAAACTTCACTAATGAAATACTTTTATCCTATAGCATTTTTACACAACTAAGAATTTCTTAGTTGTGTAAAAATGGTATAGGATAAAAGTACTAAGTGTTGGAATGATGTTTGTTGCTGGCAAGAAAAAGGGCTAGATTTATTGCTTCTGTTCTTTAAATTGCTTCCTAAGAGAAATATCCACATTATTCAGGCAAGACACAAATCAACAATGTCAATTTAAAAAAAAAGATAATTGCTATAGTTAGTTAGTATTTTCGATTGCTGTATTTTCAAATGGCACAAAATCAGTTATTTTACAAAAACCCATATATGTTCATTTGTTTTTAGTACCAGTACTCAAGTTTCTATAACTGAGGCCTAACTTAAACAATTCTTTGTTTGCTGTTTTCCAACCCATGCTATTCACATGTGGGTAGGTAGGTAGGAAAAAATTTTATTTTATTTTTTGAAAACTTAATCTTTTACACTTTTGAAAAGTTTAAATTGGTTTCATATGTCTCTTTAAAACACATTTACAATTATTTTGCTAACTAAAGTCTTCTTTGTTCCTCCTTGTGTTTTCTTACATGGAGAAACACAGCTGAATTTCCTTACTACCAGTATAAACCTGCTCACAGGTCATCTCCCTCGCCAGGGTTATTGCCATTTAATACTGTTTCTTATGTTGTATGAGAAGTAAAAAAAAAAGATTGTAGTAGAAAGCAATAATTTTTTGGGTAGGGGGCATTTCAAGTGGGTCGGGTGGTCAACGGCAAACAAAGTCAATTTTATTTTAGGCCTGAGGTTTCTGCAAATAAGATTTCTTATTGCAATGGTCCTTAATTAGTTTAATAATTACCAATCAATAAATTCATTGATGTTTTTTATTTTCTACTTGGTAATTCTAATGTATGACTAGAAAAAAGGATTGTCACTTCAGCAATATTATCTTTTGAATTTGTAAGCAGCTTATATACCATACTACAACTCTAGTGTCAAAATACAGTTTGTACAAGAATTTCACTATTTATGCCTCTAATGTAGGCTCTGTCATGTGTTGTTTTATGAATGCATTATTTTAATAAAAATCTGAAAACATGACAGCTCTAAATTCACAGTCAGACTCAAAACAAGTTTTTAACCAACTCTAGCATAACTGTTCACATTTTGACATACCAATAATCCCTTTGAAACAAACAAAAACCAAACCTGATTTTTTCTAATGTTGACTATAGGTTTAAATACTTACCAGGAGAGACAAATTCCAATATATTATCTTTGAAAATATTAGTAACAGTTCTTTAGTTACCAGTAGTTGTAGTTAAGTGTTAAGTGTTTTAAAATTTTTCACAAATCACTGGGTTTATAATTGAGAACACTACATACATGTGTAAAAGTGAGCTTAAGAACATAAAAAGGACTAGAATAGCCCAAAAAGGATTTACCCTATACACTCTTACTAACTACTGCTACCCTAAAACCAATACATTCTTCATGACCTTGACCTTTGCAATTTAACTCTAACTTGGTTAAAGTTATGACAAAGTATTGGCCAACTTGAGATCATATGTGTCAAGTATCAAGAATTTCTTCAAAGTAACCACAAGCAATATAGCCCAAACAGAATTTTTAAACATACAACCTCTGTGATTTTGACCTTCGAACCCACAGAGATCACATAAATTCCTTAGATACAGCAATGGCCTTAAATACATTGTTTCATTTTCAAATATACAACCCTCTGTATCCACATCTTCAAGATAAAAGACCTTAGTTGAAAGTCGTGACATACCATTCCAAGAAAATGTGCTGGGACTGTACTTACAAGTGACATACAAAATGTTCAAAACGTTATTGAATATCCCCATTACATTTGTTTGGCACTGCTCTAAACACAATAGGTTTTCTAGAAACCTGAAATACCTTTTTATTAACAAATAATTTTATTTGACAAGAATTTTTCTTTGGACCCTTCTTGGTAATTTATACAATTTACACATATTTTTAACAACACAAAAACAGTAAAATCAACAAAAATTTACAATAAAAAAACAGAAAATGACTGAAGATGTTGATTCAGCTAATAAAAATTTACATAAATCCTTATTTATTATAATAATACTCCATTCAACGATAACATTTCCTACGCCAAGTACCTGTGATTTGCAAAAAATACTTGTTTTTGAGAAGTTTTGATTGAGGAAAATTTTGCAGAAAAGAAAAACTATGTTATACTGAATACAACAATTTTTGTATATTTTGAATGGAATATATAATGAACCCATTCTTGATTTAAGAGAGTAAATTTTAAATTACCGGTAAATAATATTAAAGTCTCTAAATTTATGACTATAAATACAGGCTACTTTCCTATTATATGCTATTTAAATTAATCTACTGAAAATAAAATAAAATGTTAGCACCTTTTTAATACTAATTTAAAAACTTTTTTGACATCAGTCAAAATAAATGAATGACAGGAATAAAATCATAGTTATTACTATGGATGCTAAATCATACCATTCAATCTTCAAAAATAATCCAATACATGTACATGTATCTTCATCAGTATAATACCTGGTATTTATCAAACGTCTAACATCAAAAATCCATTTTATACAAAATAAGCTCACCTATAAACTACATAGCAGTATTCAATATACAGATATATATACATGTATTTGTGAGCAAAAAAAATTAATCAAAATTGAATCCATATTTTTTCAACTATTGTTGTATTTCAATTATAATGTTTCAATGGGTGCTTTGACTTATAGCTCAAAAAATCAGATAGCCATAGCAACCATTTTTTTCTATTAAGCAAAGCTGCAATATGTATATGATATACATATGATGTACTAGTAGTTCTGTGTCATCATGAGTTTTGTTATACATAAAATGGGTTCGATTTCATGCATAAATAAACCTATGGTAAAACATTAAAGCAATACAGTAACCAAAGAGAACTTGTTTAGCCAATTTAACCAACCATGGTTTATGTTATTCACAGCTTCATAAATCTTTTTTTTCACAAGGTTTAAAAAACAAAAAAAGATTCAAAAAAAGTTTAAAAGTTTTAATACATTGTACAGACTTTGAAGTAAAGTTTTCAGAAAATTTAATGAAATTAGCCTGTATTTAAAATAATATCAGATATAGAAAACCTAACTTCACATCCTGCTATAGTAGCAATCACAGCACCTACATATACATATATCACAATTCAAAATTAACAACTTATTATCTTCTTTAAAAACAAAATACTTGTAACTATCCTTTACAACAACTTTGAGTCAAGTCCTCTTACCAAATACTGATTATGAAAAACATATCACTAATATGGTTTGGATATCTTAATTAATCCTAGACTTGGTATAGTAAAATTCAAAGTCCTTGCTTTAGCACCTTACAACATAAATCAATGGGCTTCATCCATGCACCACATGATACTCAATAATGTCTGTATTAATTGGAATTATTTGTCTGCTGATTATGAAAAATTTAAATAACATACTCTTTTGATAATGCTATTTTTTTGCAAAGGCAGCAACTTTTTTTCTTTATATTTATTTTATAAAACTAAGCTTATGCACAAATCAATCTTAAGGGGAGTCATGTGGTACTATGACATATACCATGTATATCTTAAACACCGGTATCCATTTTTAATACTAGTAAAAAAATCATTGAATTACCTCCCTTACCAAATATCATCACATATGTAATATGTGGTTTATTTATAATTTTTTCCATAATTTAGAAATATAAAAAATATTATTAACAACTCATAATAACCATCCTCATTTCCTGATGCAATAAAGTATGAATTGAAGCTTTCAAAATTTTACTTTAGAATTAGAGTCTTCTGAATAATATTCGGTAGTTTTTGTTGTGTTTGTGTGTAGGTAGGTACATGGAGCAAATTATAAGGGACAATTACCCTAAATTTAGGACATTGACCTATCTTTATCTTAAATGACACCACTTTGTGGATAAACTGATTATGACAATTTCGACAACAAGAATAATACACGGATGTAAATACTTTTTGTATGTAAGCTAAGTAAGCAAAATAGATGACAAGTTTTTCTAAGATAACTCCAACAAATTGTGAATTCAATCACACAATGATTTAAAATCAAATTGCTTATAAAAACAAAAGGCATAATCAAATAGTGTAAATGCAAATTATCAAAATTATCAAAAAATTGATAACAGTATAAATATTATATCAAACATGAGCAAAACTTAAACAATGATTAAAACTTTAGATGAAGACTTGGATTTAAAATGCAATAATAACTTAACCATCTCTCATTTATCATTTCTAAAACAAAAAAAGGAAACATTTGGTATTCCACACTTTCAATGTCCTAGTTGTTTTTTTTACCACACCTTTATGTTCAGGTTTTTTAACCACACCTCGAAGTTCAGTTTTACAGGTAGTGGCTATAAAATATTACAACAACTGGACCAGCTCTTGTTCTGGTTGTCCCCTATTAGTTGTGTTGTATCATGTTCTATCACATCAGAGTTGTCTAGTTGAATACTTGTGTTAGTGGCTTCTCCTGGTTCTCTATTGTTATTCTGAGATTCTAAAACTGATTGGGATAATTCGTAAAATGCCTGTAATATACATGTTATATAAAAAAACATTTCACTAAAACTACAACAGCCTTAACTACTGTATCAAAGAAAAATGCAAATATGGGAAATAAATAAGTCCCTACAAATATAGTTGATACATAATGTATAGTATACAGGTATATCTTATCTTTCATACTTTCAATAATGAGAAAACTAAATTGGTTTTATGGACATCTTTAAAAAAAGGTGTTTGAATTTATCGAACTACAATAAATTTTTTGAAAGACTGAAGACTAAATTCTAAAATAATACACAGAACAATAATAAAATATAGAGAATAAACCATTCTTTAAATTCAGAATCCAAGACTGTACTAAATACTTCACTCTAAATCTCTGTAAACTGATCAATATGCCTGCTATTTTGAAATATATATACTAAACTGTACATATGTAAACTTATAACCTCTGCGGAACCAGAATATGTTTAAAACGTTGGATAAATTATCATGCCTGTGTAAAATGAAACTCTTCTTAATCCAAATAAAATCTGACAATATAGAGTTTTACCTGTTTATGATGGGGCCTCAGTGTCCGATTGATCTAAAGCACATCCTTATAAATAACAGTGCCCCTCATTGCACAGATTTGAATCCCGTTCTAGCAGGTCCTAGCATGAAATTGTTTGACAGTTTACTGCCACGGCTTGGTGGTTTTCTCCAAACACTCTAGTTTACTCCATCTCACAGAACTGAGATGGAAATGAAAGAATCTTGACTGCGGTGTCAAACACCATTACTCCACTCAACTCACCAGTATATAGATGTACTTACAATCAAAGAGAACATTTAACTTACCTTTTCAAGGTTATCACAGAGTTTTGCACTAGTTTCATTAAATAATATATTGTTGTCTTTGGCAAACTGAAAAAAGGGGAAACAACTGATATATAGATACATATGCTGATATACTGTACAAATATTATACCTTATGCTGTGGTATTTCATGCTCTAGTATTATATAGATACATTTTTATCAAAGAAATTATCGTTGCTAATTTTGAAATGGGGATAAGTTACTTTAATTCAGTGGCATTTTGAAGTGGAATCAATATAAAAAATAAAACATCATCACTTAACTCTCTAGACCATATTACTTTTTTTACAACCAGTGGTTAATCAATATGCATATCCGTAAAGTTTTCAAATAGCCTCATTTTGCCAATGAATTAACAACCCCTCAATACTTTAGTTCACTTCAAAGTCATTATGGAGTCAAAAGTTTCAAACTATCTGATAGATTAGTAGGCAGAATTATCACTTATTTTATGTAACATGTTCAAAGTTTTCAAATATCTTTCAAGCTGTTGATATCATATTTTAGGCTAAAATTTAACAGCAAAAAACATGATAAGTTAGACAAGTTAATTAGTTCACAGTTCAATTTAAAAGAAAACCTGTACAGTCTCATACCTTGGAGGCCTCTTCAAATGAGATTTCTCTCCTTCCTGTTCTATCTTTTTTATTTCCCAATAACATAATGACAACATTGTCACTTGCAAACTGAAATATAAAACAAAAATATCGCTTAATAACATTAAAATCTTTCTGATTTTGTTCTGTTTTTTTTTTAATTTGTACTTACACTTCAAGAAAAATAGCAATTTTTAAAAATTTGGGAAAATTGAAGTTCTTAAATAAAAAGCTAATTAATTTGTTTGATATGCTCCCAATAGCTGAGTTCTCACTGCCAAAAATATTTTATATTATGACATCTAATTTTGTGTGGTCAGGACAGTATTGAACAGTTGGATTCAATTTGTTTGGATAATATAGAAGTCAAATTCATACATTTTAGTCATTTTGTGCAGAGGAGAAACTACCTATATACTGTAGTAATTTCAGACATACAAAATCACTGACTGTTAAAGTATGACAAACTGTTGGTTTTACATTTTACATTTCATATACATGTACAATGGGCCCTGGTGACTGAGTGGTTTAAAGTCTGCAGATCACAGTGCCTCTCATGCAAAGGTTCAAATCCCCATCAGGTAGATCCTGTGTTAGAAAGGTTATTATTTCACTTGTTGAAGGCCAATGATTTTCTCTGAATAATCTGGTGTCCTTCACTATCCCAGAACTGACCAGCTCAATATAAGTGAAAGAATCTTATCATTGTCATAAAACAACATTAAATTTTATAAACTCAACTCAAATATCTGTATCAAAATATATTACATACTGGTGGTTGAAATTGATCGCAGCCTCAACTTGATGAGACATAAAACTCTGAGTTAACCCATGGCCAAGATTTTCAAAACTGGGCACAATGGGCCAATAACACTATCAAGTTGTCGCCCCCTGATCCACTAGAGGTCTACTACTTCCGGGAAGTTCACAGTTGTAAACAAATGGTTGCTACTACTGTAGAATCATTTATATTCGTCGGGTTAAAATTTCATGGTTTTTTTTGGTTTTTTTTGTATTTAAAAAAAATTTAAATACAAAAACATTTTAAAAACTTAAATAATCCAAGAAAGAAAATAACTGTTTTGATACAATGAGTATTATCAAGTTTTCTACTGAAATTAAATTACATGTACCTTTAATTTCATATACAGATAAAGATTTTGTAAATGTAATGTCAATGGAATGTTATAATTACCTGTTGTATGTAAGATAACCATTTAGGTATTGCATCATAAGATCTTCTACTGCTTATATCATATACTAACATAATACCCTAAAACATACATGAAAACTTCTGAATAACACAAACATATAGAGTTTCTTGAATTTCTGCACCTTATATACTGGTGTGTGTGTGTGTGTGTGTGTGTGTGTGTGTGTGTGTGTGTGTGGACTTGACTTGTTATAAAGGGTTAAATTTTACTTTATCTGGTTACTGGCACAATCATTTTAAGTGATGACAATGCTCAGGGACTGTTACAATCATACACAAACACCTTTATAAGAATCATTTTATCATGTGACATGATATCATCTATATCGAGCTTCAATGGACACTTAACAAAGTCATTACTTTTGTCTCCTTCAAAAGTTTATACTTTATATCTGGCTTCAATTATTTTTTAAATACTATAGGTAACATCTATTTCTATATTTCTACATATGTGTGTGTGTGTGTGTGTGTGTGTGTGTGTGTGTGTGTGTGTGTGTGCGTGCAATAAAGTATGCAAAAGAGTACAGGAATAATTCAAAGCAAAAGAAAAAAAGGAAAGTTAGGTCTCTACACTAACAAAATAGGTTGGAAAAATCTAACCCTTGTCTCTCACTAAATGCAGAAATTACATTTTGAAATTTTGTTAATAGTTTGTTTTGATCCAGGGTTAAACCAAAACCTATGGTAATAAAATACCAGGTTAATTACAAACAAGATGTCTAAAATCTACGGTAGTTTAAGTTTTACAGGGTGAAGATGAAGAAATATTGGAGGACAAAGTTTCTGAAGTAAAAATATCCTTGAGTGGATATGGAATCAAGGAATGGAAACAAGGGAAGTGGAGAAGAATGAGCAACAAGATACTATCACAACAATGGAAATATGAAGCATGTCTATGTTTCATCAATTAATCAATTAATTTATTTATTTGGTGTGTTGTGTATCCATGATACTATACATGTAATAAGTATATCTGAATAATGTAACATGTATAAATATACCTGAGCTCTTCTGTAAAACTGTTTTGTAATGGATTCAAACCTTTCTTGTCCTGCTGTATCCCTATAAAATAACACTGAAATATTATGTGGTTTCAATGATGGCACAGGTAAACAATAGCTGTCTGGAGATCAGTGTGGCTCACATGAACAATTAGTTCATCCAATAAAAATTTTAACTAAACTTTTTAACTATTTCCAAGGCCATTAAAATTACTTTTTTCTCAAAATTATGAAATGGGCTTATCATTTTATTTATTTATTTATCTATTTATTTCTGTGAACCTACCAGCAGATCTTTGTTTTGCAATGGCATCAACTTGACCATTAAAATTTCTAAAAATTATTAGAACTTTGTTTTCTATTGCAACATTAAGTGAAAGGTTTATAGACACAAGGACAGGATTCACACGATGGACAATGCACAAGACATGACAGACAAAGAATTTTTTTAATTTTCCATGAAAACAGCTCCTCTTATCCCTTTTTTCAGGTGAGCTAAAAATACTACAGTATTTAAAGAAATGTATACCAGTTGTAATAAATTTTCAATCATTTAATTAGTAGGATTTTTAACAGCTCTTTAAATTTTTACATCCGTCTATAGTCATCAGCTGTTAGTCAAAATTTTATCCATGATCTTTTGTTATTTGACAAACTTTTATATAAAAAAATTACAGAATTTAAAGACAATCAATGTATACAGGATGATGTCATATTTATTTAGTATTACTATTCATGAATGGTTTTTAAGAATTTTCCCCATCATTTTATAACATTTAAATATATGCTAATTTATCCTAAAACCCTTCATGGTAATACATTATGCATGGATTTTTTATATATAATTAATTTCAAGAATGACAAAAACTCAACATAAGGTATGTTAAGCATTTAATATATATATACAGTTATAAGAATGTAACCTGGTTTTCTGTATTTAAGTTAAAGATTGGAATTTTAAATCTTAATCAAGATTATTTTACTTTCCACAACTGAAATTTCAGAGAATTTATAAATATAAGTAGTGAAGTTTTTATTCAATTTCTATGACCATATAAAAATTTTAAATTCTGCAAATGACAACTACCATTTAATTAATATCTGTAAAATGATTGTTTAATTTTTATGACCAATGTAAAGGACTGATTTTTTTTAATTGGCTTTTACATCCCAGTTAAGAATATTTCATTTATATCAAGACATCACCAGCTATAGGTGAAGTGGCATAAATTTTGACCTTTGCAATATGCAGGGAGGGTTCTTTAGCATGCCACACCTGCCATGACACAGGGCATCAATTTTTAAGGTCTCCTTCAAAGGATCCGGATACTTTCATTTCTAAATGCAGAATGCTTGGGGAAAGAACAGTCACTATCAATTTTTAAGGTCTTGATCAGACCTGGCCAGGGTTCAAACCCCGAACCTCCCACTTATGTAGTGAGCACTCTACCAACTAAGCTACCATAGTGGTACCAATGTAAAGAAAAACTACTTTTAAACATGAATTGAGATAAAGATACATGTATACAATATTTGCACAAACCTGACAGCCTCCTTCCATGTAATGCTACACAGTGCATATATTGCATTCAGATGGTTGAAGATATTCTTATACATGTAGTATAAATTATCAACTTTTACACTCCAATAAAGAAATATACCATATATATATAATGTGCTAGAATTTTTTACTTACCATATTTGTATCTTGACTTTCTTGTGGTTAATGTCAAGTGTTTTCATTTTAAAATCAATTCCTAAAAGGCAATGAAAAACAGGTTAATTTTATTATATTTTTTTTTTTTTTTTTACTTTTTTTTTATCTTCTTCATTTTTGAAATAAAATAATTTAACATTTCAAAAATGTCCTATGGATATGGTAACAGTTCAAGAAATAAAGTATGTTTTATTTAACAAGCATCATTGTACAAGCTATTTTACATTTAAATTGCTAGAGTGAAAAAGTTTGTCAGTCTGCTTGCCAATGGCCAGTGTTTCATCTGCAGGCACTCCAGTTCCCTCCTACATCACAGAACTGACCCCTTGATATAAGTGAAAAAACACCATTACTCCACTCTCCATTCAATTTATCTAACAAACATATTTAACAGATGTCTTTAATTAGATAGGATAAAATAAAAGTGTCTTTACTTTAACAACAGCACCAACTGGCTAAAATTTTTTAATAAAAGTCATATTAATTACCATGAAACAAACAATTATGACATAATTAATGTATTTATAATCAGTATAAATTAATGTATTTATAATTCATTACAGACTGATATTAGTCAAATTGATAATATATTGTATGCTTGACCTGTCCAGGTTACAGGTCAGTTGGTATTAGTAGCTGTATGTGCCAGCCTGCAGGCAAAATATGTACGGGGTATTGAATTCTGATGACATTGATGATGTGTATTACAAATCATTTATCATGTGTTACAAATAAATGTCAATACAGTGATACATATATTTAAATCAAAAGACATTATTATTATTATTATTATTTATTGTTGTTGTTATCATAATCAAAATATATGATATTATTTGAGTCTTGTCATAGATATAAATCAGAAAAGATTAAAATGTACTGTATATGTATATTAAAAACTATTTATTGAAAGAAAGAAAAAAATATTGGAAACTACTGATAATGTTCAGATGTTAGAAATCATTCATATGCAAATCCACATGCAAGTGTATAAAGCAGGCAAGCTAGTCAACTGTAATTATGCTGTATAACCAGCATCAGTTTATTTAGAAGGTAATGATAAACTTTTCCAAATATGAGCATAAGCTGCATCAGAAATAAGAGAATTAAAATGTTGAAAATTTGACGCAATTTCTTTTTCTTAAATCAGAATTGTTACTGGATTATAACAGACTGTTAATGAAAAATATACGACAAATATTACTCACCGATTGTAGATATGTGTGAATCAATAAATTCATCATTGGCATATCTGCATAACAAGCAAGTCTTCCCAACACCAGTCTCACCAACCAGTAATAATCGCAACAGCAAATCATATCTCTTTGACATTTTGGTTTAAATCTTACTTTACTTATTTTTGTTATGTATGTATCAGTTAATAAAACCACTGGAATTTTTTTATACACTGATCAATAAAACTTATTTTCTACTTTCACAATCGAACTGGAAATTCCAACATTCATTTTTTTTTTCAGATCAAAACGTTGTATAGTTGTTGGTTTTTCTCAAAGTGACAAATGCCAGATGTAAGAAGTGTGATTATAGGCCCAAATCTAGAATTCCAATTAAGCAATCTATGCCATGATGATAGCTATGGACTAACTATACCCTTCACCTGTTCATCTCGCCTGAATACAAGTCACTTGTCCTAAGTAACCAGACACAAATTGACCTTGTCAGTCCAGTAAGTCAATCAAAATAGATGACCCGAAGTCTAATCAGTTTTATCTAATAATATTAAAGTTATCGCCTGACTCATTCCGGCATTTTAAGGACCAGTTGCAGTCTGCATACCACACGTCATGATCTCTTTCCCCTCTAAGTATCAAACCGGAAGGATAAGTATTAATACAGGGAAAGATAACTCTGTCATGCAAGCAAAAAAGGAAGAAGACTACTTCATATCATCCACGTTCGTTAATGATCACTAAGAATAAAAAATACTTTATGTAATATCGTGGCAATGTTAACATTTATATTTAATGTGCTGCAACATAGATAAACATCTAAATAAAAAAAAACTTTCCCGTCTCTAATCTAAAAAGCTCGAGTTGACAAAATTTTGTGGCGTCAGCCGATTTTAAGACTAAATAAATATGTGTGTTGGTCTGAATGTTCTCTGACTCTAGGTCTAACACTTTACGCCTGACGTCTGTGTGTAGAGTCAGAACAACTAATAGTTGAACTATATCAAAAATCCGGAATTTCCGATACCAACAGGTGTCGGGATAGAGACGCCGCCCTCAACTTCGCTTGGGATTACTGAAGTTATATATATATATATATATATATATATATATATATATATATATATATATATATATATATATATATATATATCCTGAAACCGAAGAAATGTCTACTAAGTAAGTAAGTAAGTAAGTAAGTAAGTAAAATAATTTATTAGAGTGCCACACATTCATTTGCATATGTACAATATATTTTAACTAAAGACTTAACGAATGCCCAGCCAAATTGACTTATGAGACACCAAAAGAACTTTATGACTAAAATGCCCATCCGTGCGTATAGCTAAAACTTTTAAAAAAATCACGAGTAATCTTAAAATAGTTTATTTAAAAGTTAAAGGAATGTCTTCTATTGAACATCTTTAAAAGAGTACTACCTAAAACTGTTTGTATTTCTGAACTGTTCATTAAAAATCCATTTTGTCCTTATCCGATAAAAGAGTAAAAAACTATTTATCACACTTGCTCGCTGGATAAAAAAATTACCTAAGATCTGAGTAAAAATTAAAGTCTAAAATAAAATGAGTTTCATCCTCTACACAGCCACTATTATAATATTTACATATTCTGTCGTCTATTGGCGTTTTAGGCCTGGTGTCTCTATTGATAGTGGTAGCGATCCTCCACGAAAGTTGGCCAAAATTTGTCTCTGATCTCTCTACTTTACCAATTTAACGTAGCTACTTGTTCATAACGTAGTTTTGTACTGTCTATAGGTACGCAATTTATTACCATTTTCTAAATTTCTGTCGTTAAAGAGTTCATTATACCACTTTTCGCGATCTTTCTGAAATAAAAAGTCCTTTATATGTCTAATTTTTGCCCGGGCACTTACAAAGCTATTGACAAGTCCGTGTATTCCCAAATTATTGGTCAGTTTTTCATCTGTTTTGTCCAAGAGAGGCATACTTTCTTCGACCATTTAAAAACCTGATAAATTATAGAGTTCTCGTCTTTAGCTTCAAGCCTAAATGAAAAACGGTAACATTCTAAATGTTGTTTTGTATTAGGGGACATCCAACCCATGTCACCTCTTGTAGCAATGTTTGACGTATTTTTGTAACATCCCAAAAATACCTACACGCTTTATTTTGAACGTTATTTACACATTTCTGTTCTGATAAACCCCAAATACCAGCACCATAAAACATAACGGGTTCGACTAAGGACTCATATAGTCTAGTATAGACGCCATACGACATGCCACCAGCAGATATGAACTTTGAATAGAGCGCTCCAAGTGCACGGCTAGCGGATTTACACTATTCATTAACAGTATACTTAAAATCCATAAATTCGTTCAACCACAATCCCAGGTATCTGTAATTCGTCGAAAAGTCTAATTTAACGGTTCCACATTTAAAATTAAAATTTGATCTATGTTTTGTACTGGTACGAAAATGTACAATTTTTGTCTTTTCTTTGTTTACGGTAAGACGCCAACGTTTACACCATTCACCGACTGCATCAAGCATCTTCTGCAAACTAATCTCATCGGGAACAATAAGTGTAATATCATCAGCGTATAGAAGTGACGAAATCACCTTTTCATCCACAGTTATTACCGGAGATAATGAAATTATATCGTTCACTAAATCGTTTATGTATATTGCAAATAAAGTAGGAAAACGCTTACATCCTTGTTTAACACCGGAGTCAACCTTGAAAAAATCGGTCAAATTATCATTCAGTTTCACTGCACATTCTGTTGCATCATATAACGATTGAATGCCCTCCAAAAACTTACCCCTAATTCCAACTGACTTGAGTTTAAACTCAAACTCTACTAAACTCGATCGATAGGTCAATATATTTTCTTTCAAAATATTAACATTTTTAAAGATGTAATCGCCGTTCGTTTACGAATTCGAATCATTTCTCCGAGTTGCCATTTTTAAAACAAGAGTGTGTGGGATCACAAACTATTCAAATATTTTTGAAGACAAATCATTCCTGGGCTTTAAAATAGAAATCGCTTTGACCCTACACACAGTAGTGGAAAAGCAGTTTGTACTTTGAACTACAAATACAGAAACCTTTGTTTCGGAACGTAGAAATATAATTTGTACTTCGGTCTACAAATACAGAAGCCTATATGTCGGAACGTAGAAAAACAATTTGTACTTCGGTCTACAAATACAGAAGCCTATGTGTCGGAACGTAGAAATACAATTT
>CM056595.1:18182295-18467295 GCA_029721355.1 Tegillarca granosa
CCACTTTCAAGTCTTGGGTCAGACCCGGCCGGGGTTCGAACCCACGACCTCCCACTTACGGAGCGAGCACTCTACCAACTGAGCTACCGCAGTGGTGTATATATATGAGAGAGAGAGAGAGAGAGAGAGAGAGAGAGAGAGAGAGAGCGTTACTGATAAAAGAAATTTTGAGTTAAAATTGTTGAAAAGGTATTTGTTTAAGTGTTGAATAGGTTATTTATCGAACGAATGACATAAATTCCATAACTTGCGTCAATAAATGTAATATGTAATGGTGTATCTATTCGAAATTTTACGAGACACAAAACCCTTTACGTGTTTTACTTAAAAATTATCTTTAATTTCATAACTTCTTTTTGTTGTGTGAAAAATTGCATGTATGTACATTTTTTAAAAGTTTTGTTTAAAATCTCCAAAAGTCGTAACATTTTAAAGCTTCAATAGTTGGTTTCTTTAACAAGTAAATGATTTATGCTTGAAATTATGACTTCAGTGTTTCCCCTTTTCTAGGTGAATAGATATTGACTGAAATCTCTCTTAACGAAACATTACATCTCCGAAATCATTCCCAGTATGCAATAACAGTTCCCCTTATCAACTTAAAAATACATCAGCGAGGTAACATGCAAGGAGGGTACTTTTTCTATGTATAATTTAGAAGGTAATTTTTATATACTTATAATATGAGAAAGCTTCATATATTGCATTTTAATCATAATTGTTCGTTTTTATTTCCTCAAAAGAGGACCAAGTCTTTCTGAATATCATCTTAGACATGCAAATATAGGTAGTTTAACGTGAGTATAATGCATCGAATACACGTGTGTGTGTGTGTGTGTGTGTGTGTGTGTGTGTGAGAGAGAGAGAGAGAGAGAGAGAGAGAGAGAGAGAGAGAGAGAGAGAGAGAGAGAGAGAGAGAGAGAGAAAATTTTGGTCCTATTGTGTATTTCAGAAACCATGGTTTGTATGTGTTATGAAAAAATGACTCATGGAACCTTCCCAAACAGTTCAAAAAGGTAATCTTGAAAGAACAGCTTAAACTCTAGATCTATGATAGTCAATAAACACACATAAACAATTCTAACTTTGTAATTCTTATTTTGTCTTAAGAGGGGATTATAAACACTCACATATGTCGAAATAATCCGAGAGTCGGTGTAATGCAGCTTAAGCCCAAAAATCGAAAAATAATCACCTCCCTATGTTAATCTGTTTAACCTGAATAATTAAGGATTAATTAATTTTTCTCAATGGCGTTTATTGACGAATAAGGTCACATATCCATAATGATAACCGTTACATTTATTTGGAATTTGAACTGGGTCTAAAACATGAATGTCCTTTTTTCCTTACGTTCCTTTTCCTCCACCTAATCATCGTCATCATCATTATCATCATCATCGCCGTCGTCGTCGTAGTAGTAGTTGTAGTGTAGTAGAAGTAGTAGTATTAGCTGAAGTAGTCATCATCATTATTATTATCATCATCGTCGTCATCTTCATAATAATAATCATCATCATTATCTAAAAATGAACGTCCCTTTTTTCCTCCCGTTTCGTTCCCTGTCCCCTGCCAATCATCAATATCGTCGTCGTCGTCATCGTCATAGTGTAGTAGTAGTAGTAGTAGTAGTAGTGGTAGTAGTAGTAGCTGTAGTAGTCATCATCATTATCGTCGTCGTCCTCGTCGTCGTCGCCATCGTAGTAGTAGTTGTAGTAATCATCATTATTATCATCATCGTCGTCATCGTCATTATAATAAATATCACCATCATAATCTAAAAATGAACGTCACTCGTTTTCCTCCTGTTTCTTTCCCTGCCCCCCCCTGCCAATCATCATTATTATTGTAATAATAATAATAATAATAATAATAATAATAATAATAATAATAATAACGATGATGATGATGATGATGATGATGATCATCATCATCATCATCATTACCTAATTATCTTTAGGAATTTTTGTAAATATATATTTCAGGATTTCGACAGTATGCCGAGCCTGCGTCTGATAATGGACCCTTTGGTCTCTGACAAGAATACAAAACTACAAAGGAAATGTGAAAAGTTTTGCAGAATCTTAGATAAAGATTTAAAATCATCGAAACAAAAACTTAACAAAGAAGCAGAAAATTGTGTTCAATCCCTGTATACATTAATCTTAGAAGCAGAAGAACATGAAAACAGTAGTAACGCTAGCAAACCCAAGGCGAACGAACAATTAGACGTTACAACAACACAAGCATATATAAAGAATGAAAAAAGAAGATCGACCGGGGTACGACCGATTACAGCAACTGGTTACGGAAAAAGGCCACCGGATGTTGCGACTCCAAATAGACCATACTCAGCCAGTCCCAGAATTGCGAGAAATGAGATGACTGATAGCGAATTACCAAAAAGTAGAAGAAAATCAAGTTTTATCCCGGAAGAAACACATTTCAACCAAATAATTCCGGCTTGGGAAAAAGATACTCCTGGAAGTTTGTATAAAGAACGCAGATTGTACTGGAACATGCCAATTTACACAGATCAGAAAGTAACTGAGAAGAAAAGGACAAATAAACTTAACCAACCAGAATCGCCAAGACAAACAAGAGAATCGTCGTCTGTAAAACCATCGAGATATGTAACCAGACATTCGTCACCGGTAAATAGCCATGATAACTTTTCAGATGTAGAATCGTGTGTTAGTGAAAATGAATTTGGACATGTTAAATTAAAAGCAAGACCGAAAACCGCAGCAGACTATAGACGTAAACAACCGGAAAATGAAATGTCACAATATTGGTCAAAACGAATTAATAGACTTTTTAATAAATGGGACATAGAGGATAAACCTAATGACAATCAAAGTTTGCAATTAAAATGTGAATTTGATATCGGAGAAAGCTCGGGTCCGAAATCTCCCATTGCACCCCCGGAAACTGCTCCAATCGGTGAGGCAACGCGTAGGAAAAATCAGTTTATGCAAACGTACGGTAAGCGTTATATGTTTGCTATAAGAGCCGACCCTGTGGCCCAGGCAGCACAAAATAAATACAAACGTCCGGTAATTGTCACAAGACAGGAGTTGGCAAGTATACACGCAGATCTAGCCAAGAAACGGAAACAAACTAGACTTATTCTAAGAAAAAGTAAACGAATAGTTACAAGTATGGCCAAAATAGCTGGTGTAATGCAGTAATGTGTTAGCATATAATACAAAGGAAGTTAAAAGTCAATAGATCGAAATATTAAAAGAATAAGGATTGGCTAAAAGATTTTCAGTGAAAAGGAGCGTAAAATATTGAAGGTGGTAGCGAAGCACGTTTGTTCAAGTAGCAACGTCTAGCAAAAAGCAGGCGATTTTTTATATGATCGCCTGTTTGTATTTACGTAGGTAACCGATTAACAATAATCAGGGATGGGTTGTGAGCACCAAAAGATCCCTATATATATGCAAAGAAATGCTGAGAGAAATGTGAGAAGGTCGTCTCTAGAAATATTAGAAACAACTTGAATAATGAACATAAGGGTCGATACATATACAGGTTAGATGTTTTTCTTCAAAAGATAATATATCGGGAATATGCAAATATTTATTCCATTTGCACGAGGAAAAAAATCCTCATTTGGTCATGAATATGTTAATATAATATATGAAAATGTTAAAATCTTTATTACACCTGCCATCATGTCTGACCCAAATTTTTTCTGAATTTAAAACTAACATACTTTTACTTGTTATTTTTAGAATAATTTTAAGTTTATGACAATTGCATTCTAGTTTTGTGGAAATATTAATTTATTTTACCAAAAGCAAACGCCAAAAAGTGAGTCTAAATGTGAGATAACTGTAATTTTAGTTTAACAGTGATCCCAAAACCTTTAGTGTTATTATAGAAGGTAAAACATACATGATAATTAACTTTTTATTAAAAGTATCTGACTTACTTGTACTTAACTTTCTAAGTATCTTTAAGCGAGGGTTTTTGTTGCTGATAATACAAGTTTATAGAAAAAATCTCAATTTATAACAAACGATTGTTACGTTAGATTTTAATCAGTCGTAGAGAAAAACATAAGAGAATTATTTCTTGGGACTTAAAAATACATAGATAAGGTAGTAACGTCATTTAGGGGCATAAATAAGAGCTTTTGCTGTATTAACAAGAAAAACTCAATATTTTTGGTCGGTACAGGTAGGAAGTGCGTAGATCTAAGCGCCTTGTAAGATGGCTTAGTGTTGGTTGGTATTGGTAATGTGTTGATTAGAGAATTGAGACTTAAAGAATATTACTGTTATCTAAAGTGCTTCAGATCTGTTATTATTTGACAAAAAATAAACAAAATAAAAGCAAAAAGAATTATTTTGAAGTTTTGAATTAAAGAAATGTTGTTCGTCGGATATGCATTATAAACTTGCTAACAATACTTACAATTTTATCTGGTATTTCTAGAATTTGTCACATAAAAAGTAAAAAAAAGACAAGGCCCCCTAAATCAAACTCCTCATCGTGACAGCTACGCTTCTGATTGCCTGATGTTTACAATCTTTCAAGTCAGATATAAAAGAGGTATCGGTGGCCCCATTGGTCTAAAGCGCTTTTATACGAATTACATCGCCTAGGTTCGAATCGCATTCGGACAGATTCTGAGAAAGTTTGTCAGTTCGCTTACCGAAGTCAACGATTTTCTCCGAGTACTCAGGTTCCTCTAACAACAATAAATCAAATATGAAGGAGGTACCGGTGGTCTAAAGCGTCTGTATACAGATTACATCGCCAAAGTTCGAACCCCACTCGGGCACTCTTCAGAAAATGTGTCATTTCGCTTACTAAACTCAACGTTTTTTTCCGAGTACTCAGGTTCCTTCAACAACCATTAAGTCAAATATAAAGTAGGTATCGGTGGTTCATTCGTCTATACGAATACTTGGTCTAGGTTCGAATCCCACTTACCGAAGTCAACGGTTTTCTCAGAGTGCTCAGGTTCCTAACGCAACAATTAAAAGTTTAGTCCAAATACAGATGAACCATATCTAAATAAAAATTCCCCTATAAGGTTTTATTTCGCGTTTCGTTACTTCCGCGAATTTAAACGAACGCAAAAATTTCCCGATTTACAGCATGGCCGAATGTGCCTTCAGTTTTACCCATTCAGTTACGACTAGTTTTAAAGCTGCATTAAGTTTTCCAAAGAAAAAAAAAATAAAACGGTGCTAATCTAATAAATGATGTTCATAATGAACAATGTTACATTTGGTTCAACGATAAAAGCTCGAATAAATACAGAAATTACAGTATTCATGGTTACGTCATCAAAACCCGGGTCAATAAAATACAACTTTCAAAATGTTGAAATACGATAAATTAATGAATTTGTCATTTGTGACTTAGTAAGGGAAAAATAACACCATATTAATGAAGGACAATTAATGCAATCTGTCATGTTTCGCTTTCGATTCTAGGCTTTTCCGTACATCCGTGCGCATGCTCCAAGCTCATAATTACCATCGTAGAACACTGACCAACCGGTCAGAGGATTCCGTTTATTTACAGCTAAAAGAAATGAAATTTTAGAAAATGAATGTCACGGATCGTGGTTAGAAGATATCTACTTTGAAAAAAATATTTTTAGAAAATCAAAAAAAAAAAAAAAAAAATTCAGAAATTGGTAAACTTAATGCAGCTTTAAATTGTCTGGTATATATTCCGAACTTGAAAAAATATATGCATGAGAATTGGCGACATTGTTAACCCAAACAAACAATTAAAAAGGTAAGACGAAGACATGTACATATTAAAATTTGAAATGGATACCTTAAAAAAAATAAAAATTAACAAATTTTCTTCTAACTTTTATATATAGAATTAACATTTTCAAATAAACAGAGAAGTGATTTTAGACCAAAAACTTTCCAAAAAAATGAAGCACATTTAAAACCGTTAACTTTTAAAACGTTCACAACGTGACGAGTTTATAGATAAAAATAGATAAAAACAAACAAATAATCGAACTGACGTGTTCATTGAAGGGAAATAAATTCTCTTTTCAAAACTCCGCAACTTGTTACATTAAACAATGATTATATATATGTATAAAGACTTATTGGTAAATATAATATTTACATGTCTAAATCTGTACGTAAATATTGTAAATTAATACTTAAAATAATATTACTGTGTTATTCACGGTTTGTGATTTCCATTGTTATAGACACTAAAGTTTATGAAAAAAAGTTTTATAAAATACAAGTGTTTACTTTAAATATAAGCCATAAAATTTTTAAAATGATAAAATAAAATATGATAATTCTGATCAGTTAAAGGGTGGTCATTGTGTGGAGGCAATGCAAGATCCCAACTTTAACAGTCTGAATACACGATATAATACTTCTTCTTCTTCTTTTTCTTCTTCTTCTTATCATCATCATCATCATCATCATCTTATTATTATTATTATTATTATTATTATTATTATAAAAAATTGAATATCAACTGAGTTCTTTTTATCACACTACAATTTTTTATTGCAATTGTCGTCAATGGCATGATATCTAAAATGGGTCATTACTAACCATTTGTTTCTTTGTATGTTGACAAGAATCTTACAAACTGTCAATTTCTAATTAGCATGAAGTCCAAAGTATTAGGTTTGACCGGTTATGTTCAGTTTTGACCAGTAAAAAATAGATTGTACGAAGGTCGAACCAACCCGATTTGTTTCAAGTGTTCAGTTTTTATTCTCGTAACCACAGAAATCGATAGTTTTTGAAATGAAATGTGTCCTTTTAATTATAATTTTCTATATAGAATAAACAATGTGAAATAGTCATTTACAAGTAGTCTCCCTTTGAGTAGTATATATGAACAACTCTTAAATACTTTAAAAAGCAAAATGAAATATTCAAAATTTAGCATACATCAACTACTTTATTTTGAATATTTTATTTTGTGACAGAATTAATAAACGTTGAATGCTAGTTAGAGCACTTTTGATGTCAACTAAAAGTTTTTAGCGTGTCTCGGTCTTTATCAGAGAACTGATTGCTAGTACCGGCCTGTAGATTATTGACGGTTATCATGTACAGCTTAACAAATTTCGTGGTTTATATTATTAGAGTACTCTCCAAAAGAAAAGACAGATGTTCCCAAAAATAACTCTTTTTTTTTGGTAGATTAATAATAAAAATAATAATAATAATAATAATTATTATTATTATTATTGACGTAAAGCAAAAAAAAACTTGTAGCCTATTAATATGATGGCGGCAGAATACAATATGGACGTAGAGAGTGGTCTATTTTGATTTCATTAAACTCAGTAAGAAATGACACTTTCATTTTACACTTTTTACTTCTACTTTCCTACCGAAAGGTCCGATGATGAGTTCGAATCCCGATCGGTTCATATATTATAAACTTTAAAATTTACGATATTCCTTCCTCGCTGCATTAGGAGGACAGACTATCGACTGGTTCACCAATTGCCGAGGATATTGTAACTAGGTTAGTGGTATGCTAGTCTGTGGTATACTTACTCAGTGGTCTAGCACCTAAACAAAAAGTCGCCAGGAGTGCACGCTAGTACTGTAACTCGCACCTCTCAAGCGTATACGAACTTGTTTTTAGATAAAACCTTTGAGGTAAATAAACTTGCCTAAGTCGCCAGTGACTGAAAATTGCTGATGCGAAGTTAAACAAAATTACAACCAACCATTAAAAAAACAAATCTTTCGTAGGACCGTGCATCATTTATCATTTATACCAGCATTCGCATTGGTAAACCCTGAATTTTCTCTGCAAAATACTACTGACAATTTTACAAAACCGCAGATTTCTTTTAAGATACTTTGTGATACTGCAGGATTCCATCTGGAATATATGTAAAACATCAGTTGTTCTTCAGTTTCTGTACTTTATTATATTACTTTTTAACGACTACACATATACACAGTCAAATGATAAATACTTACACTGTAATCCATAAATTATTAGACATGTTTCAAACTGGCCATCATCATTACAGACTGAATTTTTTCACAAAGCTAAATTATTGAAAATTTTATACTGCTAACATTAAAAGTTTTGGCCTTAAATAGAGGTTGTTATCTTGAAAATATATATTTTCCCCAAAATTTCAAAAATTTAGAAAATATACTGTTTTCAAGAAACACGCGTTGACTGCATACATTTATATCATTAAGTTAAGAAATCACTTTCAAATACTGCAAAATCTTCAATATTTCACATGAATGAATTTTGACAAGATAATTGTTATAATATAAAACTAGATTTAAACTAGTATAGTTATTCATCGGTGAGAGTGCATATCATTTTATCTTTATACTCCGTGTTAAACTAATTGCATTAAACCAAACATTTTTAATCATGCTTTTCAGAAAAGGTAAATGGATTTTTAAAAAAAAATAAACTCCGATTAAAAATCTTTTAAAATTAACAACAATTAGATTATTTTAGGTCCCAATCAAAAGCACAGTATCTCGGTTTTAACAAAGAGAGCTAACCATACTGAACATTTTAAAAATATGTATGAATAACATAGAAAAAGAAATATCTCGTAATGTTTCAACAAACAATAATAATAAAATAAAAGTAATAAATAGATAAATACATACATAAACAAAAAAAAATATTCATATACACGAACATGGTAGGTTTTTTAATGTCAGCATTCATATGTAAACAAATTCGGAATGAATTTGTCGCATTTTTAATTTAAAATATTATTTTAACACAACATCGTGTGTAGTGATATGGAATTAAGTCATCTGTATATGACAGGCTTCTGTAAACTGATTAAAGTGATCCACACCTTAGAATAAGTAAAACATACACTGATCAAATAAAGATTTATCATGTTGTAAATAAACTGCGAAATATATATTTGTCAGTTCATCATCATCATTATCATCATCATTATTATTATTATTATTGAATATTATAAATTATTATTATTATTATTATTATTATTATTGAATATTATAAATTATTATGATTCCCCACCCAAAGGTGGGGAATCATATTGTTTTCGTTCTGTTTCTTCTTCTTCTTATTATTATTATTATTATTTTTATAATTTTTTTCTTCCTTAAAATTGTCCGGTGCAGAACTCGGAAACGGTATGATGGGTTTCGATGAAATTTGGTACCAACAATCTGCTATCTTGGTAGATATGGATAAATGATCAAATTTTTTTCTATCTCGACGGCTCAGCGGTCGGTGCTTGTAAATTGCGTAATTTAATTCCAAACATCTTTCTGTCCAATACGTACAAAGAGAGATAACTCTTATAGAATCTTCTTCTTTCTTATTCAGTTTCTCAGATATATGAGCGCCCGAAAAAAATGGGTAATCTGAATTAATGTATACAGTTAAGCACTAAACAAAAATGATTGAATGTTAATGTTAATTAAGTGACTAACCTCTTTCTCACATACATAATTTGTTCTTAATAAATTCTCAGTTACTATGTATTAAATTGTTAAAAATTTATCAAATTTTTATCAGCACTGCCAAACAAGTTAAACGCATCATTCATTCTCGTTCAAAAGTTTAGGATAGGTTCCTGCACCATTAAAGTTTTACATCCATGGGTATTTATTGGGTGAGGGACAGGAAGATGGGGTCTTAAAAACAAAAATCACCAATTTTTCCTTAAACACTTTGCATTGTGCTATAAAACCATATATAGGGCTTTGTCATAACTCATAAACTAATGAGATCTCCATCCCTAAAGTATATATTTTCTGGTTCCTAATGATAAAATAAAAAGAATGACACTAATCAAAGACACCTAAGGTACTTTCCCACTGAAGGGTAGGGCTGGGTGGTGCTAAGTTAATTTTAAACTATTGAAATCCCCACCCCTAATTTATGTATTTTCTGGTTCCTTATGAAAAGTTGAATAGAGTGATATTAATAAAGGGCACCTAAGGTCATTTGCCACTGTGGGTGGTGCTATGTACATGTATAGCTTTTAAATAGTTAAAATCCTTTCCACTCATCTGTATATTTTCTTGTTCATTATGGACTTTTAAAAGAGTGATAAAAACCTCCAGGAAATCATTTTCAAGAGAGGGTAGGGGTGGGAAGCCAGAATTCTTAACACCCATCCTCAGTCAAGAAACACTATCTTATGGCATACTTGATTTCATTTCTTAAGGCAAGTTTACAGGATTAAATTCCTATTCAAAGAATTGTAAACAAATTCAATAGCATTATTACATGTTTTGATATGGATAATTGCTTTAATCTCTTTGTCAATTATCCATGAATATGTAGGTTATGGCTACTTCACAGTCATGACACATGTCAATCAAATTTGTTGGTTAAACACCTCACAGTTCGTGAAATAGATTTGCTATCAATCAAAGTTGAATACCTGTCCAATCAAAATACACCAGCTAATAGAATTGCCAATTTAATGGATAGGACCTATGTCAGAAGACAGAACGCATGATTCTGATCTATTAAACTTGTATAATTTACATACATTTCGAATTATAAATTTATACATGCAGATTCGGACTCCCGTGATCAATTGGTTTCTTTTAACAAAAAACATTGTTGCAACAATGGGGTATGAGGGAATGAAAATATATATTAAAATGAATACTACTCGAATTATAATTGTACAATTTGATGTTAACTTTAAATTTACTTGTCTTCCACCCTTTCTCTTAGTCAGCTTTCGATTACTAGTAATGGATACTATCAATCCATCTCGAGATCAGTCCATCAGCAGGTGTATATTTTAGACAATATATAGATTATGGATGGTGGGGAATCATACGTAACTGGTATCCCAGTTACAATCTCTAGTTATTATTATTATTATTATTATTATTATTATTATTATTATTATTATTATTATTGAATGTTATAAATTATTATTATTTTTATTATTATTATTATTATTATTATTATTATTATTATTATTATTATTATTATTATTATTATTATTATGTACATGTATATTTTATTTTGGTATTTACTTTTTAAATTCTTTATTTGATATGCAAGTTGAACAACAATGTCAAAGTTCCCGATCTTTAAAAAACAAACTGTTTACAGTCGTATTGTGTTGCTTTTAAAGCAATAAGTAAAACAGCTTAATTGCTGATAAAATGCCGCAAAACAATAGAAAAAGTTACGAGATATTGTTTTTCTTTAACGGTAAAAAAATTCCTATCGTTTACTTCTATTCCAAAACTTGTTGATTATTGGCAAAGTGAACAATAAAGATTTGCTGATAATTTTTTTAATTGTTTTGAGATTTTATATTTAAATGTTTTGTTGTATTTTTTTTTCTATTTTTAACTTTTTGGGTTGTTAAAGTGACATTACGATTCACTAGTTGGATAATAATAATGGACAAATTTTAAATTTAAATTGTCACTGGACCTCAGAAGGCTGATGGCTTTTAATCCTACTTGACACTTAAAGAAGAATTTGGTGTGTTTGGTGCAGTTGTAATCACTTGATCGAACCTAAAACCGTAAAAAAAAATGTCCGGAAAAGTTCGATTCAGGTTAGCCGAACTTGAAGCTTTAAAAAACAACGCAGTGCTTGAGAGGAAACTAGAGATAACTTGTGATAGACTGGACAAAATGCTGTCTAAAAATAACAAAAAACATCAACAATCTTTGGAGGCATGTGTAGCGAAAACTTATGATCTTCTTGAAGAAGCAGGAAAATCACGAAAAAGCAAAATTCGATGAAAAGAATGAAGATACCGTGAAAGAGGAAAGAAAATTATCTGTACGAAAAAATACAACGGAATTGTTTATCATTCACGTGGTACATCAAAATCGACAACGCGGCCTCTAACCGCTCCAGCCTGCGTTCTAGAAAGGGATAGATCTACTAAACCAAGCGCAGGAAAACCAATGAAGGCACAGTTATCGGTCTGCAGTCCTACCATTCGCTTACCATCCAGACAGGTCTAAATTCGATTCCAAAAATCAAGATTTAGAGATAATAGGAGAAGCCGCGTTGAAAAAAGAGGAGTTTTTAGATGAATACTTTGAGAAATATAAATGGGCTTTCATGGATCAATCCAAAAAACCTCAAAAAAGTAAAAAGTCAAAACCGAAACTAACTTCAATTAATAAAGCCGCAATGCGAGCTGAATCTGATAGAAGTGTACGGATTGCTAAGAGACATATTAGGAAAAGTGCGTTTTTGAGAGATAAGGTTTATAGAGATACTGTTGCAGCTGTGGAAAGCTTAGACATTACTCTTTGTGACAGTGATTAAAGTTTTTCAAATTTAAAAAAAAGGTTTGGATAAATAAAATGCAGTGATAAATCTAGAAGGTGAAATCTGTTCAATTAAATGATGTTTTCAACACTTCTTAAATATGACCAACAGTTTTATTATTTGATGACAATTAAAAAAAAAAAAAAAAAAAAAACAGAAAGGAACTTCCGAACTTCGGGTCGAATGTGAAAAAAGTGCACTCAAGCGGTTATAATTTCAATGGATCAGATAAAACAAACCGGTTAGTATTTATCACAAATACATTTTGTTATATTATAAATTTTCTTAATAAAATATTTTTTTTAAAAATGTCATACGTGTGTTACAGATATTTTAAATATTTCGTTAAAACATCAAAAATTTATAGTAAAGACATTTAAATATATAAATATTGCATATAGTTTTGTAATTGTCATAAATAAAATGTCTAAAATTTTGGTAAAAGCCAAACGACTGACAGTAACAATCGATTTTTTGAGAGATTAAGATTTTGTTTAAAGCCGCCAATCAGCATTATTGCAGCTAAATCGATATCTTAAAGATAAGGCTTTAGTTTTTTTCCAGAACTAAAATTTGGCAAATCTTGATAATTTTGTTAATTTTAAATATATTCAGGAAATTTAAGGTGTCATTTTGAAGATCATCTTAAGCATTTATTTTGTGTATTTAGTTGAAAAAAAAGTTTATTTGTAGTTAAAAACGGATTACTAAAGTCTGCTTAAACAAAGAAAATTTTTTGGCCTGAGTGTAAACGTTGCAATTATCAAAAGGCAAAACATCTTAAAAAGAAGACTTAGATGCTTTAGAGTAATGAATGTTCATTTACCTGTTTGCCAATCCTTGCTTTTTTACGACTTGATTTATCGATTTTGGTATTTAAATATGTTAATTGGCAAAGTTTGTAAAATGGCACATAATTTAATTTGTTAAAATATGAAAATAATTTGCAATTTTTTCGTAATTTTATTAGAGCATATTGATATATTGCCATACATAAATAGAACATTTAAAAACAAACTATTGAGTTCCATCGCTAATTCGTAATATATGAAGGGTGAAAATTACATATAAATAGACATATCTGCTAAAAATAACTTTTTATGGACAGAACTTTGTAAAGACCAATTTGATTTTTATTACTGTATCATAATATACCAAAAAAAAAAAAAAAGATCCATTAAAAATGAGAGATTTTATTTTAAACTAAAGGAGTATATGGATTTTAATTTTTTTAAAGTACATTTTAATAAAAACTTCATCCACTAGGGGTTCCTATTTGAATTCTATATTAAGATGTTAAAAAAATTAATATATAAATAATTATAATATGTTAATCTAGCATCATCCTACAAAATACCTAAGTCGCCATTGAATAGTATAAAACTTTTGATTGCGTGAACAAAAACGTGTCAAGCATACAGATATTGCTCTTAAAATGCTTTTGATATCTTTCTTCTTCTTCTCCGTTTATCCTGCCTTTTTTGTAGAAATGATTAATCCATTCATGTATAATATATGATATAAGATATACCCTTAATAACTTTATTCAACACATGTCAGTCTACATCGATTTAAGTGCATCAAGGTGTTCTTACAAGCAATTGCTGTTTTCGAATTTAGTCTGACGTGTTAACACCCCTCTTTGAATTATTTACAGTGGCTGGATGAGGCATTAGAGAAAAATATTTTCCACGTGCGCAAGTGGAAATTTTTATTTTGAGCTCGTGATTTTTAGTAAATCAAGAAAAAAAGAAGAAGAGAATTATGGCATATTCTGGTTTTTAAAGACCAGGTCACTCGATCAGAACGTCAGTCCATTCCCGACATTAGTATTAAAATTCAAGGTCACATTATATTGTTCACTCTTAACCACTGGGTTTCTTTGCACATCTAGAATGTTATTGACCGATTGACAATTTCAATTTGTTGTCTTGGTGACTATCTTCACGCATATCACGAACTAATTTTGATTCATCATAGTCAGTGTTGTAGCTATAGAAAGCTTAGATGTGACCCTTTGTAATAGTTATTAAAGTTGAAAAAAATGGTGACCGGCTATCACTTCATTTTGTTGTTTTTGGTGACCATTCTCATGCTTAAAAAATAGGATTCTTCATGGCCATTGTAAACAGGCATCACAAAAAACTTATAGTCATTTTCACCCTAAATTTGATTCTGATTCCCAAAGCGAACTATAAGAAAAAGAATTTGTCCAGTCTATCTGTGGCCAGAATAAAAATCAGATTTGATGCGTATACTTACAAGAATGGAATACATTATATGAGATTGACAACACAATTGTATTAAAAAAAAAACAAAAAACATAGATCTAAATAAATTTGCTGTAATACAAAAGCTTCACTATACGGTCAGCACGATTGTATTGTTCGAAATAACGTCACAATTTGCGCTATTTGATCCGTGAGATGGGGTAGTTCGGATTCTGGTTACTGAAAAAAAAAACTGAGCTTTCAGTTAATGTAATCATTAACAAATGTTATAATTTCTTTCTTGATAAAAACTGTTTTACCATATCAGATTGTTTTTCTTTAAATTTTTATTGCAGTAATTATATTTTTTTAGGCATTAACTTTGGAAAGTGTGAGAAGAACTATGAATGAATATGTGAGTCATAAAACCTGTATACATGAACGGGTTTACGAAAAAAAAATTGTTAAAAATAGTAAATGCACTTGCTAATAAATATATATTTTTACTGATCAGCGTACATTTATAGATAAAAGGATAAGATTTATTGATACATATGAACTTATCACCTTATTAGCAAACAAAGACATTCACATAAAAATAATATTTACCCTGTAAATGACTTAGTAAAAATAAAAACTAATTAAACAAGCCTTCGAAACAAAAATGATTGAGACACAGCAGTAATGAGGTCGTTGGTGTCGTCAATTTTTGAACCTAAGTTAACGTTTTTATTTATTATTATTTATTATTTGTAAATCAGCGCTTTTTATATATGACAAATGAACCTTGGGTCTATTAAGCCGTATCCTAATAATGTTACCTACATAAAGCTTCGTCAAATAATAGACCTATATGTCTGCTCTTCCACACTAAAAAGTCTTCAAGCTCAATATACATGCTATTATATATACAAATATAGGACTTCACGAAAGTAAAAAACACTACTATTTAAGATCATTCATAATAGATGTCCGTCCAAAGTCAGGATATTCATAATTAGTAGTTCCAATTTGCATACATTTCAAATGCGTTCGGTTGCAATGTATGATGATGTAATTTTGCCATTTATTGCATTATTTATTTTATAAGAGCATTTCCAACCCATTACTGTAGAAGTGGATAAATTCCTTTTCTATTGTTCGGTTTTAGTTCATTATGAGCTTTTCGCAGTCACAAATGACCAGTGTCATAAACAGTCGCACCCTATATTGAGTTGGTTGACTATCGTACTATATGTCTGGCGTAGGGACTTGAGCCGAACAATGCACTTCCTATGCCAGGATCTCAAATTTGCTAAAATAAAGGTTTGCAACAGACGTTTACCCATTGTTTCAGTGTATTAAAACACATTTTAATCATAATCATACACGTGTATATTTTTCCTTCAATAAAATAGGAACACGTGCCTGCTTTCTCAATGAAAAAAAGTCAAAATTGTTATTTAACGTTTCAAATGTGTAAAATATAAACTGTCTATAAAAGAAAATCAAAATGAGTAATGAAAAAGTAAAATAAAAATAACTAGCGAAAATCAAATACTAGTAATATGTAAGTTATTAGATGAACTCGCGGTCTAGACGAAAACTGTTTTGTCATACTGCAAGACATACCACCGTTTATTGCACTAGGGAATACATGTATTTATAAACGACCGTCGGCATAAAAATACGTATGTTTGTAAGTAGGTAAAAATAAAATTTATTTTTATTTTTATTAAGATTTTCCGTCGGTAAACTTTATATGTTTGAAAACCCGGTTTCAAATACATCAATGACCATGAGATTATAATTCTATGACAATTTATGCAATGTTGGTGTTTCATTTTGGTGTTACATGTTGGTGTTACATATTAAGGTACGCCTGACTTGTACCTGTAAATGTATCAAAATGACTTTATTTAATTGTCAAATAAAATGTATCATAAATATATATATATATATATATAAAGTCAAAATGACTTTTCAAAACAGTAAACTCGACTTATCCAATAAGGGAAATTGATTATTCAAATTGGCAAACCCAATATAGGAAAGTTAACTATCCTTCTATTCAATCTGACTTTTAAATTATTTGTTGTCGATTGCACAGACAAATTGGTTCTTTTTAAAAAAGTCATTTTGACCGCTTTATGTTCTCAGTACTCGTGTTATTGCATTTATTATTGTAATAAATTTTATTAAGTTCCCCACCCTTAAAGTGGGGGAGACTTATTGTTTTGTACTGTTTCTTCCGCCTTTCAAAGCCCAAATTTTGTCCGACACTTTTTTCAGGAATGGAAAGTCATATCAACTTGAAACTTTCTGCAGTTAACTAGCATGCTGACCGTACTTTTTCTCAATTAGCAAACACGAGCTATATTTATCAGAATTTAATGCCCCTTCAGCAACATATTTTATTAAACATTATTTCATTATTTAAACGTTATTTTTCCCTTTAAACTTGGCGGTGGGACACTTGTTCGTCAATGTGCCTGCCTACTGACAATGTGAAGTTTTATTTAATTTTACTCTACGGTAGTAGTTACAGATTCAGTTTCAATCGTTTCAAGAAAAACGGTACACTCGTGCCACGTGTTTCTGACTTGGTTAACATCCGTCAAATTAGGTTTGACCAAGTACATTTAAATCATCCACACTTTAATTTGTAGAAGAATTACTGATTTTAATTTCTGAAATTTTTAACTGACTTTTCAAAAGTACTTTAACACCACCAGCTTTTATTAGAACACTTCTAGTGTCCTAGATCGGAATTGTTACACTCTCAGTACACGGCGTCAATGTATAATCATTTGAACCCCCCCCCTCTCTCTCTCTCTCTCTCTCTCTCTCTCTCTCTCTCTCTCTCTCTCAATAAGTATACTTTATTCAGCTAAAATGTATAATTATTCTGTTATTCTATTTTAATATAACAAATAATGTCAAGGACACAATTTATTATAAAAAATTGCATATATTAGCAACCTTTGATTCGAAAACTATAATGAAATATCTCGGATTTGTTACGTCGACCACATTGAACATGTATTCAGTGACAACTGAAGAAACAAACCAGGTTGTCAATCAAACACCAAATTTTATCAAATAATATGGATACATCTTTAATACACATTTTCTGCATATTTTCAAAGTCAGTTACATGATATACGAAGCATCGCTACTGTAGATTTCCAGTAAACGTTGCAACAATGAAGATATTTGTAACGAGACTTTTTTGTATTATGCTCAAAAATGGAAAACACTTTTAAACTCTTTTGAAAAGAATTTTAAGAAAGATTGCAAATAATTAACACTACTGTGCATAGAATAAAAAATAGTAAGATTTTAAATGTCAGATTTTTAATAAATTTCACAATATCACAATTTAGGTCACAATAACGTAAAATTAACAATAGCATCAGCACTTTATAAATAAAATATATAAACATTTAAATAACGAACAGGGCGTGTTACAATAAGATACAGACATCTCACTTGTTGATAAATAAGCATTTTTTTCTAATGTCGTATTATAAATTTTTGAATTTTGGAGTTTCTTAATGAAATACATGTATTTGAAAAATTATTATATGATACAAATGTCATAATGCATTTTTTTTTAATTTGATCGTGAAATACAATAAAAAAAAGTCTTATGACAGTAATATACACCTTATGACAAACTATACCATGAACAAAAAAAAAAAAAAAAAAAAAAAAAAACCAACTTACACAAATGAATATTATTAATGAACTATTCAAAATAAATGTTTTATTACCACGCATACTGAAAATGCACTCTTCAAAACAATAACTCCTCGTATAGCAGTTTTTTTTTTTTTTTTTTTTTTTTTTTTTTTGTAAATTCACGTCGCGACACGCATTTTTTGGTAGGTTTAAACACTTAATTTTCTGTAATAAAAATCTTTCTTTTTAATTGAAAAATTTATTTCTTTGACTTCTCTTTTAGTATAGTAATTTGTATCCCTTAAACGGGTGTAGAAAGTAGAAAAATAGATAATAACTATTTAAAACAATAGGGAATTAAAATCCATTCAAAGATTTTCAAGAAATGTTATTCAAATTCTCAAAATAACACATAGATTCTCAAACGAAACAAATTGCAATAAAATGGTCGAATAGATAAAAATTCCAGTATTTTGCCGCGCAAATTCCCGTATTTAAAAGTTTAAATACCTATATTTATGTCTTAAATTGGCCAAGTTTTATAACACTTGTTACAGATATAAAAAAATTATATGATTTTAAAGAGTGTAAAACTTAAATTTCGAATTCTAAAAAGTTGTTTTGACAAAAAGCTGCTCATTTGAAACAAAATGTAAATTAACTTAGAAACTGTAATAAAATTCTGATTTTTTCAATGAACATGTGTTTTTCCATTTCTTCTTAAAAGCTACTTTTTCGCAATGAAAGCCCTAAAGCTGAACAACTTCGGTGAATTTATTACTTTTAAAGCCGTAAATCAGTTAGACAAAAAAAAAAAAAAAAAAAAAAAAAAAAAAAACTTAAAATGCAAAGCCTTTGAAGTTTACAGTTCAGCTGAAAAAAACTTTATTGCTCGTAAGTTTAATAAGCGTATAACTAAGTTTAACTGTAACACTTAAAAATGCTATTGGTGACGATTACGTCGTATGCGCTAAAGAATCCACGATTTGCCTTGTTTTTCAACTTGTAAGATCCCCGTAACGGCAACTTTTTACTGTCTGCAGAAATATGCCATCGTTACTGCAGATGCGTAGCGATTTTCTGTTACGAATAGACTCAAATAAATGAAAAATTCAGAACTTAATTAAATTTAATTGGATTTTTAAAAATAAAATTTCAATGCCACACACACTGTGACTCTTACAGTAATCAATATTCCTATCTAACTGCAATACGTCCCTTGTACAATGCGATACAAATAGCAATATTTTACACGTGAAGCCAGTTTATCAAAAGCCGACAAACAATAGATAATTTTCAAATATAGGAAACTGTATGAAAACTGAACAAAAAAAAAAATTCATTTTCAAATGAAAATGTCAACGTTATTTCCCCGTAGTTATTCAGACTCTACAATAAGCAAGAAGTAATCTACATTCATAAATTATCGTAACAATCTTATTCAACCGTAAGTTGTATCTTATAGAAGAACAGTTTTTGTGCTCAGTGCTTCTATTTGGTAATAAAAAAAAGTTTTAAAAGGGTAGACACGACAACATAACAACCATAACGTGTAACTATACGAATAAATAACAAACCGAGAATACTCCTCACCAAAACATATCAACAACACGAATGAAAAAATATACCGACGGTACACCTCACCATAACGTGTCAATATGCAAATGCACGATAAATAATAATAATATTGATAATAATAATAAAAAGAATAATAAAAAAGAAAGAAAGAAAGAAAAATCAATAGCCTGCATTGCATAATGTGGTGAATTCATATTGGCATCAGCTGCAATCAGCATTTGTAAAATAAGTAACACTGAACTTAAAAACCACAGTTATTGGGCGTTATTATATAACAAATACGTTATTCTAGCTTACATTTAGTTTACAGAAACATAACGTTCTCTTCGTGTTTTAGACGTTCAATCTCCAATAGAGTTTGTGTAGGAAGTGATTCTTTAATCTCCAGTAAGTGTTTTGTTAACAGATAAGCCGAGTTTCTCCTCATTAGCAGCCGCTTTTCACTATGTCCAGGCACTTTGCTGTGTTTATGCTTTTCAAATTTTGGAACAAAATCTGAAATGTCAACTGATATTGATGCTCTACGGTGAGGTAATAAAAACACAGATGAGCTATTTCTACTTGAAGATTTTTCACGTGCTGACAGTGGCTCCTTTAGTGATTCTGTCACTGAATCTGAGCTCTCATCGTTCTCGTTTTCTGCGTGAGTAGCAAGTGGTACAACCGGGGATTTGTTTGGATAATGAAACTCGGGCATAGAGAATCTTCTTATCCTCATATTATCACGTGGAGGTTTGCTAAATGACCCATCAAGTTCAAAACTTGTCTCTTTTACTCCTTCTGAACTGTCGTCTCTACCAGATTTTGAATCTGGTGGCTTCAAATCCTCAGGAAATACTGCTTCGTCCTCGTCCGAAAAGTGAACTTGTTTCTGCCGGATCAGAATAAGATTTCGTTAACTTCTTTTTCTCGACAACTTTTACACTACCAGAATATTTAGATACGGGGTCTTTAAAACGATTAAATTCGGTTTTTAGACCAGGGAGTTTCAATGGTTCATCGTCATTTTTCTTGGTTTCTGCCCCACTTATCCAATCAAATGGCACATTTAAATCAAGCGACAAACGCCTTAAACCTTGTGTATTTTTCTGCGATGCTCTAGACTTGCTTTCTAAATTTTCCAAATATAATTTTTTCTCCATTTCTAAACTTTTCCTTCTTTTTTCCACAACTTTGAGTAAAGTCCTTGCTTCCATGACAACGGATGACGGGACTTCAAACTGGTCTTTAATCGATTTTTTACTCTGTGCAGACGGATAAGCAGACGTTATAGAGTTCCTTCTTCCTGTTGAATTGTTCTTATTTATATCCGGTTTATTCATCCTCCTCATCTCATTTTTTAATCCTTCTATATTTGCGGATATTTCAGAATGCCTCCGTTTTTGGAATTTCTCAATTCGTCCAATTTCAGAATTTAACTCCAACTCCAAATGTCCGTATTTTCCTTGGTTTTTATTAGACTTTGTGCCGTACATTTTGCGTCCTTATCACACTCACAGATTTAAGGTAAATGATTGCAGTAGATATTATTTAACCATCTCATATATATCTATATATACCTATAGTGTTTGTCACAGTGTCAATATATTATTTCAGTTTGTTGGAGATCTATTGAAGCAGAAAGCCTCGACGGCTTATATTTATTAATCTAAAATGAGTCGGTTTTAATAAATTGTTTGTTTGATGTGTTAAAAAATCACAAACTTTCATTAAAGCATTAGAATTGACCAGTTATGTCCAGTATTGATGGGCAAAAACTAGACAGTACCAATTATATCCAGTTTATATAAAATATACTTATATTAACACTTATATAATCGATTATCTAACCACTTATTTTGAAATCTAGGGTAAAGAGTGGAGTGGAGTAATGGTGTTTTACGCCCCAGTCAAGATTCTTTCACTTATTTCGAGGCGGTCAGCTCTGGGATGGTGGAGGAAACCGGAGTGCCCGGAGAAAACCACCGACTTTCGTCAAGCGAAACTGACAAACTTTCTCACACTAGGATCTGTCCCGAGTGGGATTCGAGCCCAGGCGGTGATAGGCGCTGTGATTCGTAAGCCATACGGTAAAGAGGTTAAGATCTTGGGACGTGGGTTCGATCCCTAATCAAGCTGTGTGATATATCCGTAAATCTTAATTCATTAAATTTCACTTTGCTCAAGTATCTCTAAATGAAAAGTAAATGATTCCAGTAAATATGCTAGGGTATCCTAGTAATGACTTGACGTTAAATTCAGGGGAGACAATGATTCTTCAGTCTGTTTAAGTCTCCGTGTTAAACAGGAAATAACAATGGCTAGAAGAATCTGAAGGCTCTGGCAGACTTATTTATTAAACTCAATTGAAACTGTAGAACAATATTTAGACATTACATAACTGCAATTTATAAATAGGTAAATACATGTAAATATTTCAAATTTCTAAATGACGTTTTCAAAACAAATCGTTTAAAAACTTCACAGCATTTTTAAACTTGGCAATACTTATCAATTTTGATGAATTGAATGTGTGTTACAAGTTTGAGAAAACGACTAATAACAATGACATGTGCAGAATTTTAACCAATAATGGCTAGTCATTTTTCTGCTTATTATAAATACATTAAGGGTATTTTTATTTTGCCGAATTGTGTAAAACATGACATTTGCTCAAATGTATTCTGTTTGAATATATGTATATAACACTTTTTTAGAATATTTTTTAAAATTTAAGTTTTTAAAAATATTTCATTCTGACATACTATAAATTTTCAAATATTTCATTCAGAAATTTAAAAAAAAATAAAATATGACAAACTACTTATTTCTATATGACAACATAAAATTAATTAACTTGGCCTTAGATATGTTTCTTTATCGATCTTTTATTAAGATTAATCAGAATCCGCTATATAACATCTATCAATACTACATTGATCTTAGACTTAAAATGATTTTCATCGAGTGCAGTATATTCCCCGGATAGCTTTTCATGATATGTAAATCACGCACGACTAACGCTCCAAAGTTACCATTCACTCGAATTAAGCATTAATAATAAATGAATTTTATGTAAAGCTTTTAGAAATTAATTCAGAAGAAATTAGAGAAAATATCAATAAAAGCTGATTGAATAGAGGATAAATATGTATAAATATGGTGATATACCTGTCAAAGGTTTGTAGCCTTTCTAGATAAGTAGATGTAAAGATCTACAGGTAGCATTATTTGTAACGTGGTACAGGCTGATGAAAAACGGCGAAAAAAATCACTAACCACAGAGAAGGTGTAAAAATAAGGGGGAAAGGAGTGTATAGTACAATGATGTGACGCAAAAGTTACAGGACCTTATAATGTATTACATTTTTACAAATCATTTCAAAATATTTAATTTCTTCGTATTTTTTTTTTTATTTTACTAAATCTGTATATAATATATTTTGGCTCTGTAAGTTTCATGTCTATTTAAATTTTGTTCGTGACAATAATCTTAATTTGTCGATTTCTTTTAAAAATAAGCCGTCTAGTTGTGTTACAAAAAATAAAATCAGAACTTTTAAATTGTAATAAGTTGAAACATGCTTATATAATTTCGCATGATTAAGTTACATAATTTTAAATTAATGACAGTTTTTGTTTAATCACGTAACGTTATGCCATGGTCACATACGACCGATGCTGATAATTATAAGCATTCACGGTTGCTCTCAAAAAAGAGAGAGAGAGAGAGAGAGAGAGAGAGAGAGAGAGAGAGAGAGAGAGAGAGAGAGAGAGAGAGAGAGAGAGAGAAGAGAGAGGGGGGGGAGTCGTGTTAAGACCGATTAACTTTATCATTGCTTATTAAAAATGAAAAAGGGGTCGTATTTTAAATATTTTTGCAAAAAATTCTATATTTATAGGGTATCAATATTTTAAAAAGTGAAATTAAAAAGTCTCAATTTCAACAGAATCCAAAATAGTATCATAAAAATTTTAAACGATTTTAAAATATATTTCCTGTTAAATATTTTGCAAAAGATAGGTAATGGCTAGGTTTATCAAAGCGTAAATTCGACAATAATTTTATATTGCATAAATCTCTTCGTAATACCACAAATTTTCTGTAATTTGTAGATAATGTAATGCAATGTTTCGTATTTTTAGGTCGTTAACAATTTGCCCCATTGCTTCAATTTTACAACAAAGTAATTTGTCGTAATATAATTGTAACATCAGCTTTACATAAATTGAAACTCAATGTTTATCATGGAGAGTATATCGTTACCAAGATCATCAAAAAGTTTAACAAGAGCACCGCTAAACGGGACTTTATAAGCCTGCCAATGTTTAAAATGTAAGCAAGATTAATAAGAAGAGGTAAAATGATCTTGGAAATGTCAATTATTGGTGATAGTCAATATCATATTGAGTAATTAAACATACCATTTTAACAAGAGCTGTCAGAAGACCAGCAAAAAAACCTGTCGACATGTATTCAGTCAACTGCCAACTTTGAAAAAAATCGGTGGAAAAATGTGGGACAAGTTCAACCCACAAGCCGGACAGACGGACAACGCAATACTATAATACGTTCCTGAAATGCGACATAAAAATCCGCTTTATATGTTATACAATAACTGCTTCTTGTTGAACCATACCAAATTTGAAAGGAATTGAATAAAAAAGGTAATTATTTTTCTTTATTTGGCACTCAAAGAGCCATAACTCCTGAAAAATTTCATCAAGCATCCATGCACATCTTCATATGATCCCAATAACACATGTAAAATTTTAAAACAATCAGTCTTAACTGTGGGACAAGTTGCAACCACAAGAAAATTAAACACAAGGTACCAGAAACTAGATAAAAAAGCCATAATCCAAGTCTGCAAAAAATTAAAATGCGACTCAAAAAACCGTTTTATATGTCAAACATTGTTATTTGTTGTAAATCCATACCAAATTTGAGGGGCCTGGGTGGCCGAGTGGTCTAAAGCGCGCGCTTACGGATCACAGCGCCTCTCACCGCCTAAGTTTGAATTCCACTTGGGACAGATCCTAGTGTGAGAAAGTTTGTCAGTTCGCTTGCCGAAGGTCGGTGGTTTTCTCTGGGCACTCCTGTTTCTTCCACCATTCCAGAACTGACCGCTTCGAAATAAGTGAAAGATTCTTGACTGGGGCGTAAAACACCATTACTCCACTCATACCAAATTTTAAAGGAATTAAATGAAGAATATAAAGGTTCTTGTATTTTCTACATTATGTCCTTATTTGACATTTGAACTCGACCTGTGACCTTGACCTTCAATACTCGGACCTCTAAATTTTATAGGCAACACACCGCCTTCCTACCCCCAAATACATTTTAGGTATACGTTTCATCTTGATATTCTCATTAATTCAAAAGCTATGGATCGTACAAGAAAAATGTTAACGTGTGGACGTTACATTGTATAAATGTTAAATTTATAGCCATGTTACAACATCAGCAATTTATTTCAGTTTTTATTTCTCTTAACGTTTCTTAAAGAAGTTTCATATACCACTTTTGGCATGCAATTCAAATTCAAAAAGTGGTATATGAATAAAGGAATACAACTCTTATATTATTCGTGCACAATTTCTCAGTGGTTTTGTTTTCCTAAAATTACTAGTTTTTCCTGACCATAACGAATGATTCTTAATAAGCCGAGGCATCCGCTATAGAATTCAAAATTTTAATTTTGAAATATCATAATAATATTTACACTTTAAATATCCAAAAGAGAGAACCAAAATGAAACCGTTTTGAATATTAAAAGTTTGATAAAACATTACATTATGTGTTAAAAGATACATTTCAGAATGCTGCATTCCGTATACTTCCATACAAATGCGAAAAATTTGATAAATTTGGAAATAACCGTTTTTTCAATTAATACACATAGAGCGCATTCCTCTCCATCAAAGATATTTTGTCTACCAAAACTTCTATATTTTATCTTCTGTTTTGCAAATTTTGGTTGATGGAGAGGGATGCTGGCATTGAAATTTGGGGATAAAGATAAAAAATATTCCCCTTAGATCGCCCCAAACAATACACATACTTGATATCAGCTAGCATGCGATTTCCATATCCTGCTGCATGGTAAGACGTAGGAAATGATAACCTCAAAGTTCTTAGTTCGAATCTTATATGTCGTCAGTTTTTTAATTTGCTTCAATATATTTTATAATAAATTTTTTTTTATTTTTACAATATTTTTTTCTCAATTTAAACGCAGTGTATATGCTTCATCAACAATTAACCCAACTAAATTACAAAAAAACTCATCTGAACACATTGAAACTGGTTAATTAATCTAATTAATAATGTAAATGATTAATTTCCTAATAAACAATGTTACATTTGGTTCAACGATAAAAGCTCGAATAAATACAGAAATTACAGTCATTACCCAGCGAGATGCAGCATTTGGGATCTAATATTAGAACATGGTTATGTCATGAAAAAAGCGGGTCATTTAAACACAACTTTCAAAACGGTGAAATACGATGAATTAAACACAGAAATTCGTTGAATTTGCCATTTGTGACTTAGTAAGGGATACATAACACCATTTCAAATACATCTGGATATTAATGATGGACAATTAATGCAATTTGTCATGTTTTTTAACCTTCGATTCATGGGTTTTTCCGTATATCCGTGCGCATGCTCCCGGCTCATAATTACCATCGTTAAACATTGACCAACCGGTCAGAGGATTCCGTTTATTTACAGCTAAAAGAAATGAAATTTTAGAAAATGAATCTCACTGATCGTGGTTAGAAGATATCTATTTTTAAAAAAAATATATTTTTAAAAAATCAAAAAAAAAAAAAAAATTCAGAAAATGGAAAAACTTAATGCAGCTTTAACAACGTTACATATAAAAAATATATTTTTAAAAAATCCAAAAAAAAAAAATTCAGAAAATGGAAAAACTTAATGCAGCTTTAACAACGTTACATATGATTTATCATCAGGCCACTGGTCAATACACGTGCGTTTCCTATACAAGTTTAAGGTATACAACGCAACATTATTAAGCATGTAAAACACGATACTACATGTATTATCATTGCAATATAGGCGTTGCATTAGTTCACAGGCGAAAATCATGTATTGTGAATTTTGCCCTTCACAATCACGGGTAATAATAGTGAGAAAACGACCAATGACACATTTTCATATATTTTCTCTAGTAACAATGTTGAGATGTCTTTATCACGTAACGTTTTATATAAGCACGTTAGACTAAAAGTAATTTGCATTTTGCCTCGAGTCGATGTTGGGATATAGAGGTCTCCCAAAGATGTAACCTTGTTTCTTGACATTTTTCCTATAGGCGAATGGCTCGGCTTTTTGAGACTCATTCTTTCCTAATTTGACCACTGACATTCTCGAAAAGCCAACAGTGATACACAAAATAGTTTCAGTTAAACCAAGTTGTCCAAACTTTCCTGGCTGACAAATAATGTCAGATATTGTCACATAAAAAATTTTGCAATAAACTTCGGCAAAATTCTGAGCGTATAAAAATTATCAGAATATTCCTAATCTGAAAGGCAAAAGTTAGTTTTCAACGGCAGGGTCAAAATCACTGATTCTTGATAGTAAAGCTGCATATAAAAGGTTTGGAAGTTTTCTTTTAATAAAATATAAGAAAATTTAAAAAAAAAACAATGAGCTGACTAATAAAAAATCAAATCAAATTAATGCCCTAGTCTTTGGTAAAAAAAACAACTGCTAATAGTGTATATAACAGACGGAATGAGAAACTCCGTCAATGAGTGTCAGGGCAGAGATCAATAGATTGACCTTCTTAAGATGTAAATAAAAAATGAACAATCTAGAGACATGGAACTTAGTTTTAGTTATTATTTATCCAAACATGGAATCTGGCAGTAATTCTGTCATATTGTAAGTTTCCTGAACAACTATTCAAATATTTGCAATATGACAACTTATCTTGAATTTTTTTTAAATACTACTAGTATTTTATCCAGAAAATTAAAATATTACAATTATTGACAATTCAGCTGTCTGTATACTTTAGAATTGACCGGAACATAAAAATATGATTCAAGTGAAATAAAGAAAATGATCTGTAGTAGTAGTGTTAGAAGTGTGGTGATCATTTAAGTGTAACATATAAAGAACAAATACATGTAATATTATAGCGGCCGGGCTAAAAAAAGCATTTTACCTATGTTTGTGTACCACCGTACACTTTTTATGGTATACAAACATGACTCTTTTTGGTATGTTTATGTACCATAGTACACTTTTTCATGGTAGAATCTACACAAATACAACATGTTTGGTATGTCTGCGTACCATAATACAAATTTTCAGGCTAAAATGACTATTTTGGTATGTTTGTGTACCATAGTACACTTTTTATGGTATACAAACATGACTCTTTTTGGTATGTTTATGTACCATAGTACACTTTTTCATGGTAGAATCTACACAAATACAACATGTTTGGTATGTCTGTGTACCATAATACAAATTTTCAGGCTAAAATGACTATTTTGGTATGTTTGTGTACCATAGTACACTTTTTATGGTATACAAACATGACTCTTTTTTGGTATGTTTATGTACCATAGTACACTTTTTCATGGTAAAATCTACACAAATACAACATGTTTGGTATGTCTGCGTACCATAATACAAATTTTCAGGCTAAAATGACTATTTTGGTATGTTTGTGTACCATAGTACACTTTTTATGGTATACAAACATGACTCTTTTTGGTATGTTTATGTACCATAGTACACTTTTTCATGGTAAAATCTACACAAATACAACATGTTTGGTATGTCTGCGTACCATAATACAAATTTTCAGGCTAAAATGAAGAATTTTACCTATGTTTGTGTACCACCGTACACTTTTTATGGTACACAAACATGACTCTTTTTATGTGTTTGTATATCATATAAATGTGTACGATGGTACACAAACAATGATAAAATGCTTCATTTTTGTCTGGCTGTTATCGGCCATCGTACATGTATGTCATGAGAGTACACATGTGCGCAGGGCATTTGAGCGAACAAGAATGAAAAAAGTACAGACGGTACACCTCACCATAACATGCACAAGTGCAAGATAAACCAAACCAAAAAATAAATAAATAAATAAATAAAATAACAATATAATAATAATAATAATAAAACAGCAACAACAACAACACCACTACCAACAACAACAACACACAAAGAACATTTTAGCGACATTTGAGCCACCAATTTTGCGTATTAATGTACATTTTACTCTATAGACATCTGTCGATCTACACGTATTCGGGTGTCATAAGGAAACAACCACATACATATGGATCAGTCAGATGAACAAGACCACTCCAGTGTCAAAGTAAAGGTAAAAAAAGATGATTACTTCAAACAATTTTATCAAAAATAGGCTGAATTCGATCGCTTCTGATTTACATGTACCCTTGGATTTAAATATCGGGCTAGAATAAATACGTGGATTTTACAAACTTTGGCAAACTTTGGCTAACGGAAGCGGTAAGTGGAATCTGCCCGTCAAATGCTTACTTTTTATTTGAAAAATTCCCTCAAATTGGTTAATTATCTATCACTCAAATGTCTATTACTTTGTCGTTCAAATGTACTTTTTTTTTCGCTTTTTCGTCCTACGATTTCGCTGAAATTCCCAACGCCTGTGCACATTATATAAAACATAGGTGAAGGCAAGAATTTTATATATATATATATATACAATAAATAAAAATTTAAAAGGTAACTTTTATGTATAAAAAGGGAATCAAATACGTCACAAATATACTAGTTCTTTATAAAAAATGAAATAAAATAATTCAATAAAAATTGGAATAGACAAAACATTTAAATAAAAACCATCACTGAATAGCTTCTTGTACTAATAGAGTTTTACAAGAGTTATCTTCCTTTTATAAGAAATTCCATATCAGACTATTGTAGTCTTTATTTAACAATAAATTCTAATGTCTTAAATTTTAAGTCAACCCTAAATTTTCTGGACTGAAAATTTTCGGTGATTAAAATGACGTGATTTGAATAAAATCAGGTTTTAATAGGGCCCTTGTCGAGCACAATTGTAAGCAAGTTTATAGTCGCAAGTCAATATGAAATTTATATTTAATTATTACGGCGGCATAAAAGTGACGCGAATTTTTATTGTGTGCTCACTCAAAAACTTTCGCGTGTTCACACAAAAGTATTCGGGTGCGAATGCAAATACATGTATCATCTTGTGCTTCGTGGAAAAATTCCAGCGGCGTAGGGTACATATATGCTACAAGTATACTTGAGCATACACTAAAAATAAGCCCTGGGAAAGCTTTTTTGTCCCTTTATTTTTTATTTATTTATTTTTTTTTCAAGTAAAAGTAGCCACATAAACTCTCCAGAGAGCAGAATGACTCTGGCTTCTTAAAATAAAATTTCCCAGGGAAGCTGACCCGACACCCAGGGTTCAGGGACTTCATTCCTTCAGTTCAGGCCTTCGGATCTGAACACAATTTAGATAACCGTTAAGCATACCCATAAGGTTTTCGTTTGCTACGCTACTGTACGCACAAGGTTGTGTGTGCTTACGCGAAAGTTTTGCCGTACTCACTTTTGCATGCTCATGCTGTAACCTTTGCATGAGCACCGAATACCTTTCATGTGGGCACGCACGGTATATTTCGTCTGAGCACGCGATAACGTTTTTGTAAGCATGCAACATAAAAAAATTCTTTCCATGTCATCTCTGCCGATGAAGATTATTTCAATATGGATAATGTGACTTGAGACGTGTAAATATTAACTCAAGTTTCTGTCATTGTCATCATAAAAATAATTACATATGCATTCTTATATAATTTAAATGACAGATATTCCCATCACTTACAAAACGCTAAGTGAGCTGTTACGGATATCTAAAACTATCACTCCTAACTCACTTACAACAAAAGTTACCTAGTCAATCAAACAAAAACCACACCACTGATTATGTTAAGCCAAGGTTGTCGAGTTCTCAAGAACTGGCTGTCCCTATATAAATAAACTTGATGATATGGATTTTTCAAATAATTTCTATTTCAAATATTGCAGAAGTTCATGAAAAGATTACATTTAAAAACATTTCAATAATAATAATAATAATAATAATAATAATAATAATAATAATAATAATAATAATAATAATAATAACAACAACAACAACAGCAGCAGCAACGTGTGTAGACAGAAAAGCTTCTAGAAGAAAAAACCAACAGCGTGTAGATAAAGACGCATCATGATGCAACATTAATCGGGTAAAAGCATCATTTGAAATAGTTTTAAAAAGCAACATTGAAGATATTTTTAGTGACAAATAACTAGATGATTTTTATCTACATTCACTTAGACTGTTTTAAACATTATCTCAGAAGCATCTTGATAATTGTGAAAAGTGATTAGTTATTTGTTAAAAGCATCTGAAGACATCTAAAAAGAAAAACCATTTAGATAAAACCGTCGCAATTTAAACATGAACCGCTCAGTGACTCATACTGGTGTGTGTGTGTGTGTGTGTGTGTGTGTGTGTGTGTGTGTGTGTGTGTGTGTGTGTGTGTGTGTATAATAGTACATTAATTATATTTTGATCAATTTATGTCGTTTGCTTTAATTATATGTTCGATTTCATATTTTAAAAAATCATTATCTATCTATCTATCTATCTATCTATCTATCTATCTATCTATCTATCTATCTATCTATCTAATAATAATAATAATAATAATAATAATGATAATAATAATAATAATAATAATTAATGTCATTATTATCATTTAAATTTAACGTATTAAATAAATTTTATTTTGTACCTTCCCGGGATTATCCGAGCTTGCAAGAAGGAGTGTGCATATTTAGAGCCCTTTTCCTATTGTTATTCACAATTAGCTGATATAATTTTTTAAATCATATTTTTCTATTGTTTTAAAAATATGCTTATACACTTTGGTACATTGAGGCTTATTCATTTGCCTAGCTCTTTAACTGGTAATAAAGAATATTATTTATTTATTTATTTATTTATTTATTTATTTATTTATTTATTTATTTATTCATTTATTCATTCATTCATCATGCGAGGTAGGAAAAATAAAACCTTTCATGTTAAAACAAACTAATTTTTACAGAAGCTATCTGCTACTATATTCGGAATGCCTCTGCTATTTATATACTGATACACTAAAGCGTCGTGTTGCTAGCTGACGTCACAAGGTGGTCGGTGCGAGAAAAAGGCCAACTTTGTTGAGGCATGGTGTGATAGAGAGATACAATGTTTAGTTTTGGATGTTATAAAAATTAATTACAAGGTATGTAATGAATTAAAACAAAATATTTGTCACTCTGTTAATTAGTCCGTGTGCATGGCTGTCTAAACCAACATAAAATAATCGAAACACACGTGACACAGTAAGTGACAATTTGTTATAAACAAACCGTGACAAAACAGTAGGAGAACACGGTTTATGTGGTTATAATCAACTAATTTATCGTAACAGAAGACCTAATTGCTGCTGGTGAATTCTAAAGTGACATTTGTCTCGATAAAGAGATACATAATCATGTAATATGTAATTACTGAAATGTAATTAATTTTCGAGTTTTAAACTTGTATGTACTTTATAAACTTTTAACTTATAAGACATATTCTCCATTAGTCTATTAAAACGTAAAATTTTATACAATGTTGTGGGAACTTAGGCATTAGCACAATTTGTAGAGCTTCAAACTTCAGACACAAGGGTTGGGGCTCGAATCTCGTCAGGGGCATGGTGTGACTTTAAACAAGTATGTATTTTAAAGGGCCAATTTGCTCTATACAAGCAGCCTTTGTTGTCAGTGTAAGCTTGGACCTAACAGTTCACTGAGTACACATGCACTTAGCACAACTTGCACCCAGTGATTGGCAAGTCTTGGTAGCCTAATTTTGATATGACTGACACTAGCATCATTAAACGTGTTACTGAAAAGTGAATGTCTCTCTCTCTCTCTCTCTCTCTCTCTCTCTCTCTCTCTCTCTCTCTCTCTCTCTCCCTCCCTTCTTCCCATATACCAGTGACATTCTGAAATGGCTACATTCTAAGTTATTCCTATATCAGTGACATTCTAGATTCAACCGGTAGGCCTACTGTATTAAGTTTTTCCTGTATCCGTGACATCGGTCACATTATAGACTATGGTTCACTTTAGTTTCCTCCTTTAGTAATTGTTATATCTGCGGCATTCTTGACTAGGATATACTTCTCATACCTGTCAAGTCACACACATTTTTCAAATTAATCAGACTCACATGCTCAACTTTTATAAACACATGCATAATCTAGAAAAATGAAAAACTGAAACCCTACATAAGTTGTACAAGTTTAGTTACCAGTTGATAAAAGCACCATGTTTAATATGATCAAGATAATTTCAGCTACTGGTAATTCATAGGTTTTGTTAGGGAAAGTTCAAAACTACATGAAAATAACATTAAGACAGGTAGTTAAATATGGTTAAAATAGGTAATTTCATGCCCTAAAATGCATGAGAAAGCATATTTTTACATTATTTAAAAAATTCTCCAGTGGAGCATGCCCCTGGACCCCCCCCCCCCAACCCCACCCCTCACCCCACCCCCCACCCCCAGCGATGTGTGGCTTAATCACAAGTATTATCACACACATGACTCTAAGAGGGCCTTGACAGCTATGACTTCTGTTTTTGTACACATTGTAATATTTAATTGATTTTAGATTTTAGCACCTGAGTTTTCTCCCTCATTTTATGCTATCTGATTACATCGAGATATGTTTTATAACAGTGGGAGGTACCTCTTGGTGCCTGTTAAAAGTACAGAAAAAACCCATTAATATCTCTACACAAACAACCATGGCGAAGTCCACAGTCTAAAATATATACAATGCATTATTTTGACAAGCATTTTTAAAACTCATGTTGTTTCTCTCATTTGAGATATGACTTCTAAATTGAATGGTTTAAGTTACTATAATTTTCTAAACAAAAACAAGAACATCATGGATAAATATAATATTCTTGATGTGAATTCATTTCTTCTATTAATACAGTTACTTAACCCAGCAGGAAAACTCTGGTTTCTTCTGGAATTTATCTTTCTGTTAATGTGAATTTTCTGCTTAATGCTTTAGGGTCTTTTAGCAAGCATTATTGTCAATATGAATCTACCTAAATTTGTTTCTATTACATATTAGTAACTTAAAAGTTTATTATGGTTAAATTGTCACACACACACACACACACACACACACACACACACACACACACTAATGTGCTGATTAGCATGCATGGGTGTTCAAGAACCTTTTCTTATGGATGGAGATAACAGAATCTGTCAATGCGATTTGTTCAACCTCAGTTGAGGCTTGACAAAATAATATCTATATGTCATTCTACAATGTGTGGGAGGTTGTTTTTTTCACCAGTTTACATAGAAATAAAATGAGATTGAGCTAGCTCCTGTTTGTTTGTACTTAAACTGGTGGTTACTGACCTCATGCCTCACAGGGGAAAGCTGATGACCATAACTGCAGGTTTGGTCATCTTAAGATGGCAGATGCAGATTTAGGTGAGTACTGTTTTCTGTGAGAAGAATACAGTTACGGTCATCACCTATCCCCTGTGATGTCTGAAGCAGAAGCAGAGAAATAAATAATACCAATTAGAAAAGGTTGTTAATTTCAGTAATTCTGATTGAAAGACCCCTTTCAGTTGATCAGCCAATGGTTCATGTCTAGGTAAAATGTCAGTTTCTATCTTTCAGCTGCATTAAGTTAAAATCTATTTATATATTGTGTTTGTATCCAATATAAACAGAAATGGAGACATTACTGCATTTGAACACACCTACTGAAATGGAGATGTGAATGAATTCATTTTGTTTTTCTGTGTGCTTAGCTTGGTGGGATATAACAACATTTTGTTTTAGATGAACTGCTGCATATACAGGGTGAGATGCTGAGTAGTATATGAGCTGCATATACAGGATGAGTCAGATAGCAACATCAGGCTGCACATGCATGTTTGGGATTTGAAATTCCCATTCCATATCTGTCCATGAAGTAGCTGTGATGTACATTATTTACACAGTTCCAGTTATTGTGATATCGTTATCATATCACACAGCATTGGTCATCACCTAGGCTCAAATCCCACTTTGAGCAGATCTTGGTGTGAAAAATTTATTAGTTTGCTTGCAGGTTGGAGGTTTTTTCCAGGCACTCCAGTTTCTTCCACCATTCCAGAATTGACCACCTTTATGTAAGGGAAAGAATTTTGACCTGGGCATAAAACTTCATAACTCCACTCCACTTAAGCATATCAGATCAAATAGCTAGAAAGTGTTGTGTACCAAGTTTTGAAGTTTTCAGATTAAGTAAGCACTGATATGATAATCGGGCTTGGTTTAATTGACATTGATCTACGTAAGTGTGTTTATTATACCTCGTGCTCAGATGTTCTAGATAAAATTTTATTTATTGGATAAAGTTTCAATTCTAGCTTTCCTGTAGAATAGAAAGAACAGTTTGTTTCCTTCAGCAATTACTATTCAGATTGCCTCCAACAATTTAGTTTACATGTACTAATAATATACAATTTTGAGATGCCATTTGACTCAGCTCTAGTTATACTGCTGTCTGTCATTTTGCCAATTTTTTAGACTGGATTACCAGTATGTGTCCAAGTTAAAATGTGTGTTGTTGCCTAGTTGAAAGCTGGTCATTCATTTCATTGGAATTTAGCATTTTAAGTTTTGAGTATTCAATAGTTCTTTCTATCGGCCTTCAATATTTCTTGCTGAGTTAAAATGTGTGTTGTTGCCTAGTTGAAAGCTGGTCATTCATTTCATTGAAATTTAGCATTTTAAGTTTTGAGTATTCAATAGTTCTTTCTATCGGCCTTCAATATTTTTGCTGAGTTAAAATGTGTGTTGTTGCCTAGTTGAGAGCTGGTCATCATTTCATTGGAATTGAGCATTTTAAATTTGAGTATCCAATAATCCTTGCTATCAGCCTTGAACATTTCTTGCTGTTATCTCTGTAGTTTTTGGACTGGATCAATTGTCTTACTCATTACACTTGTAGGACCCCATAGATCACATTGTGGAGACTGTGGTCCTTCAGGTTAAAGTATTGTTTGTTGGTTTGTCTAAATTAACAAGTATGTTTGTTTATTCTCTTAGGAAACAGTCGTTATCTTTATTCAATGTATTGTTTGTGACATTTACAGCAAGAGATATGAGGGCACAGAATATATTTTCCCCATACCTTTTATCATGTGGACCCTCCTGTATGCTATTTGCCGTCATTTATCCGCCAACATGTTTTCCATGGTTGCTACCTATATTTACTATCCTACATTCCATAGGTTTCCTTAGGCACTCTTGACGAAAGTGCAGGATGTTTGTCGTCCGATTATTTGTTATCAAGGCAACAAATTCATCATTCAAATGTCTTCACTTGTCAGTTGGCAACATTGTAGGCCATTGGACAAGACAAATTTCACATCACTCCTGAATGAACAAAGGTATTGACAAAAATGCTGTCATTTGTTAACCTTGCCTTGACTAAAGTTGCTTCATGTTTCTGAGATTGAGATAAACAAATGCAGGTCTCTTTCAAATAAGATTCAGTCAACTTCCAACTACTAGGAAACAGTTTTTTCTTAATGCAAACTCAAAGTTTTGGGTGGTAGTTTTTTTTTTGTAGTCTAAATGCTTTTCGCATGGAGTGAGTGAGTTATTGTTTAAAGCTGCATCAGCATTATTGCAGCTATTGACAGCTAGCTTTTTAGATGGAGGAAATTCAACAATGCTTGTGTCAGATAAACATATCGTAAAACTGTTTTAATGATAAACTGTACATAACAACTGCATGTTTGTAAAGACTGGTATAAGTGTTTAATAATTTAACTTAAGTGTACCTTTAATTTAAGACCACCTGCTTATAAAGTACAATAGAGTTCTTTATATACAGGTTATAATATGTCATTACACAATTTATATGACATATACATTTATTAGAGAAAGATGGTAAAGAATATTGAAGGTTGGTTTATTTCTTCAACCAACTACTTTAAGCATTTTAAACATGAGAATTTTATTTAAGAGTCTTCTGAGTGGAATGTGAAAAAGCACATACTGTAGACCACGAGGCAGCATAGGCCCCCAACTGCCAAGGTGGCTCAGTGGAAGAGCGTCTGAGATTTGGGGCTCAAACCCTAACTAGGTCATACTTAAGTTAAGACTAAAATTTGAGATACTGCTACCTCACCTGACATTCATAAAGGGGAATGGTATTGATTGGTTCATCCAGTGCCAGGATATTGTGACTTAGAAAGTGGTATGTTTGTTTTCGGCATACTGACTTGGTGAGTTTAGCACCTTAACAAAAAGTCATTCCTAGTGTGCCCTAGTACAGTTAGGCAAACCATAATACATCTCGCACATCTCACGAAGTCACAAACTTCTCCATAGAATTGTTCTTAAAGATTACCGGGAATAATCGTGCTCTCATCCCAAATATCTAAAAAATTGTTGTGGTGAGATTAAACAACATTACTCCAAATAACCAAACATACCTTTTTACAGGACTGAAGACAGAAGAAAACTATCCCTAATAATTTATAAAACACAGATTACTTCTCGATCACTTTTTTAATAAAAGTATTTTAGGCAAAAAAAAAGAAATTAAACTCATGTTGAAAAAAAGTTTCCAAAAATACCAATATTAAACAATTAGAAGTGATGATATATAGAAAAACATTGAAGTGATAATTAATTATGAAATTGCAAACCAATCTCAACACTTGAGAGAAACACCATTTTGTTAAAAACATTATCCACAACCACACACAAGTAATGAGTCCAGTATTATGTAGTTTTGAAAAACACAGATAATAACTCGTGGAAAGCCATTAACCCTTGAACAGTCTGGTTAAAGAAGACGATTTCATATTCAATAAAATATAATTAAATTGTTCATACTTTTATGATATAAATGTAGATTATTAGAACCTTGGTCAGCTTAAAGTATGATTTTAATCAAGAAAAAATCAATATCATTTAAGCGTAGCAATAATCAGATAATATAGAAAATGTGTATTGGATGATAAAAGTGACAGCTAAATCCTTTCTTTCCGATTTTTATATTGAACGATTATTTCAGTATTGGAAAATTTTAATTTTAAAAATTGAAGTATTGTCACCTTTAAATGGTGGTTTAGTATTTTGTAAATGCCATCCTTTTTTGATAAATAGATTTCAATACCTTTATGGGGGTAAACTTAGTGCATTCAAATTCAAAGAAGAACTGCAAACTCGGCCTGAGGAATTCAACTTGCCATTTGGTGATGGACTGCAGGATTTGGATCCATAAAGACCTGCTTGTAGTTTTGCTGCTACTGGTGTGTACACTTACCTCGGGTAGAGCGCCACAACCAGTTCGTTGACTGTCAGAAACTGGTGCGGAAGAAGAATTGCATTTGAAAAATGCACTGACAATTAATAGACAAAGCTACATATGTGTTACAATAAAGAATATACCAGGAAAACACATGTTTATTTATTTTTAGCATATTTTCTAAATAGTCAATGAAATGTATAGAAAAGCAAATTTATATAAAATGTAAATATGTAGTAAATTGGTGCTTTTTGATTCAATACTGTATGACTATGATGGAAAAACAAAAAAAAATTGAGAGTTTACACAAACTGCAACAAGGATGTTTTATGCTTTTTTAAACTATTACATCATGCCATTTATGTTTACTTATACTAAAAGAGTTTCTCTCAGTAAAAGCTTTTGAGGCCATTATCATAATTTTGTTGATCAATGTGATGTATAATTTAAAATCTTATAGGTACTCTGTGTAGGTTTCCATTGAATTTCGTTATTGTTTCACCTGAGTTTCTAAAACATAACATTCATAAGGATGTCAGCATCCATACTGGTGCAAATATTGAATTAGTTTAAAGTTTTTTATTTATTTTAATGATTATTATTTTTAATCATATTTATTTTATTTTTTTTATATTTTTGTTTAAAACAAATATTATCCATATCTTTATATAAAAGAGGTTTTCAAACTCTGCAAATAGATTAATCACAGAATGTTGCTACAGAAAGATTAAGGATCACGATGACCTTGACATAGGTAAAGTGTATATTACCTGTGGTTTTAAGTATCATGGTGACCTTGAATATAGGTAAAGTGTATATTACTTGTAGTAAGATGAAGGATTAGGATGACCTTGAACACAGGTAAAGTGAATATTTCCAGTGGTTAGATAACAAAATAGGTAAAATATATATTACCTGTGGTTTTACTTTGAACGTAAATAAAGTGTATATTACCTGTGGTTTTAAGTAATTTTTGTCTTGAGTATATTGGAAATGAAATAAAAGTGAAAGAAAAGATTCTGAAAATATGAGCTAAGCGGAATATGCCACAAAAATATTGGTCAAAACCTTTATCATCTCAGGTTTGATTTGAGATGTTCATCTAGTTAGTCATAATGAAGTCTTCTATATGGCATAATGTGAACACAAGTGACTATACACCACTATCATTTCAGGTTTAATAATTAAAGGATAAATTAGAATAGATTTTACAAGTCTTTGTTTTTGCTGAACACCACTGAATAAAAAAACTATTGACAAGACAGAAACAATATCAGATGAATAAGTGCCCAATCATAATGTTGTGTACCACCTACTGCTGGCTGTTTATATTGGGACTGGATAACTCCATTAATTTTTAATTTTAAATTGGGCAAATGAAAACTGCATTAAGTTTTCCAAAGAAAAGAATAAAACGGTGTTAAACTAATTAATGATGTTTCTAATGAACAGTGTTACATTTGGTTCAATGATAAAAGCTCGAATAAATACAGAAATAACAGTATTTACCCAGTGAGATGCAGCATTTGGGATCTAATATTAGAACATGTTTATTTTATCAAAACCCGGGTCATTTAAACACAACTTTCAAAACGGTCAAATACGATAAATTAAACAGGGATCTTCGTTGAATTTGTCATTTTTGACTTAGTAAGGGATACATAACATCATTTCAAATACATCTGGATATTAATGAAGGACAATTAATGCAATCTGTCATGTTTCACCTTCGATTCTAGGTTTTTCCGTACATCCGTGCGGATGCTCCGAGCTCATAATTACCATCGTAAAACACTGACCAACCGGTCAGAGTATTCTGTTTATTTACAGCTAAATGAAATGAAATTTTAGAAAATGAATGTCAGGAATCGTGGTTAAAAGTTATCTATTTTTAAAAAAATATATTTTTAGAAAATCAAAAAAAATTCAGAAAATTGAAAAACTTGATGCAGCTTTAAGTGACTGAGCATTTAAAACATTACAAATAACATAATTTGAGAAATTCAAGTAACAATGTTGATAATAGGCTTTAGTATAGATGTAATGATTACCTTCTGCACAACTATTTAAAAAGGAATAATTTAAATTATATATTTTAAGGATTTTAGCTAGATTTTAGGAAAAAGTTTTATTTCTCATATTCGTGGTAAAATGACTCGTACATTAATTATCATACTTTCGCTTAAATCCCATTTTATTTTTCAGAACCACAAATGATAGAAAAATGAATTGCTACTGCACATTATAGATACTGTATTAGCCATAATTCTGTTTTTGCCAGATTTTCAATGTTTGCGGAACTTCAGGTTGTGGAATAGAGTAATGGTGTTACTTGGTATACTCCCAATTAAGTCATGATTTTTTTAACTAGATTGAGGCAGTCAGATTTTGGATAGTAAAAAAACCTTGATTGCCCAGAGAAAACCAGTGACCTTCAACAAGTGAATTGACAAACTTACTTATGCTAGCATCTGTTCACTATGAGAAATGCCACAAAAATCCATTAAAAGTGTGTACATGTCAGGAAATGGCACAGGAAACAATAAACTACTGGATTTTTCATGGATTTTTTGTGTACTTGTTCATAAAATGTCTGTTAAATTTCCATATTACATGATTCTATCAGCCAAGTGTGTGATATGATTTGAAATAACCTATCTAAATATCTTTACATGAAAACAGGTTAACTTTGATTGATATATAATGCCTCAAAGACCTCATGGTTTAAAAATTTTAAACTTCCCATAGTAAAGGTGACCTGCTTATAGCATACACAAGCTTATAACGTAGGTTGGATCATAAACAACTTATTTATTTTTATGTCAAAACCAATATATAGGTATAAATATAATATTATGGAGGGGGTATGGTTATGATGTGATAAATTATGATGTGTATTAAGTTGTGTATTGGGTATTTAAACCATAAAATATATCACCTTTGATGTACCTTTACCTGTAGAATATATCTAACATGCTTTTTATTAAATATCGCGACACACACAGCGGTTTCGGGCAACCTTTACGTCACGGATCAACATTTTTAAATAAATTTTACACTTGTGTCAGAGCTATTATATTCCACCTTTGTTTACTATTTAATATAATATCTGTTAAGAAATTGATTTTCATAAGCATATTAGTTCAAGGTATTTTTTGATAACAAGGTGTTTGAAAACGTAAGAGGTTGAAGCTATTTACCTATTGATCAAACTAACTTATCTGTGTTCCATATTCGTCACATTTTCTTTAAGAGGTGTTGCAACATGGCCATAAACATCTACTAACAGTTTTTTACCATCTAGGTTCAAGTGGCAAGCATGGCACGCTAAAGAACCCTCTCTGCACATTGCCCTAAGTGCATTGCAAAGGCTCAAAATTTCTGCCACTTCACCTATAGCTAGTGACATCTTGATATAAGTTAAATATTCTTGACTTCGATGTAAAATCCCATTAGATTTAATCAATCAAATCTATTATCCTAAAACTTGCCACCTCAATATATGTGGAAGATCTTCACTGAGGATGTAAAACACCAATACTCCAAACTCCATATCACAATTCAAAAGAACCTATTTGCTACCAGGGATTATGGGGCCTAAATGGAAATTTGAAACAAATGAATTACCATCACTCCTTGATAAATTACTGTTGAGCATTACTTGGTACCTGCAAATTAGTGGTATTGAAAAAAAAGAAAAAAGCAGAAAACAAAAATTCAAATCAAGCCTTGGCTTTGATACATTCAGTATTAAATTATTATTTTTGTTATTTTTAATGTTCTAATTAAATATGTATTAAAATATTTTTTAATCAATTGTAAATTTAAATGAATTATTTGAATGCATTTATTGATTAATTTGTTAAATTATTTGGCCTTCAGAATATTGCCATGTAATAATAAGTTCTAAATACTGGTTTACATATGAACATTCATCAATTTCTTGTGAAACAGACTTCTTCTACCTTCAGTTTCAAATCACACAGTTAGCTTTATTAGTTAAAAAAAATTCTTAAATTGCATTAGAATATACATTATATATATAGGAAACCTCTGATACAGAGGATGCTACATGATTTAAAGATTTTAGAATTAGATCTGTCTGAAAGTCATACTGAATTACTGGTTAGGACTGTGCATCATTGTGGCTGTAAAAGTTGATGATTGTAAATAAACATACCATTTAAAACACATTTTGAAGATATTTTCAAAAAAATTAAAAAAAAAAACACCTGTTTACGAAGGTAATTCTTTAAATTTCGTTATTTCAGTATTATGAAGACTAAATTTTAACGATTTATATCTGTAATTTTGTCCATAAGCTAGATAGTCATTTTCATTATCTGCATTTTATTATGGTTCATTAAACAGCATTATAGATTTTGAAATAATTCACATTTGTTAAAAGTTTTTTCATCTTATATTTTCAGGGCATATATCAAATTGAAATTGCCAACATGTAGTTTTTTGATGATTAAAGCAAAATTCGAAAAGAAGATTATATGCTGTCACTTGATAATGGGATTAGTTAAAGTGATCACGCGGTAAATTGAATAAAAAAGTATTGATAACACTGTGCAATATAGAAAGATAATTACCTATCAACATGATGCGTAGTTTGAATGTCATGAATGCATCAGACTTGCCATTGACAAGGAATATGCCTTTTGCATCGAACAGTGTACCGTCCAAAAATCAACAACCTCGAAATATGACTGGCATATATTTAGGCTTGGTAAGTAACTTTTCAAAAGATTTTTAAATGATTTATTGATTAATGACATTTTTTCAATTTTTTATCAGTATGCAGTCAAAGATGTATTTTTATGGTAATATTTATTTAAAGTTTAATATAGAATGATTTGGTTCATTTGAATGGTCATGATTATAACTAAATTATGATAATTGTTGATACTGTATACAGTTGCCAGGAACTAATCAGGTTGAAATTGGTACTGTTATGATCATGTCATCAGTTGATTAGCATAACACCGGTGCCAATGAAAATTGTATAATTTAAAAGTTTTTTTTTCATTTTTCTTTTTCTTTTCTCTTCTTTTCTTTTTTTTTTCTTTTATTTATTTATTAATTAATTTATTTATTTATTTATTTATTTATTTATCCGCAATTGAAAAAATTGTGGTATTATAGCAAGTTTTTGTTGTAACCAGTTTTACTTTTATAGACAAACATGCCAAACAAACAGCTGTGAACATTTAACACTGCAACTTGTCCAGTATATTTGTTTCCTTTCGTTGTCATTATCATAAATCCCCCCTCCCAGCAGTTTCAGATAAATTTTATAGGGATCACTATGTCTGTCTCTTTGTTTGTCTGTGTGATAGGTAGATTGGTTAATGTTGTTTTACTGAGCATCAGTAATTCATTTTTAGATATTTTAATGAGAACAAGTTTATTTATCTCTCAGGATTAATCTAAAAACATGTTTGTTTATGTGGAAAGTGTGTGTAATAATATTTACCTAGTATTAGTGTGCACTAATGGTGACATTTTTTGTTAAGGTGCCAGCTCACCGAGTCAGTATGCCACACAAGCATACCATTTCCCCACTCACATTATCATGGCACCATTTGAACCATTTGATTCTTTGTCCTCATTATAATTTATGTTAAGTGCCAGGTAAGGGGTTATTATCTCAAATTTTAAAGTCTTGTGTATGACCTGGCCAAGGTAATTTAAACCCATAACCCCTCAATCTTGAGGCAGATGTTCTACCAGTGAGCCAAAGATGCATTTTGTTTCTGTGATGGTTAATGAATTAGACAGATATGATATCTGTGGCCTAGTAGTGTGTCATGATAATAATAAATTTGGTTTTTGTCAATTCATGAAGGCTTTGTCGAAAACCATTTGTAATAAATAACTCATTTCTGATTTAGATAAAACTTATTTTAATAAACTTTACACATATGATCTTCATGTTCTGTATGTTTTCCTAGAACTTGAGGCTAGGTCATACTTTAAGGTCAAGGTCATAAATTGGAATGTGTATTGCAATTACCCAAAAGCTTCTTTTTAAGAATTGATGATTTATATGTTTTTACACAACATGGATTTTACTAAACAGTTAAAATATATTTTCTGGTAAACATTATGCTGCTTTTGTAGACATAGATTGTGATTGCCTGATTCCATCAGATAAATCATTATAAATACATAATGTTATTTACTGTTTTGGATTGATGATTCTTATAATCTTATTAAAGAGGTATAAATACTTTTACTTCAAAGACCGAAGAAATAAGCTGATGTAAGTTGTTGTTCACAATTTTGAATATGACCTTTTTCCTTAGTAAACCTATTAGATATTTCTAGAAGGAAAGACCAGTAGCACTTGAAATAGTAACTGTAATTTTAGCTTGAGAATAAGTAAGCAGTGCTGAATCTGAAGCATTGGCAAGTATAGGCTTTAGGTTCAGAAAACCCAATTATTCGGTGGAATGATGTTTTACAACTGGTCAAGATTATTTCATTCACCATTGAGGCTTTAAGTTCTGAAATTATTTCTTGAAAAAATTAAAAATCTTTTTCAAGCTGACATTTTTTTTAACACTATAAAATATTGTAAAATCATTAATATTCCTTTTCTTAAAATTTTCATGGTTTTGGAATTTAAAATAATTTCATTGGTAGAAAAATTTGTAATATTTAGTTTTGTTAAAATAAATCACATTAGGGGCCTTAGTAATTTAAAATGTTCATAGACATAATAAATTTTTGAGCTTTTATGAACCCATGAGAAAAATGAAATTTTATCCCCTATGAATATTTGTGATTTTACAGTTTTCCAAGAGGCTGGGAATCTTTAAGTCATATTGTGACCCATAAGTTAGTGCTTTAGACAAGTTAAACAACAAGGTCCCCCTTGTTGAGATATTATAAAAACCAATGGGTTTCACCCAGTTGCTCCCTGATTATCATTTGTTCAAAAGTGTTATTTGCAATGGGTATGGTACTGCAAAATTTAGTACTAACCTATTAAAATGACATTATTTCAGGGAGATCTTGATATGATGAGAATGACTTTTTAAATGGTAAAATTAATTAATTTGCAAAATTTGTAAAGGTATAATATTGAACACAGGTAAAACCAATTTGCTTCTATTTGACAAGCATATATTCAAAAAATTAAAAAGTGTCTATTTATCATTTAGAAACAAAACTTGTCATGTCATGTCTATATTAGATTACCATTTAAGTTCTTATAGAAACTAATATATGTATTATTTATTTTTGTTCTTATCATTTTACAGGAGGGAAACACAAAGCCTCCAACAAGGACAACAATACCCCCACTGGCAAGAGGGAGGGGAATGTCAACAAGGATACGCACTCCAACAGAACAGAGAAGATATGTAAGTTTTGCTTTATTCCATCTTAAAACCATTATATTGCAGATGCCAGGAAGATAAGTGACACCAGCTTTATGAAGCTTTATTTTGATCTCAAGATTTACTGGTAGTCTTTTTTTCTTATTAAAACTAATATGTTAGCAAAATGATAAGTTTTTTATCTTTTATTATATTATATTACCTGCAATGAGGTTATTTTTGCTTCAAAAATGCATCTCGTTTTCTACCTTTTCAACACATATGTCTTCATAAATATTGGGTGTACAGATATAGCTATTCACAAACTTTTGATAAAAATAATTGTGTACAGATTTATATTTTGTAACTTTGATTCTTCTTGGATTTGATCTTAGTCATTGCAGTGTTTACTTATCTAAACATTTTCTGGACTAAAAATATGTTTGTACAATTTAGTCAGGTATTCAGTGTACACAGGTAATATATATATGCAACATTATTATTAGTATTTTCTTAAAAAATAGAACAAAACTTACACATGTTTTCTGTTTTCTTAGGGTTAGATTTTCACAGGTTCACTTTGGCTCTACAGTTTACATAAGGTTGAGTTACCACAGGTTTCACTGTGGTTCAGTTTACACAGGGTTGTGTCTCCACAGGTTCATTGTGGTTCAGTTTACACAGGGTTGAGTTTCCCCAGGTTCCACTTTGTTTCAGTTTACACAGGGTTGAGTTTCCCCAGGTTCCACTTTGTTTCAGTTTACACAGGGTTAAGTTTTCACAGGTTCCACTCTGATTCAGTTTACACAAGGTTAGGTTTTCACAGGTTCCACTGTTGTTCAGTTTACACAGTGTTGAGTTTCTACGGGTTTCACTGTACTTCAGTTTACACATGGTTGAGTTTCTACAGGTTTCACTGTACTTCAGTTTCATCATGTTTTCTGTTTACTCAATGTTGGGGATTATGACAGGTTTCACTGTAGTTTGGTATTGACAGTTTCTGTTTACCAATGGTTGATTTCCACAAGTTCTATTGCAGGTTTTCTGTTTACCCATGGTTGGTTTCCACAAGTTCTATTGCAGGTTTTCTGTTTACCCATGGTTGATTTCCACAAGTTCTATTTCAGGTTTTCTGTTTACCCATGGTTGAATTCCAAAGGTTATTTGGGACCTTGGTGGCAAAGTGGTCTAAAAAGCATGCTTATGTATCACAGTGCCTCTCACCCCATAGGTTTGAAACCCACTAAGACAGATCGTAGAGTAAGAAAGTTTGTCAGTTTGCTTGCTAAAGGTCAACAGTTTCTCTGCACACTCCTGTCATCAATCATTCCTGAACTAAACACCTCATTATAAGTGAAAGTAAATTATCTTGACTTGGGCATTAAACATAATCACTCCAGTCCTAAAAATTTCACTACAATTCAATTTAGGTGTATAAAGGTTTCTTTTTACCCATAACTTTGTTTCTAAATTTAAACACCTTCTGTTTACATAGACAGCATAGACATATAGCTAAACTTATACACCTTTGATTCTATATACCAGCTGGTATAGAAAATCATCAACATGTGAAAACAGCACAACTTTGGTACATGATTCACTGTTTATTAGTCAAGATGAAACATTCATTTTATACTACCAGGTATTTACAGTATGATCATATATATACCTGTTTGTTGTAAATTGGACTAAATTTGACTCGTTCAAAACTGTGAATTGTGTACTGATAACAGTTTTATGGTTAAATCTTAACAGCTTACTATTTAGTTTGATCAGACTGTCATGGCTATAAATTTTGTAAATTTTAGATCTTAATATCTAGATAATGATTACAATTAAAGATTAAGTGTAAAATTATTATTTTACAATAAAAAACTTTAAGATGTATCAGAATTCATCTATGTCATCACAATGCTTGAGTATTTAAAAAAAATTATTTATTGCTTATATGTGGTCACTCAATTGTCCAGTAAAATTCTCACAGATTCCAAATTCTGATGTCTAATTAACTTTAACAACTAATTGTAATTAAAACTTTAAATGTTAAAATATGACTCACAACAGAAGTTTGGTATTTATGGGAAAAGATATGTAAATGGTTTATTTTGTACCCCATTGATCTTATCTCGAGAACAGGATTATATAAATCCCGTAGAACAATATGGTAGATTATATATGTACTGTATTTATTTATCTTTGATTTAAATAATGTCGCTCATATTAAAATATTGTTACAATGCCAATTCACCAGTACAAAAACAAATAAGTCCTATATTGAAGGTTTTTGTTGAGTTAAGGCCTTTTTTACTCAATATGATTTTACTTGTATTTCACCGGTATATTGCCTCTAAAGAATTTCATTAAATATTTCTGTGTGCCGTTTTTGAACATTACAGTAAGATTCGTTGAAATATCCAATAAACTCCTAACTGAGAGTTAGCATTACGAATTTCATATGCTCCAGTTCACTGCATTACTTTTAAAAAGATTAGTAAAACAAATTACAGAATTAATTACTGTAGTAAATTAATAATGAACAGGATGAAATGTCTTAATCATGAATGTAAATAGTTTATAATGAGACAAGTAAATGAGACAGGTTGAGTTAGGTGTTTTATGCTTTTGTTATGTCGACAGCAGTTGCATTGTGGGATCTTCAAATTCTGACCTGAAAACTTTGTTTTATTGCTGATAATACTTCTATAACAATACCCCCTTACAAACTGCTGAATGGTGGTGCTATTTTCATTTATGATTATAACTGAATCTGACAAATTTTTAACAATATCCCTAATTGCTAGACATTAAAAACCTTCTGATTTTTTTTTAAAAGTTGGAAGATTTATGACCAACAAGTTTTGGTGACAGGCAAAACCTGAGAGTTATGTGTCTCACATGTCTCCTTTAATGGTTTTGATCAGGGCAATTGTTTTCAATTTGGTTATTGCTAGCATAAAATTCAGTTATAATATTTCCTGCCTCATTTCAGAACTCAGATGATTGATATTTATTTCAATCACATTAATGTCATTTTAATGCAGCAGGAAAATCAACCGGTCTGATTGTCAATATAACTAAGAATATTGTTAATAAAATGTTAAACAAACATGTTGGGTTTTTGTATTTTGTAATTTGTATCGGCATCGTTCGCACGTATGGTTTTATGATCAATATAAAAACCTCATGTATATATCTCACAAATATATCTTGAGTTTTAGCTGTAGGTCGATGAAAATTAATTTCTTGGAAATTTATCTCACCATTTTCACAGGAAGAAATAAATGTATACCTACCTTTACATGAATCAATAAAAAATGTTCCGAGATTCATTGTTGAGTAGTTAGATGATTCTCTTGGAATAATTAACTAGGTAGATAACATTATTTATTCCGAGTGAGTGTCCTGTTTCTCAAGATTACAAAGTATCATGACTTATTTGTATTCAAATTCTTAACACTCAAATAGCATTCTTAAACTTAAAAAATGCAGAATTTGCAGAAATTAGTTTTTGTTCCCAAAAAAAGATTTGTTGCAGGCATTCAAAAGTTTGTGTGAATAGGGTTAATGGTGGGTTAAATATTGTTTTACTTTGCATCAGCAAAACGTTAACTATTTGAAAATAATTTTTTCTTACTAGTCTAAAAGATTATTTTAGACAGAAGTTTAAATGGTGTGTATGAGTACTTTGTGCAAAGTAATATATGAGCTGCTTTGTCATAATACTCACCTGCAATGTCTCCTGTGACATTGCAGGTTATTAAGTCATTTTTTCTGGTACTATGCCGACCTGTAAAGGTCTTGAACAATGAAAAACCATCTCTCACATGTGGGGGACTAGGTTCAGACCAATAGCATTTAAGTGATCTGGGTTTTGTAGACTAATGCCCTAACCATTCTGTCACCATGGTTCCTCCTCACATGGTTAGGGCTACAGACTCACAATTTAAGAATTACAAGTTCCAACCAAGCTTTATGTTATTTGTCCTAGAACAAGACATTTAGTTTAACATTGCTCTGGGTCCCCATTACTAATTGAATGAGTATTTGTGGAAATGCTATAGCATAAAAACATTGCTCTGGGTCCCCATTACTAATTGAATGAGTATTTGTGGAAATGCTATAGCATAAAAACATTGCTCTGGGTCCCCATTACTAATTGAATGAGTATTTGTGGAAATGCTATAGCATAAAAACATTGCTCTGGGTCCCCATTACTAATTGAATGAGTATTTGTGGAAAATGTATAGCATAAAAACATTGTTTTGGTCCCCATTACTAATTGAATGAGTATTTGTGGAAAATGTATAGCATAAAAACATTGCTTTGGTTCCCCATTGCTAATTGAATGAGTATTTGTGGAAATGCTATAGCATAAAAACATTGCTCTGGGTCCCCATTACTAATTGAATGAGTATTTGTGGAAAATGTATAGCATAAAAACATTGCTCTGGTTCCCCATTACTAATTGAATGAGTATTTGTGGAAATGCTATAGCATAAAAACATTGCTCTGGGTCCCCATTACTAATTGAATGAGTATTTGTTGAAAATGTATAGCATAAAAACATTGCTCTGGGTCCCCATTACTAATTGAATGAGTATTTGTGGAAATGCTATAGCATAAAAACATTGCTCTGGGTCCCCATTACTAATTGAATGAGTATTTGTGGAAAATGTATAGCATAAAAACATTGCTCTGGGTCCCCATTACTAATTGAATGAGTATTTGTGGAAATGCTATAGCATAAAAACATTGCTCTGGGTCCCCATTACTAATTGAATGAGTATTTGTGGAAATGCTATAGCATAAAAACATTGCTCTGGGTCCCCATTACTAATTGAATGAGTATTTGTGGAAATGCTATAGCATAAAAACATTGCTCTGGGTCCCCATTACTAATTGAATGAGTATTTGTTGAAAATGTATAGCATAAAAACATTGCTCTGGGTCCCCATTACTAATTGAATGAGTATTTGTGGAAATACTATAGCATAAAAACATTGCTCTGGGTCCCCATTACTAATTGAATGAGTATTTGTGGAAATGCATGGCATAAAAAACATTGCTCTGGGTCCCCATTGCTAATTGAATGAGTATTTGTGGAAATGCTATAGCATAAAAACATTGCTCTGGGTCCCCATTACTAATTGAATGAGTATTTGTTGAAAATGTATAGCATAAAAACATTGCTCTGGGTCCCCATTACTAATTGAATGAGTATTTGTGGAAATGCTATAGCATAAAAACATTGCTCTGGGTCCCCATTACTAATTGAATGAGTATTTGTGGAAAATGTATAGCATAAAAACATTGCTCTGGGTCCCCATTACTAATTGAATGAGTATTTGTGGAAATGCTATAGCATAAAAACATTGCTCTGGGTCCCCATTACTAATTGAATGAGTATTTGTGGAAATGCTATAGCATAAAAACATTGCTCTGGGTCCCCATTACTAATTGAATGAGTATTTGTGGAAATGCTATAGCATAAAAACATTGCTCTGGGTCCCCATTACTAATTGAATGAGTATTTGTTGAAAATGTATAGCATAAAAACATTGCTCTGGGTCCCCATTACTAATTGAATGAGTATTTGTGGAAATGCTATAGCATAAAAACATTGCTCTGGGTCCCCATTACTAATTGAATGAGTATTTGTGGAAATGCATGGCATAAAAAACATTGCTCTGGGTCCCCATTACTAATTGAATGAGTATTTGTGGAAATGCTATAGCATAAAAACATTGCTCTGGGTCCCCATTTCTTATTGAATGAGTATTTGTGGAAATGCTATAGCATAAAAAACATTGCTCTGGGTCCCCATTACTAATTGAATGAGTATTTGTGGAAATGCTATAGCATAAAAAACATTGCTCTGGGTCCCCATTACTAATTGAATGAGTATTTGTGGAAATGCTATAGCATAAAAACATTGCTCTGGTTTCCCATTGCTAATTGAATGAGTATTTGTGGAAATGCTATAGCATAAAAACATTGCTCTGGTTTCCCATTGCTAATTGAATGAGTATTTTCGGAAATGCTATAGCATAAAAACATTGCTCACGGTCCCTAATGCTAACCAAATGAGTATTTTTGGAAATGCTATAGCATAAAAACATAGCTCTGGGTCCCTGTTGCTAATTCAATAGGTATTTGTGGAAATGCTATAGCATAAAAAACATTGCTCTGGGTCCCAATTGCTAACCAAATTAGTATTTGTGGAAATGCATGGCATAAAAAACATTGCTCTGGGTCCCCATTACTAATTGAATGAGTATTTGTGGAAATGCTATAGCATAAAAACATTGCTCTGGTTTCCCATTGCTAATTGAATGAGTATTTGTGGAAATGCTATAGCATAAAAACATTGCTCTGGTTTCCCATTGCTTATTGAATGAGTATTTTCGGAAATGCTATAGCATAAAAACATTGCTCACGGTCCCTAATGCTAACCGAATGAGTATTTTTGGAAATGCTATAGCATAAAAACATAGCTCTGGGTCCCTGTTGCTAATTCAATAGGTATTTGTGGAAATGCTATAGCATAAAAAACATTGCTCTGGGTCCCAATTGCTAACCAAATTAGTATTTGTGGAAATGCATGGCATAAAAAACATTGCTCTGGGTCCCCATTACTAATTGAATGAGTATTTGTTGAAATGCTATAGCATAAAAACATTGCTCTGGTTCCCCATTGCTTTTTGAATGAGTATTTGTGGAAATGCTGTAGCATAAAAAACATTGCTCTGGGTCCCAATTGCTAACCGAATGAGTATTTGTGGTGCTATGGCAAAACAAAAATAAATAAATAAATAAAAAAAAAAAAAAAAAAAAAAAAAAAAAACATTGCTCGGGGTCCAAATTGTGAACCGATGAGTATTTGTGAAAATTCTATGACATTAAAAACATTGCTCTTGGTCCCCATTGAATGAGTATTTGTAGATATGCTGTGGCATGAACATTGCAGTGGATTGGTGTTGCAATGAGAGTTCTATACTATTAATCACTTTGCACGATTGATACTAGAATATGCATTTGCCTGAAGAGACTATGTGCTTCAGACAGGTTAAACTTTGAACTTAAATTCCAGTCCAGTGCAACTTGTAAAATTAATATTATTTGAATTCAAAATAAACATTACCCCTACAGTCTAAATAGAACAATTTTATGAAGACTTTCTCAGGCAAATCAAAACATGTAAATAGACTTTTACAATACAATCTAAGTTTTCTGTTAAGAAGATGTTTGGTTTGTATAATTTCTACTGTAAACATTCTAAAATTGTAACCTTTGTCTTTTGTTAGCAAACATCTGTGTTTTATGAGAAAAACAGGCTAAAATATGTTCATGTTTTAATGTAAATGTTAGCATAGGAAATAAATAGTATAAGTTTTGTTAAATTGATTAGAATTGAATTGGATAAATGATGATTTTAAGACCCAGTCAAGATTTCTTCACTTATATCAAGACTAATAGAATCTGTCACCTGTTTGTGACCAATACCAGATAATCTCAGTCGAGGGTGATGTGATGTAACATACCCCAATCGAGGCTGTGCCGAGATTGGGATACGTTACATCACATCACCCGAGACTGAGATCAACCGGTATCGGTCGCAAACAGGTGACAGATTCTATTTCTCGTACCATTAAAATGTTTATAACTGCAATACGTACAAAACAAAACACCTGTATGGGACCCCTTGCATTCCTTTGGACACTTTATGCATTGTAGAAATCCGCCCTTTGAAAATAATCCCATCGACAAAACTTCAAAAGTTTAGGACATCAAAGATTTGTATTCAATGCAAATATAAAACAACTTTGACAATAAAATATTTTGACAAGAAACAATAAAAGCACATATTTGAAAAATAAATAAATAAACCTATTGTTTTGATGACATCAAGCACAATGATCGGATACGTCATCCTGAGTAATACTAAAGGTGCCAATTGTCGCGGGAGGCAGTACCAGACAAACTGGACAAGACAGAAAAATCTAGCACCGGTGTGCGTGTTGGATTTTTCTGTTAGAAGTATGAGAAAGACATTTGGTTGGGATGGTTGAGGAAACTGGAGTGCTTAGAGAAAACCACCGACTTTGGGCAAGCAAAGTAACAAGCTTTCTCACACTTGGATGTGCTAGAGTGTGATTGGAACTTATAGACTCTGTAATCCCTATACATGCACTTTATCCCACTCAGCCACTGAGGCCCATTTTAATGGACTCAGATTGCAGCTATATTGATCTTCTGATGTTTATAGATTATTGAACTGCATGTTAGATATGGTTGTTACTATTTATAGTTTAAATTATTAATGATGAGTGTTTAGCTTATAATGATGATTAAACTATTCCTTTCTAGTGTATATAGTCAGATAATATGTAAATATTTCACTTTATTTATAGAAAATGGTTGAACAGTTAAGGATTAAAGAAGAAAAAAGAGGATTTGTTGGACAGCCAGTAAAGGTATAATTAATTTATGTATATATATATCCACTTAATTTTCATGATGTACCCTGTATGAAATGGGTCATAGGGTAATTAATTTATGTAAGTCCTATAAGCTCACCTGGCAAAATTTTTGTAATTGCTTAACCTGACAAAATAAATTTGATTGGCTTTTTTTCAGTCACCTACTGTTCTTGTGTCTGAATTTCACCCTAAAAACAAAAACATGCACAGAGAACATTTTGTGGAACAAAATCACAACTACCTATCTAGCAGGAGCAGAAAGAACAAAGATGGCAGCAAAGTGATAACGTCAATTTAATGTGAAAACCCATTTGGTATTTTGACCGTGAGGATTTTGATAATGTCTTTAATAAATGTTATGAATCGCATGAATAGTCATAATTTTGTATTCGCACTTGAAATTATACTTTTAGTTGAGCTAATTGTATATACAATAATGTCGAAGTTGGAGGTTTTTTCAGTCTGGTCCCGATCTGTCATTTAAATAATGACGTTCTCCTGAAAACTCTGTATTTTCGTCCTAATTTCATATCATACCTAGACTAGGAGATTATTTTCTTAAACTCAATTTTCATTAAGTGATAGAATAAATAGCTTTTTGCCTTCATGTTGTTTAGTAATAAAATGTTCTCAATGTTATGGCAGCGATTTTACATGAGAATAACCTTCTCGAGACTCTAGAGTCAGAAAATATATCTCGCCCAAAACACCTCATAAGTATCTCACCCATAAAAACCATTCTTTGGCAAGGTTTAAGATAAGATATTCAGTTGCTTAAAAATTTCAGAAAAATTTTAATTGTTAGGGGAAAATAATCAAATCCTAAAATCAATCAAGAGGGGAAAATGTTGTTGAATGTATTTTGTTCAAATACTGAATTTCACATATTATGTACATTTTAGACAATGAGAAAAAAGGAAAATGAATTTCCTCCAATAGACCAGGTATTCACATAGTATATAGCATGGTATTTTGACTTAAGGGCATGTTTTCAAATTGTGTGCCTTTTACTGCCTGGTCATAGAGGTTGCTTACACACAGGTTTGATTGTAGATTAAAAATTTTTAAGTGTGTTACATTTGAAAATTTTAAAAGTTAATTTTGTTTTGATTTTGTCAAAAATTTAGCCTTTTGAATATCATAATTTTTTTTTCAAATTGTTAAATGACAATTTATAAATTCATACTTTTAGTGTTTAAATTCTTGTACACTGAATGTAACACATTTTGATATTTTGATAATTTTTTTTTTTTGCTCCCATATATATATATATATAAATATATATATATATATATATATATATATATATATATATAGATTTTGCTGCAGTTGGTTATTTATAAATTTTAAACACCTGCATGCATTTTTTTATTCATAATATATAATTGCACATTAGTTTACATCGAAGGGTTTATATACACAAAAAATATACCATATTAAAGTCCTATATAGAGTATATACAAATTTAGTTGTAAATCCTGTCTAAACTGACCACCTTTAATGCTGATAATTTTGTCTGTATTAGATAGCAGCTAGGTTCTAAGTTTACACTGGCTAACTTACAATTTTAAAATTTAAAATCCTGTCTAAACTGACCACCTTTAATGCTGATAATTTTGTCTGTATTGGATAGCAGCTAGGTTCTAAGTTTACACTAGCTAACTTACCATATAATATTTATTGTATGTTCTTGTAAGATATTTCAATTAAATAAGTTTAGGTTTACTCAGGGTAATCTAAAATAAATTTGTATGCATTCATGGTTCAGTTTAAACAGGTTACCTTGTTGGGGGGGGGGGGGGGGGTAGGGAGTTTTTTGGATTTACTCATTGTTAATTTCAAAAAGATTTATGGTTTACTCAGGATTCGGTGAAGCCAAGTTTTGGTTTTCCTTAGGGTTAGTTAAGCCAGAATTTGGTTTTACATAGTGTTCAATTCAGCCAGGGTTTGGTTTTACATAGTGTTCAGTTAAAACAAGGTTTGGTTTTAGATAGTGTTCAGTTAAGCCAGGGTTTGGTTTTACATAGTGTTCAGTTAAGCCAGGGTTTGGTTTTACATAGTGTTCAGTTAAGTCAGGGTTTGGTTTTACATAGTGTTCAGTTAATTCAGGGTTTGGTTTTACATAGTATTCAGTTAAGCCAGGATTTGGTTTTAGATAGTGTTCAGTTAAGCCAGGGTTTGGTTTTAAAGAGTGTTTAGTTAAGCCAGAGTTTGGTTTTACATAGTGTTCAGTTAAGCCAGAGTTTGGTTTTACATAGTGTTCAGTTAACCTGGGTTTGGTTTTACATAGTGTTCAGTTAATTCAGGGTTTGGTTTTACATAGTATTCAGTTAAGCCAGAGTTTGGTTTTAGATAGTGTTCAGTTAAGCCAGAGTTTGGTTTTACATAGTGTTCAGTTAACCAGAGTTTGGTTTTACATAATGTTCAGTTAAGCCAGAGTTTGGTTTACTTGTACTAGGGTTTCATTACATTGGTTTTGCGTTAACTCAGGGCTTATTTGAAACAGGTTTTGGTTTACTTAGGGTTTAGTTTAGACCTGTAACAGGTTTACTAAGGTTTTAAGTTAAGACAGGTTTTGGGTTTGTTTTTTGGTTTACTATGGGCTTAGTTTTGACATGTTTTAACTATATTGTCTTTTGTATTTTAATAATATTTTATTATGTACTTGCATAGTTAAAGGTTTAGCTACAATACTCTATCTGAACATCTTAAGATTTTTTAAATATCTATGTCAAATTGCAGTGGAAATTCAAGGTTTTTAAAATTGCATGTATTAACAGTAATAAAAATATGCTGATTTGTTATTCTGAAATGTATGCTTTAAGAAGCCAATCCTAGGTTTTTTAAAAGAGCAAATGCTTTAAATTATATCATAAGAAATGATTTATAAAACTGATCAAAGTCAGTTTCAGCAGCAGTAGCAGCAGCAGCAGCTATATAAAGCTCAGTGATTTACTTTTCCACAACTTGGCTTATAGTAATAATATGAATTAAGAATTCTCGTGTCAATAAATGGATATTTTAGACATTGCATGTTGCATGTTGCATGTACATTGTATCTGATGACAAAATCTTTTTTTTTTTTTTTTGGAATCCTCAAAATCTCTGTCAGCTGCATGATATTGGTTACAGGCGTGGTGTGATTTTTAAAGAAATATATCAGGATTATGCATGCATTTATCTAAAAGAAGTTGAAATTAAAAATTCTAGGGACAATACAAAGAATGGATTGAGCAGTTACACATATGCTTTACATAGAATTCATGAAATTTGTGAGATGGTTTTTAATTAGGAGAGTCAATTTTACAAATTTCTCATTAAGTGCAAAAATTAAAAAAAAAACAAAAAAACAAAAAAACAAAAAAAAACAAAAAAAAAAAAACAAAAACAAAACAAAACAAAAGACAAACAAACAAAAATCAAACAAACAAAAAACATATGCATGAATATCAATATCCCTATTCAGATATATTAAAGACCCTTTTAATTGTAATAACTAAATTATTCTTTAGCATAAATAAATCTAAACATGTTTCCACCATTTGAATTCAGTAGATCTGTTTGACAAACAATATACTGCCAGTCTTGTTACTGTTTATGCTTTACTATTGTTGCCCAGAAAAACAATTGTGTTGTAGTTTCCCAGACTAAGCCATTGTAGCTCAACTGGTTATAGCGAGCTGAGCTTATTTTAAGCTTATAGTGAGCCCTGTATGCCTCTCAAGGCCCATGCATATGTACATGCATAAACTCTTCTGAAATTATCTTACCAATTTGAATCAAATTTTCAATGGCAGGTGTTTGGTTTTCTTTTTTAAACTAAATTTAGTAAAAAAAATCTTTGCCTGTTGTTGAATAAAATTGTATACAGCATGTTTGCTCAAAATCCAAGCTGGTCACCAGCATTGCTGTTACAGTCACTATTTGGCCATTTGTTAAGGTACAATTTGATATGCAGTAAATACAACAGAACAAAAAATACATTAAGAGATATTGTGATAAAATACACCAATTAAGTTACTGGTAGTTATTAATACACTGGTATTAAAATGGGTTTTTCCGTTTCAAGAAAGTTGATCTTGTTTTAGTTTTAATGACAAGTAGCCATTTAAATTTTCTTTTTTCTTTATATCTAGTCACAATTGCAAATTTTACATAAATCACTGGGCAGTCAAACCTTTTTTTTGCTTTTTTTTTGTTTTTCTGTTTTTTATTTAAATCTTTAATCATTATTATCATTTTCATCATGCAAATGTGCTTTAAAGTCAGATTTATAAGTACATCATAATGAGAATAAACGCCTAAAGAAAACTTCACGTTCATTTATAACATTTACTTATAGTATCAATATTAACCCCTCCTTTCATATTTATAACTTTGTAGATTTTATCTTCTAGTTTGTAAGACTTTTAGTAGATTTTATTAAATATCAAATATCTTTGAAGTTGCATTTAAAAAATATTAACTGAGAGTAAATTAAATATTTAAAGTGAAAATTACAACATTTTAATGATAGAAAAGTCAATATTAATTTTAGTACAGTATTTTCTTTTTTGAAAAATTTCAATTTTTATAACTTTGGTATATAAAAGGTGTTTTTTTATGCCCTAGTCAAAGTTGTTTTTACTTGAAAATATTGAGAAAATACTAACTTTACTTACAGCTGCATGAATTAAGGTCACTTTTACTACTTACTGTTAAAAACAAATTTAAGAATTGAAAGAGTACTTATATGATGTTAAGTTACTTTAATGGAAAATTCTTCTTTCCAGTTAATAAATTAATAAGAAATATTAAAAATTAATTATTATATACATTTTTTATCTTCAGAGAAAAAAGAGTGCAATCAGTCCAGATAACCCTGAATCTCCTAGATACAATCACCACCAGACATCACCAAGGTCGGGGACAGCAAGACAGTGGGGACCAGGAAAAAGTGTTGATAAAACTGAATTCTTTGATCTTGTCAGGTGAGATTTTTACACCTACCAGGGCATCCTCCACACCTGTACAGGTGGAGGAGGGATAGGTGTTTTTATGTCTGGCAATCTTGGTGTAGACACACATCAAATTTAATCTAATCTTTATTATCATTATCAAACTTTATTGCATGAAGCAGTACAGCTTATAGCATAATAATATTATTGACAGTAGCTGAAAATCACAAAACTATCATTAAAGTAACGCACATATATAAACACATATGACATACATACAGCCAAACCTGTCTATAAAGGCAACCTATGGGAATCAATAAAAGTGGCCTTTATATATTAAAGGAATATATATATTCAAATTATATGAATAAAGAGCAAATGGGATAGAATTTTATTGGCCTTTATAAGCAGGTGGCCCTTATAGAGAGGTGGCCTTTAAGGCAGGTTTGACTTTACATTAACACATATATAAACATTGTTAATTTAATACAAATATGCCGCTAAACACTGCCTGTTGACCAATTATTTCAATTTTGGGATAAATCTTAGATTTTAAATGAAAAAATACAAATTTTGTTCTAAACCAATATTATCCTGTAATTCAAATAAAGCTATATTAATTTCTGTGTTTTTTACCTTGTATAAGAGTTTATTTTTTAAGTTTTAGGGCAGATCCAAGATTTTGGATAAAAAATTTAGAAAATTTTTTTTTTACTGGGACAAACATGAATACATGTACTTTCTTCTATAAGATGTAATTTAAGTTTTGGTGTTATGTACAATAAAAATTATAGTTCAGCTATCCAGTGCTATGTGAAAAGAAAGATATCTGTTTGAAAAATACAATTTTATTATGAAGTGTATTTTGTACTAAACCAACATTATTTTTAATACCAATAAATAATATTACAGTTAGTCTGAGTCTTAAAAATTTATTTTTTACTCGATCAAAAACTAACCAGGTGAGACATTTAATTCTGAGGTATTCTTGTTAAATTTTTATTATTAAATTTCAATGTAACGTTCGATATAGAAATGCATTTTTAAAAAAACTGAGAGCAATACAAAACACAATGACATCATACCCTGTCAATACCTTTTAATCACAATTAAAATACAATATTGTAAGATTTACTTAATGTAGCTTAATATTCTTAACAAGCTTAATCAGGATAAAATGAAAATAAAGTTTTTTTCCCCTTGTGTGACAGACCATAAAAAATCCCGCAAACTGAAAAAAATTTATTGAAAGATGCTGTGTGTGTGTGTGTTTTTTTTCCCCGCGATTCTGTGCTAATAGATTCTTGTTCGTTTCTCTTTCCTTTGCACAATTTAGTCTCCAACCTTCTTAGTTGTCAAGACACTTATACAGCTATAATTCAATGCGATACAAATGTCGTAGTGTTGAAGATGTACTAGTAAACACACAATGTGACATGTGAAGAATGTTTCCTAACCAGAAAAGAAAACTATGAGGAAAAAAAAAATCCTACCTACCTTAACCCAATATCAGAAGTAAGGGTAGGGCAAGGGGAAACAAACATTTTTTTAATTGTGGCCTCACTGAAAAAAAAATATTTATAAGTTTCATAAACTTTCACAGTAAAAAATTAATAACTACATATACAGGGTATGCAAATAAACCTTTTTTACTACTTTGAACTGTCTTGCAATCACCCACATTCAGTTTTTTAGTAAGGATTTTTTTCAATTTTCAAAACTTGATGGTTTTAAACAATTTTTTCTATCTTTTGTTGACATATATAACTTTTATATAAAAAAAAATAAATAAGATTCATTTTTTTTCACTCTTTAGTTGACACATACCAATATAACTTTTACTAAAAAAAAAATCCAATATTTTTTCAAACTTCAATTTACACAAATCAGTATAACTTTTTATATAAAAAAAATTCAACTTTTTTTTTTTCACTCTTGACACAGACCATTATAACTTTTATTTAAAAAATAAATCCAACATTTTTTTCCCCTTCAATTGACACATACTAGTATGACTTTTATTAAAAAAAAATTATAGAAATAAAAAAATATATCCCTTATTTTTTTCACTCTTCAATTAACACAAACTAGTATAACTTTTATTTTAAAAAAATCCAACATTTTTTTTACTCTTCAATTGACACATACCAGTTTAAATTTTTGTAAAATCCCACATTACTTTCTTAATTTACAAATAACCTTGACATACTGATTGATCTCTGCAATATATATAAAAATAATAGGTGTTGTGTCAATGGCTGATATCTGATACTTAAAATGAGTTTATAATTGTTTCACATTGATTTTTACTTTAAATATCAGTATTGTATTTTGTTTGCAGTTTATACGCATTCCATAAATAAATACAATTTTCATTATGATATTGATACAATAGGTTTACAATACTTAGTTTTACCGGTAGTTGCTATTGTATAAATTTTAACAAATTTACCTTGAGATTGATTAGCAATAACCCAATAAAAGTTCTGTATCCATCAAATTTTTAAAGTGCACTTTTGATAATATACTCTGTGGAACTCCTCGGATGTTTTCAGTGATAAATAAAAATGTGATAATTTGATTGACAGATGAAAAATATATATGAAATGAGGAAAAGGATGGCTGAATGGCATGTGCTGTTTTAGACAATGGTCAGAACTACAAAACCATGACATAATTGGTTAAATGTTGTTTAATGTCACATCAGCAATTTTTCAGTTATTTATGATGAGTCCATTCTTAATAATCTTTCAGGATTAATCAATATACAAAAGTTTACGCAGTGCATAATTGTGCAAGTGTTTTAAATTAACATGTACTAGTATGTGCACACTTATTGTGATCTTCAGTGTGCTATTTCACTTATCTACAATGTCACAGATAAACATCACAGACCAATCAGTCAATTATACTGGAATGAATCTAACTACCCAATGTAGTAAGGACCTACAACAAGAAAATCATTTTCACTTGCAGTCATCCAGGATTGAACAAATAGCTCGGATGGCCAAGTGGTTAAGGCATAAGCCTTCAGACTTGAGGTTTCTCGCCATGCCATGAGGGAATTCAGAAAATAAGAAATATAAGCATATGCTATAATAATCACTTATTATAAGGCTCCAAACTTTGGACAGTCACCTGAATATAGTGACAAAATGCAGTCATGTGGTTCACATATTTTTGCAGGACTTTAAACCATCCTTCTTAATTCAAGTATACCATATTTAAAAACTGAAAGTTTGCAAGATTTTAAACTCTTTAATTTAACAACTTGGAATTTATATAATTTTACTGTATTAGTAATTAGTTATGTAAGTTATATTAAAAAAAGAGAGAACATAATTTGGAATTTGAATCTAATTTTATTTTTAGAACAAATCCCAGAAACTACACAGTTGTTGTAAATAATGGTGTAACCAGATCAGAAAACCTTTCTGGGTTGATGAGCTTTGCAATAGATTCTGACGGTAATATGAATGCTCCATTGTCCGACATGTTGGCTGAAGAAGTACACAGAATATCATTTATGCAGCATTCACATGATCAAGATAATGACATGAATGCACTGGAAGAATGTTATAAAAAAGTCTGCCGGGTAATAATTTTTTTTAATTTTTTAATTTTTTTATTTAGTTTTATTTTTTTATTTTATTTTTTATTATTTTTTTATTTTTTTTTGTCTGTATAAACATGGTGCAGCCAAATAAAAGTATTTTAAAATATTTCAAATTCAAAGAAAAACTTTAAAATTGAAATCTGCTATATGCATATGATAATACAATCATGCTTAACATGGCTGTTTAAAATACATTTATACATTTACTGTGCTGTTTGCCTTGGGATTTCTTTAATTAAATATTTTAGATATAATTTGTATAGAATTATCAAGAGAGAGAGAGAAGAGAGAGAGAGAGAGAGAGAGAGAGAGTGAGAGAGAGAGAGAGAGAGAGAGAGAGAACTACAATTAGATCTAGATTTATCAGTGAAAAAGTTTAAAAATTGATCAAGCAAGATTTTTTTTAAAACATAGTTTTACAATAACATAAAGAAGATTATCATAAACAAATAAAAAAATCCTTTTTGTGTCGCCTGACTAGGCGACATCTAGGGATTACTTTCGTCGGCGTCTGTGGTGTCCGGATTTCCTTGTCCGGAGCATAACATTGGTGTTGTACGTTCAAATGACTCCAAACTTGGTGTGAGAGAGAGAGAGAGAGAGAGAGAGAGAGAGAGAGAGAGAGAGAGAGAGAACTACAATTAGATCTAGATTTATCAGTGAAAAAGTTTAAAAATTGATCAAGCAAGATTTTTTTAAAAACATAGTTTTACAATAACATAAAGAAGATTATCATAAACAAATAAAAAAATCCTTTTTGTGTCGCCTGACTAGGCGACATCTAGGGATTACTTTCGTCAGTGTCTGTGGCGTCCGGATTTCCTTGTCCGGAGCATAACATTGGTGTTGTACGTTCAAATGACTCCAAACTTGGTGTGCATGTTTCTGGCAATGACTCAAAGTGCATTGCACAAGAACCGCAACTCTATCTTTTTCCGTTTTTGAATTATTTCCCTTTGATTGATTTTTATAGAGCATTTCTTGTCCGGAGCATAACTTTGGTGTTGTACGTTCAAATGACTCCAAACTTGGTGTACATGTTTCTGGCAATGACTCAAAGTGCAGTGCACAAGAACCACAACTCTATCTTGTTCTGTTTTTGAATTATTTCCCTTTGATTGATTTTTATGCAGTGTCAGGCGACACATCTTTTTCCAATAAACATATCTAGTTGTATGTCTGTGTAGTCAATTTGTAATTTGTTAATCTGTACTTTAAAATTGGTTGTTATTTGTAATTTCCAGGGTAAAATAGAATCATTACAAAGTTTACTACCTTATAGAAAGAATCAACAGCGACATAGTGCTCACTATAGTACAGGTTTTACTGTACGGTAAGTAAGGAAAGTAGAGTTATTTCCCCTTCTTACATGTAAACGAGGTATATTCAAAAGGGACTTCACTGAATCTTTCAACTTAGGTCCATACAGTTTCTGATTTTTTAAAACACATTGTACAACCCAAAAACCTGGATAGTTTCAGGTTTTAATTATTCCACATTTATTGAAAACAAGTTGCATGTGTTTGGTTTTCCAAATACCAAGCATTGTAAGTAATTAAAGAATATTAAAGAAATATTAAATTTTGAAATTAAATGTCTGACAGTAATAAGTTATTAAAACTGTTTTATTACGAAAAAGGTAAAATAAAATGCACATTTTTGCACTTACAGGCCATAGTTTGTTGCTTATACTTACTAAAGTCAAAGATATTTCATTTAATAGAACTTTTGAAGTTCTGTTTTAACCCAAGGTTGTTTCATTTGAAACGCCAGTAGAGTCTTTTAATATTTCAAAGGAGTTGAAAGTGGGTTGAAAGGGACCAAAATGAACTAGTGGTTTGGAATTCAGTCAATACTAATTATTTAAGAATCTGCCGTTTTTACAAACACAAATATTTTCAGGTATCTTTATTTTATTTTATTTTTTTATTATAATTATCATTATTTTTTTTTTTTTTTGATGTTGTGTGTTTCCTTAATTTTGCCATGACAATTTTTAAGAGTGATGAAATGCCTTGGGTTATTAATGGTAACTGTAAACTATTTGGTCACTGCAATCCCCTGGTTGTTATGCTTTAATTTAAATATGTATTTTAGGTCCTTGTTTCACAATCATTCCTTAAATAAGATTTTCCTTAACTTAACTTCTGCAAATTTTGGTTATCTTTTTCTGAATTACAAATAAACATTCGTGGTAAAACTAGTTTGAAGAAATCTTAAAAATGACACCTTAAATTTATGAATACCTAAGAAATTAACCAAATTATTAAGATTTCAAATTTGCAAGATTTAAGTTAAGGAAAATCTTAGTTAAGGAAAGATTGTGAAACCGGGGCCTGTTATACATATAAAAACATAAATGTCATGTTTTACTATACATGTTCTCTGATATTTGGAATAAAAAAAAATCATAATTCATAATTTCTCATTTTACTTGATAAAATATTATTTTTGTTAATGTTTCTCTTATTACATGTTAAATGGAATCTCTGGTTTTCATTATATATATAACATATGATAAACTTTAAACATCTTCAATTTAATTAGCATTGCAGACAAATAAGGATTGTAAAATAAATGTATGATTACCTTAAACTTAATCTTCATCAGTATTGCAATCTATTTTGGTATCCGTTAAATATAATATATGTTAGAAAAACAGGTTTTATCAGATTTCAAATCGATCTCCTTGAAAACTTTGGTGATGTATTGTGTTTAAGACACGACAGAGTTAGTTAGAGTTACCTCCCTTATCACTATCTTGGGGTACTTGCCCAGCTTGTAATAGCTTTATATCAATAATAATGTATTGTTTATGAACTTCAATAATCTACTTTTTTAAAACTGATTTGACAACAATAAAGGTATTTGAATGATTAAATGAAGAATAAATTTAAATAAAAAAATTAACAGATAGATAAAACAATTAATCGCAATATTCAAAGATTGAAAAAAAGACCTGTATTTAATTTGCATATCTAGTAAATAATTGTCCTTCATTTTTTTGGCACTAAAACAAATCTTTTATAAACACTAATAAACATTTTTTTTCATTTGTCTCAAATTTTATTTACCAGATGACTAAGACATTTTAAAAATTAATATTAGCACTTTAAGAAAAGTCACTCAATTATACATAGATAATAAAAGCTAGAGGTCCAAGTTCCAATTTTACCTGTGGTAATTCTTTAGTATTTTCCTTGTTGCGTACTAATCTTTGGCAGGAAAAGGCTACCTGACAAATTCTTGGTGAAAAAAAAAATGTTTCATTTCAAATATTCAATTTTTTTTCATTGAGCAAATGAGATTTTCTTTTTGGTCTTAACAAAAGATCTTGTTAGCACAGATGAAATGTCATTTGGTACAACTAAAGGATGCTTAAATAAAGCGTCAGTATTATTACCGGTACTGTAAATATAAAAATTTTTGCTTAATTTTATTTTTTTGAAAATTACTATCTATTTCAAAATTTTCACAGCAGATCTGTCTGTGCAGTTAAAATAAAATTAAAGCAAAATAAAATATCCTTGAAAACTTTATTTTTTCATATATTTGGTCTTGAAAATTTACCTGAAAAAACATGATACCGGAAATTTCCTGATTCGCAAAATTTAAGAAAAAAAAAAAAAAAAAAAAAAAAAAAAAAAAAAAAAAAAAAAAAAAAAAAAAAAAAAGAATGAATGGACTTTCAGTCTATCTATCAGTGGATGATACCAAAAATTACCTGATTTGCAATAATTGGAAAAAAAAAACATAAAAAAAAAACAAAAAAAAAAACAAAAAAAAAAACAAAAAAAAACAAAGCATGAATGCAGTTATCAATGGATCTTTGAGTCAGTGGATGAATCATTCCTTTATTTTGGTATTAAAATCACACAATCATAGTTCAGTATGTCACAAAACAGATTGATTGATTTAATAAGGAGAAACCTGGCCTTGAATATGATGAACATAGGGTTAAAATAAGGCAATTAATAATGATACGACCCCAAAGGTGTTGACATAAGCATTTCTTAATTGATGAAACTGTTCTTGAAATCTGAAGTCAAATATTAACTGTAGGAATATTCTAGCAATAAATAAAGTCTGGCAGGTCAGTTAAATAAATATTAAATTTCTACTTATGTTTCCATAGAATTTGTATAACTAGTACTTAATTTATTTAGTACTATTGATCATCAAGAAATCTGATTTCTTGACAAACATCTACCACATGTTTATGTTTGATTTTGTAATTATTACCTCTCATAGGAGCTACAGAAACCCTAACCAAGCTGATATTATGGCAGACTTTTCAGATACAGGTCCAGGACGACCAAAGACAGTTCCAGCATCTTTACAAAGGCCGATAGTTCCTAGTCCATACTTCTTCCGCCATTATAGCAATCCTGTTAATTCAAAACAAAATTCGTCAACAAGTGCGAAATTTTCCCGTAAAGCGCCACCACCAGGATTTGAAGGTATTATTATACTGTTTATATTATATATGAAATTTATTTATTTATTTATTTATTAATTAATTATTATTTATTTACACATGTTCAGATAAATAATTATTTGTACCAAGGACATGCAGAGCTGAACTTGATAATTTAAAACAATAATTTTTTATGCCTCAAAATCCTTTGTCTTTAATGTTTACTAATAGGTCTCTAAAATTTTATTGCCAAATTCATTTATTATAAAAAAAACATGACTGAAGAAATGGTGGCAATGAAAATAATATTACTGCAATTTTGACTGTGTGCTTATTAATAAAAATGATAGATCACTGGCTGTTTGGTTGACATTGTACTATTGATTACAGTTCCAAAACTTGAGATTTACAGCAAACAAGTATTACAGATTAAGTTATTGAAGTTTGACTGTAATGTAGAATTCTAGGTATTTTTTAAAGTTTTTAGCCAAAATATAAAATCATGGGCCTTGAATAGAACACTTCTGAAGACATCACACAATATAAATAATTTAGAAAAATTGTTTTTAATACCCTTATCCATAGCTCATAATTTATGAACTACGTAGCTTATCATTTCCAGTTTGATTTAAAATATCCATCTAGTCATTGTGAAATCTTTGATGCAACCAAGTATATTCCACAGTAAGCAACTAGACAACTCCTAACAATAAACACAAGTATCATTGCAGGGTGTAAGATTCTGTTTCATTTTTTCAGTAATCTAGTTGTTTATATTATATTCTAAATTAAGCATCTCTAGACAGAATTAGTTCTGGTTTTATTGTTTTGAGCTGTTAAGTAATTGTTCGAATCTTGAGCTTTGTTTAATTACAGTTTATTGGCAGCTTCAAGACTAAAATATAATGTTCCTTACAAATTGTAAATATATGTACATTATTTATTTATCTATCTATTTATTTATTTTACTGTTTATTAATTTTTTAAAATTATTTTTATTTATTTTTATTTTTTAAGTATTTACAACTATTTTGATTTACTCTGCTATTATTCTTGACAAATCGAAAATAGAAAAAATAAAAAATAACTTGTAAATATATAATTTCTCTTATTGCACATGACCAAATGAAGTCAAATTTTAAGACAAGTCTTGGTTTTATGCAGAGAAAAAATTGCAGCCATCTTTTAAAAAAAGAAAGAAAGAAAGAATGAAAAAAAAAACCAGATTGCTTAGTACTATAAATAGAAAAAAAATCATTTATATAATTCATACAAACTTGTTGCATAGAGAGTAAATGATACTTATGAGCAATTTTTTGTTGACCAAGTCTTTAAAGAAAATGCAAATAACTAAGCAGATTGCAAAGTAGAACATGTATTTGTTCATTTGTGTGTATGCAATGCAAAGGTTTTTTAAAAAAAAAAAAAAATTGACTCCCTTTTCTCTAAAACTACTGGACTGGTTTCAATGAAACTTGGTCAGAAGAATATATATAAAGTCCTGTGCAATATATTTGTAGTGTTGTCGTGGTTACCAAAACTCAGTCAAGGGTCAAGGTGACTTAGAAGTGCAAAATTTTTTTTTAAATCTTCTCTTAGACTAATGATGGGAATAGGAATCTGATGTGATATTTAACTTTTCTAGGCTTATTAGTAAATGGGTTTCATGTTTTTAAGTTTTTAATTTGAAAGCTTTGTAAAATTGTTATATCTGAACTCAAGGAGTTTTCAATATCAGCGATTTCTTGAAATGTCTATTAAAATGGTTTAAAGGTCAAAAGTTTATTCAACCCTGTTTTTTTTTTGTTTGTTTGTTTTTTTTTTAAGTACTTTTGACCATATTTCAATGTAAATTTAAATTATCAATGTTTTGAAGACTTTTTACCGTCAAAGGTCAGGGTTATGACCTTACATATGAAATGAGCTAAAAATTTCTAGATTTTGTCATTGGGTCTACAGTTTTATGTTTTTTTAATAGACTTTTAAAAAATAGGCCAATTCAGAGTACCAGAACATGGCCTTTTTTTTACTTTTGCAGTTTTCTTTTGTTTTTGCTTTATTTTGGAATATTATTTCAATGTATATTTTTGCATATTATTCATTACTTTTTCTCAAAAAGTAAAATTTTTTCATAAAGAATAATTTGCTACACAATTCCATTATAATCTGAATTTGCAACCTTAAAAAAATACAATAAAGAGGATTTAATTTTCAAGCTAAAGTATTTCAACAAGCCATTATTTATCAGGTGAACATATCCAGATACATGTATTTTCGCTTCTTTTTGGTAAATGCAGATTTAAAATAGTGTTTGAATTGCGTAATGGTTTTAAACGTCCCAGTCAAGAATTTTTCACTTATATCGAGACGTCGCCAGCTTTAGACGAAAGTGCAAAAATTTTGCTTGTCCATTGCACTGATGGCATTATACAACAGACTTCTTTATTGTGCCACCCCTGCCATGACACGGGACCTCATTTATTTTAAGTTACCATCTGAAAGAACCATGACTTTCATTTCGTAATGCTGAGTGCTTGGCAAAAAAAAAAAATCACTACTCACTTTCAAGTCTTGGGTCAGTCCTGTTTGGGGTTCGAACCCACGACCTTCCACCTACAGATCGAGCACTCTACCTGCTGAGCTACCCCAGTGGTCAAAATAGTGTTTTGACATACTGCTGACTAAAAGTCAAATGCAAAACTATTGTACGAACACTGACAGGGATTTATTTTCAGTTTTTATGAGATATTATCCTGTATTTCCAGTGCTATTTTTAGATATTTTCATTTTTGCATTGTACTACAGGTAATCAGATATCTATTTTTTTTATTTCATCTATTCAGATTGTCATAGACTTCTCTAATTTCTTATAAAACAATACTATTATAATTTTTAGATCAGTTTTCTGCACTAAATGGAACTACAAAGGTATTAGCATCACCTGGTGCTGGAATTTTAACGAGAAGTCTAAATTCAAGAAAATCAGCTTGGAGTGAGAGTGATATTAAACTCAACAAAAAATTGCACGTAAGTATATCAAAACATTTACATGTGTATGTAGATTACTATAATCACATGACCCTGCAGGGACCTTTCATGTTGGAAGCCATCTTTTCCACTAAGAGCTTAACACCTCTTTTATTAAGACAAATAATTCACATTATTAAATTTTATATCTGTTTTTACCAAATTCTTGTCTAAACCAAAGAAAAATTAAGTCTGATTGATACATGTATTTAGTTTAGACAGGTTCAGCTTTACTTATGCCGTGTGAAATATCCATTTCTCCGAGCTTGAGATCTTTTGCATTTATATAGACCATAAATCACAAAAACCATGTGCCTCCATGTATGTATGTGTATAAATCTGGAACTACAATATCATGCCATTACAGATTTGTTTACATTCAAGACAAGGCTAAAAAGTGCATTTACGAGATTTTACAAGAACAGATCATTTGTTAAAAATGCACTATATAAAACTAATGGAATAAATCAAAAAAAAAATCACTTATATCGGGTTAGTCAGTTCTGGAATGATGGTGAAACTGGAGTGCTCAGAGAAAATCACTGGCCTTCAGCAAGCGAATTAACAAAATTTTTTTACACAAGATGCTGTCTAATTGGGATTCAAACCTAGGTTGTGAGAGGCACTGTGATTCTAAATAGGATCAGATTTGTATTATGAACAGTCATATATAAGCCTTAAACTGTGATGTCACAGAGAAATGGTGTAGGAAACTGGAGTGCTCAGAGAAAATTGCTGGCCTTCAGCAAGTGAATTGACAAAGTTATTCACACAAGATGCTGCCTGATTGGGATTCAACCTACCTGTAGGTTGTGAGAGGCACTGTGATTCTTAATATCATCAGATTTGTATTATGAACAGTCATGTATAAGCCTAAAAATGTGATGTCACAGAGAAATGGTGTAGGAAACTGGAGTGCTCAGAGAAAATTGCTGGCCTTCAGCAAGCGAATTGACAAAGTTATTCACACAAGATGCTGCCTGATTGGGATTCAAACCTACCTGTAGGTTGTGAGAGGCACTGTGATTCTTAATATCATCAGATTTGTATTATGAACAGTCATGTATAAGCCTAAAAATGTGATGTCACAGAACATAAGTACATGTATATATACCGGTAAGTTTGTTAATAGGAAAATATGTCAGATGAAAAAGGAAACATTAATCATATGTTATGTCAAGATTAAGTACATTTTATTTTTTATTATTTGTATGCTTTTATTTCAAATAATGATATTATGAGAGGAAATAAAAAAAATCAATTTCATCATAAAATATTTTCATTTTCCTGATTTTACAAAAGGGTTTAAAAATGTTCATCGCTATGCAAGGCATAAGGAAGAATCAAAAGGCTTAAAAGGTTTCTTTTTTTTTCTTTTTTTTTATTTTATTTCTTAAGTCAATGAGCTGGATTATCTTAAATAAAATAAAAAAATTGTCAGATTGATATTATCACCAAAGAAATATATTGATTTAGGATAAAATGGAAAATTTTATGTTTGATTGTCACCATGTAAAGTCACGGTTTTAAAAGTGAATACAATTTTACATGATCATTGAATGAAATAGTATTATATGTACTAATTTTACTGAGATATTTCTTCTGTTTTGTTAGTGATATAAAAATCTGTTATATTTTTAAGGTATTGCAACCTGTTGTAACCACATTGAACCAGAAATGAGGGTATCAAGTTATTTAAATTACCAGGTACATGGGGGCTTTTACCTATGCATTTTACTTAAAGACTCATTCATCAGATTTTGGCCCTCAGTGGCTGAGAGGTCTAAAGTGCAAGCTTAATGATCAAACCACCTCTCACCGCCTAGGTTGAAATCCTCAAAAACAATTGGGCATCACATAGTACACTGTAAAAGTCATTGTATATAAATGAGGCCTCGGTTGCCGAGTGGTCTAAAGCGCACGCTTATGGATCACAGTGCCTCTCACTGCCTGGGTTCGAATCCCACTCGGGACAGATCCTAGTGTGAGAAAGTTTGTCAGTTTGCTTGCCGAAGGTCAGCGGTTTTCTCCTGGCACTCCGGTTTCCTCCACCATCCCTCAAAATAAGTGAAAGAATCTTGACTGTGGCATAAAACACCATTACTCCACTCAACACTCCACTCATTGTATATAACCATCTTTTCTTGTGCAAGACAAATAGAAATTCTGTAAAATAACCATGTCATTGTTTATGCCATCCACAAGGTTTGAATTCTATGCTTTCTTACAATGAATATCACAGATTTAGGGATGTGCATAGGACTAACATGCCTGTGGGTTTCTGGTAAATGTTATAATGGTGTGCCTACAAGTTTCTAGTATACATTTGTCTGATGTGTGCAGGTTTCTTGTATACTTCAGACTGGTACCTACAGGTTTCTGGTATTCATTAGACTGATATGCCTACATGTTTCTGCTATACATTAGACATGTGTGCCTACAGGTTTCTTGTATACATACAACTTATATGCCTACAGGGTTTTTGCATAAATTAGACATGTAGGCCTACAGGTTTCTGGTAAACATTAAACAGATGTGCCTATAGGTTTCAAGTATACAATACACTGATGTGCCTACAGGTTTCAAGTATACATTAGACTGATGTGCCTACAGGTTTCTGGTATACATTAGACTGATGTGCCTACAGGTTTCTAGTAAACATAAGACTGATGTGCCTACAAGTTTCTGGTATACATTAGACTGATGTGCCTACAGGTTTCTGGTATACATTTGACTGATGTGCCTACAGATTTCTAGTATACATTAGACTATGTGTCTACAGGTTTCTAGTATACATTCGACTGATGTGCCTACAGGTTTGTGTTATACATTAGACTGATGTGCCTACAGGTTTCTAGTATACATTAGACTATGTGTCTGTAGGTTTCTAGTATACATTCGACTGATGTGCCTACAGGTTTCTGGTATACATAAGACTGATGTGCCGACAGGTTTCTGGTATACATTTGACTGATGTGCCTACAGATTTCTAGTATACATTAGACTATGTGCCTACAGGTTTCTAGTATACATTCGACTGATGTGCCTACAGGTTTCTTGTATACTTTTGACTGATGTGCCTACAGGTTTCTAGTATACATTTGACTGATGTGCCTACAGGTTTCTGCTATACATTAGACTGATGTGCCTACAGGTTTCTGGTAGACATTGGACTGATGTGCCTACAGGTTTCTGGTATACATTAGACTGATGTGCCTACAGGTTTCTAGTATACATTAGACTATGTGTCTGCAGGTTTCTAGTATACATTCAACTGACGTGGCTACAGGTTTCTGGTATACATTTAACTGATGTGCCTACAGGTTTCTTGTATACATTAGACTGATGTGCCTACAGGTTTCTGGTATACATTAGACTGATGTGCCTACAGGTTTCTGGTATACATTGGACTGATGTGCCTACAGGTTTCTGGTATACATTGGACTGATGTGCCTACAGGTTGCTGGTATACATTAGACTGATGTGCCTACAGGTTTCTAGTATACATTCAACTGATGTGCCTACAGGTTTCTGGTATACACCAGACAGGTGTGCCTACAGGTTTCTAGTATACATTCGACTGATGTGCCTACAGGTTTCTGGTATACATTAGACTGATGTGCCTACAGGTTTCTGGTATACATTCAACTGATGTGCCTACAGGTTTCTGAATACATTTGACTGATGTGCCTACAGATTTCTAGTATACATTTGACTATGTGCCTACAGGTTTCTAGTATACATTCGACTGATGTGCCTACAGGTTTCTGGTATACTTTTGACTGATGTGCCTACAGGTTTCTAGTATACATTTTACTGATGTGCCTACAGGTTTCTGGTATACATTGGACTGATGTGCCTACAGGTTTCTGGTATACACCAGACAGGTGTGCCTACAGGTTTATAGTATACATTAGACTATGTGTCTGCAGGTTTCTAGTATACATTCGACTGATGTGCCTACAGGTTTGTGTTATACATTAGACTGATGTGCCTACTGGTTTCTGGTATACATTAGACTGATGTGCCTACAGGTTTCTGGTATACATTGGACTGATGTGCCTACAGGTTTCTGGTATACATTGGACTGATGTGCCTACAGGTTTCTGGTATACATTAGACTGATGTGCCTACAGGTTTCTAGTATACAAAAGACTTATGTGCCTACAAGTTTCTGGTATACATTAGACTAATGTGCCTACAGGTTTCTGGTATACATTAGACTGATGTGCCTACAGGTTTCTGGTATACATTGGACTAATGTGCCTACAGGTTTCTAGTATACATTGGACTGATGTGCCTTCAGGTTGCTGGTATACATTAGACTAATGTGCCTACAAGTTTCTAGTATACATAAGACTGATGTGCCTACAAGTTTTTGGTAAACATTAGACTAATGTGCCTACAGGTTTCTGGTATACATTCAACTGATGTGCCTACAGGTTTCTGAATACATTTGACTGATGTGCCTTCAGATTTCTAGTATACATTAGACTATGTGCCTACAGGTTTCTAGTATACATTCGACTGATGTGCCTACAGGTTTCTGGTATACATAAGACTGATGTGCCTACAGGTTTCTAGTATACATTTGACTGATGTGCCTACAGGTTTCTGCTATACATTAGACTGATGTGCCTACAGGTTTCTGGTAGACATTGGACCGATGTGCCTACAGGTTTCTGGTATACATTAGACTGATGTGCCTACAGGTTTCTAGTATACATTAGACTATGTGTCTGCAGGTTTCTAGTATACATTCAACTGACGTGACTACAGGTTTCTGGTATACATTTAACTGATGTGCCTACAGGTTTCTTGTATACATTAGACTGATGTGCCTACAGGTTTCTGGTTTACATTAGACTGATGTGCCTACAGGTTTCTGGTATACATTGGACTGATGTGCCTACAGGTTTCTGGTATACATTGGACTGATGTGCCTACAGGTTGCTGGTATACATTAGACTGAAGTGCCTACAGGTTTCTAGTATACATAAGACTGATGTGCCTGCAAGTTTTTGGTATACATTAGACTAATGTGCCTACAGGTTTCTGGTATACATTCAACTGATGTGCCTACAGGTTTCTGAATACATTTGACTGATGTGCCTACAGATTTCTAGTATACATTAGACTATGTGCCTACAGGTTTCTAGTATACATTCGACTGATGTGCCTACAGGTTTCTGGTATACTTTTGACTGATGTGCCTACAGGTTTCTAGTATACATTTTACTGATGTGCCTACAGGTTTCTGGTATACATTGGACTGATGTGCCTACAGGTTTCTGGTATACACTAGACAGGTGTGCCTACAGGTTTATAGTATACATTAGACTATGTGTCTGCAGGTTTCTAGTATACATTCGACTGATGTGCCTACAGGTTTGTGTTATACATTAGACTGATGTGCCTACAGGTTTCTGGTATACATTAGACTGATGTGCCTACAGGTTTCTGGTATACATTGGACTGATGTGCCTACAGGTTTCTGGTATACATTGGACTGATGTGCCTACAGGTTTCTGGTATACATTAGACTGATGTGCCTACAGGTTTCTAGTATACATAAGACTTATGTGCCTACAAGTTTCTGGTATACATTAGACTAATGTGCCTACAGGTTTCTGGTATACATTAGACTGATGTGCCTACAGGTTTCTGGTATACATTGGACTAATGTGCCTACAGGTTTCTAGTATACATTGGACTGATGTGCCTTCAGGTTGCTTGTATACATTAGACTGATGTGCCTACAAGTTTCTAGTATACATAAGACTGATGTGCCTACAAGTTTTTGGTATACATTAGACTAATGTGCCTACAGGTTTCTGGTATACATTCAACTGATGTGCCTACAGGTTTCTGAATACATTTGACTGATGTGCCTTCAGATTTCTAGTATACATTAGACTATGTGCCTACAGGTTTCTAGTATACATTCGACTGATGTGCCTACAGGTTTCTGGTATACTTTTGACTGATGTGCCTACAGGTTTCTAGTATACATTTGACTGATGTGCCTACAGGTTTCTGCTATACATTAGACTGATGTGCCTACAGGTTTCTGGTAGACATTGGACTGATGTGCCTTCAGGTTTCTGGTATACATTAGACTGATGTGCCTACAGGTTTCTAGTATACATTAGACTATGTGTCTGCAGGTTTCTAGTATACATTCAACTGACGTGGCTACAGGTTTCTGGTATACATTTAACTGATGTGCCTACAGGTTTCTTGTATACATTAGACTGATGTGCCTACAGGTTTCTGGTTTACATTAGACTGATGTGCCTACAGGTTTCTGGTATACATTGGACTGATGTGCCTACAGATTTCTGGTATACATTGGACTGATGTGCCTACAGGTTGCTGGTATACATTAGACTGATGTGCCTACAGGTTTCTAGTATACATAAGACTGATGTGCCTACAAGTTTTTGGAAAACATTAGACTAATGTGCCTACAGGTTTCTGGTATACATTCAACTGATGTGCCTACAGGTTTCTGAATACATTTGACTGATGTGCCTACAGATTTTTAGTATACATTAGACTATGTGCCTACAGGTTTCTAGTATACATTCGACTGATGTGCCTACAGGTTTCTGGTATACTTTTGACTGATGTGCCTACAGGTTTCTAGTATACATTTTACTGATGTGCCTACAGGTTTCTGGTATACATTGGACTGATGTGCCTACAGGTTTCTGGTATACACCAGACAGGTGTGCCTACAGGTTTATAGTATACATTAGACTATGTGTCTGCAGGTTTCTAGTATACATTCGACTGATGTGCCTACAGGTTTCTGGTATACATTAGACTGATGTGCCTACAGGTTTCTGGTATACATTAGACTGATGTGCCTACAGGTTTCTGGTATACATTGGACTGATGTGCCTACAGGTTTCTGGTATACATTGGTCTGATGTGCCTACAGGTTTCTGGTATACATTAGACTGATGTGCCTACAGGTTTCTAGTATACATAAGACTTATGTGCCTACAAGTTTCTGGTATACATTAGACTAATGTGCCTACAGGTTTCTGGTATTCATTAGACTGATGTGCCTACAGGTTTCTGGTATACATTGGACTGATGTGCCTACAGGTTTCTGGTATACATTGGACTGATGTGCCTACAGGTTTCTGGTATACATTAGACTGATGTGCCTAAAGGTTTCTAGTATACATAAGACTTATGTGCCTACAAGTTTCTGGTATACATTAGACTAATGTGCCTACAGGTTTCTGGTATACATAAGACTGATGTGCCTACAGGTTTCTGGTATACATTGGACTGATGTGCCTACAGGTTTCTAGTATACATAAGACTGATGTGCCTACAGGTTTCTGGTATACATTAGACTGATGTGCCTACAGGTTTCTGGTATATATTTGACTGATGTGCCTACAGATTTCTAGTATACATTAGACTATGTGTCTACAGGTTTCTAGTATACATTCGACTGATGTGCCTACAGGTTTCTGGTATACTTTTGACTGATGTGCCTACAGGTTTCTAGTATACATTAGACTATGCGTCTGTAGGTTTCTAGTATACATTCGACTATGTGTCTACAGGTTTTTAGTATACATTCGACTGATGTGCCTACAGGTTTCTGTTATACATTAGACTGATGTGCCTACAGGTTTCTAGTATACATTAGACTATGTGTCTGTAGGTTTCTAGTATACATTCGACTGATGTGCCTACAGGTTTCAGGTATACATAAGACTGATGTGCCGACAGGTTTCTGGTATACATTGGACTGATGTGCTTACAGATTTCTAGTATACATTAGACTATGTGCCTACAGGTTTCTAGTATACATTCGACTGATGTGCCTACAGGTTTCTGGTATACTTTTGACTGATGTGCCTACAGGTTTCTAGTATACATTTGACTGATGTGCCTACAGGTTTCTGCTATACATTAGACTGATGTGCCTACAGGTTTCTGGTAGACATTGGACTGATGTGCCTACAGGTTTCTGGTATACATTAGACTGATGTGCCTACAGGTTTCTAGTATACATTAGACTATGTGTCTGCAGGTTTATAGTATACATTCAACTGACATGGCTACAGGTTTCTGGTATACATTTGACTGATGTGCCTACAGGTTTCTGGTATACATTAGACTGATGTGCCTACAGGTTTCTGGTATACATTGGACTGATGTGCCTACAGGTTTTTGGTATACATTGGACTGATGTGCCTACAGGTTGCTGGTATACATTAGACTGATGTGCCTACAGGTTTCTAGTATACATAAGACTGATGTGCCTACAACTTTTTGGTATACATTAGACTAATGTGCCTACAGGTTTCTGGTATACATTCAACTGATGTGCCTACAGGTTTCTGAATACATTTGACTGATGTGCCTACAGATTTCTAGTATACATTAGACTATGTGCCTACAGATTTCTAGTATACATTAGACTATGTGCCTACAGGTTTCTGGTATACACCAGACAGGTGTGCCTACAGGTTTCTAGTATACATTAGACTATGTGTCTGCAGGTTTCTAGTATACATTCGACTGATGTGCCTACAGGTTTCTGGTATACATTAGACTGATGTGCCTACAGGTTTCTGGTATACATTAGACTGATGTGCCTACAGGTTTCTAGTATACATAAGACTTATGTGCCTACAAGTTTCTGGTATACATTAGACTAATGTGCCTACAGGTTTCTGGTATACATAAGACTGATGTGCCTTCAGGTTTTTGGTATACATTGGACTGATGTGCCTACAGATTTCTAGTATACATTAGACTATGTGTCTACAGGTTTCTAGTATACATTCGACTGATGTGCCTACAGGTTTCTGCTATACTTTTGACTGATGTGCCTACAGGTTTCTAGTATACATTTGACTGATGTGCCTACAGGTTTCTGGTATACATTAGACTGATGTGCCTACAGGTTTCTGGTATACATTGGACTGATGTGCCTACAGGTTTCTGGTATACATTAGACTGATGTGCCTATAGGTTTCTAGTATACATAAGACTATGTGTCTGCAGGTTTCTAGTATACATTCAACTGACGTGGCTACAGGTTTCTGGTATACATTTAACTGATGTGCCTACAGGTTTCTGGTATACATTAGATTGATGTGTCTACAGGTTTCTGGTATACATTGGACTGATGTGCCTACAGGTTTCTGTATACTTTGGACTGATGTGCCTACAGGTTGCTGGTATACATTAGACTGATGTGCCTACAGGTTTCTAGTATACATAAGACTGATGTGCCTACAAGTTTTTGGTATACATTAGACTAATGTGCCTATAGGTTTCTGGTATACATTCAACTGATGTGCCTACAGGTTTCTGAATACATTGGACTGATGTGCCTACAGATTTCTGGTATACATTGGACTGATGTGCCTACAGGTTTCTTGTATACACCAGACAGGTGTGCTTACAGGTTTCTAGTATACATTAGACTATGTCTGCAGGTTTCTAGTATACATTGGACTGATGTGCCTACAGGTTTCTGGTATACATTCAACTGATGTGCCTACAGGTTTCTGAATACATTTGACTGATGTTCCTACAGATTTCTGGTATACATTAGACTATGTACCTACAGGTTTCTAGTATACATTCGACTGATGTGCCTACAGGTTTCTGGTATAGTTTTGGCTGATGTGCCTACAGGTTTCTAGTATACATTTTACTGATGTGCCTACAGGTTTCTGCTATACATTAGACTGATGTGCCTACAGGTTTCTGGTATACATTGGACTGATGTGCCTACAGGTTTCTTGTATACACCAGACAGGTGTGCCTACAGGTTTCTAGTGTACATTAGACTATGTCTGCAGGTTTCTAGTATACATTGGACTGATGTGCCTACAGGTTTCTGGTATACATTAGACTGATGTGCCTACAGGTTTCTGGTATACATTGGACTGATGTGCCTACAGGTTTCTGGTATACATTGGACTGATGTGCCTACAGGTTGCTGGTATACATTAGACTGATGTGCCTACAGGTTTCTAGTATACATTCAACTGATGTGCCTACAGGTTTCTGGTATACACCAGACAGGTGTGCCTACAGGTTTCTAGTATACATTCGACTGATGTGCCTACAGGTTTCTGGTATATATTAGACTGATGTGCCTACAGGTTTCTGGTATACATTCAACTGATGTGCCTACAGGTTTCTGAATACATTTGACTGATGTGCCTACAGATTTCTAGTATACATTCAACTGATGTGCCTACAGGTTTCTAGTATACATTTGACTATGTGCCTACAGGTTTCTAGTATACATTCGACTGATGTGCCTACAGGTTTCTGGTATACTTTTGACTGATGTGCCTACAGGTTTCTAGTATACATTTTACTGATGTGCCTACAGGTTTCTGGTATACATTGGACTGATGTGCCTACAGGTTTCTGGTATACACCAGACAGGTGTGCCTACAGGTTTATAGTATACATTAGACTATGTGTCTGCAGGTTTCTAGTATACATTCGACTGATGTGCCTACAGGTTTGTGTTATACATTAGACTGATGTGCCTACTGGTTTCTGGTATACATTAGACTGATGTGCCTACAGGTTTCTGGTATACATTGGACTGATGTGCCTACAGGTTTCTGGTATACATTGGACTGATGTGCCTACAGGTTTCTGGTATACATTAGACTGATGTGCCTACAAGTTTCTAGTATACAAAAGACTTATGTGCCTACAAGTTTCTGGTATACATTAGACTAATGTGCCTACAGGTTTCTGGTATACATTAGACTGATGTGCCTACAGGTTTCTGGTATACATTGAACTAATGTGCCTACAGGTTTCTAGTATACATTGGACTGATGTGCCTTCAGGTTGCTGGTATACATTAGACTAATGTGCCTACAAGTTTCTAGTATACATAAGACTGATGTGCCTACAAGTTTTTGGTAAACATTAGACTAATGTGCCTACAGGTTTCTGGTATACATTCAACTGATGTGCCTACAGGTTTCTGAATACATTTGACTGATGTGCCTTCAGATTTCTAGTATACATTAGACTATGTGCCTACAGGTTTCTAGTATACATTCGACTGATGTGCCTACAGGTTTCTGGTATACATAAGACTGATGTGCCTACAGGTTTCTAGTATACATTTGACTGATGTGCCTACAGGTTTCTGCTATACATTAGACTGATGTGCCTACAGGTTTCTGGTATACATTGGACTGATGTGCCTACAGGTTGCTGGTATACATTAGACTGAAGTGCCTACAGGTTTCTAGTATACATTAGACTGATGTGCCTGCAAGTTTTTGGTATACATAAGACTAATGTGCCTACAGGTTTCTGGTATACATTCAACTGATGTGCCTACAGGTTTCTGAATACATTTGACTGATGTGCCTACAGATTTCTAGTATACATTAGACTATGTGCCTACAGGTTTCTAGTATACATTCGACTGATGTGCCTACAGGTTTCTGGTATACTTTTGACTGATGTGCCTACAGGTTTCTAGTATACATTTTACTGATGTGCCTACAGGTTTCTGGTATACATTGGACTGATGTGCCTACAGGTTTCTGGTATACACCAGACAGGTGTGCCTACAGGTTTATAGTATACATTAGACTATGTGTCTGCAGGTTTCTAGTATACATTCGACTGATGTGCCTACAGGTTTGTGTTATACATTAGACTGATGTGCCTACAGGTTTCTGGTATACATTAGACTGATGTGCCTACAGGTTTCTGGTATACATTGGACTGATGTGCCTACAGGTTTCTGGTATACATTGGACTGATGTGCCTACAGGTTTCTGGTATACATTAGACTGATGTGCCTACAGGTTTCTAGTATACATAAGACTTATGTGCCTACAAGTTTCTGGTATACATTAGACTAATGTGCCTACAGGTTTCTGGTATACATTAGACTGATGTGCCTACAGGTTTCTGGTATACATTGGACTAATGTGCCTACAGGTTTCTAGTATACATTGGACTGATGTGCCTTCAGGTTGCTTGTATACATTAGACTGATGTGCCTACAAGTTTCTAGTATACATAAGACTGATGTGCCTACAAGTTTTTGGTATACATTAGACTAATGTGCCTACAGGTTTCTGGTATACATTCAACTGATGTGCCTACAGGTTTCTGAATACATTTGACTGATGTGCCTTCAGATTTCTAGTATACATTAGACTATGTGCCTACAGGTTTCTAGTATACATTCGACTGATGTGCCTACAGGTTTCTGGTATACTTTTGACTGATGTGCCTACAGGTTTCTAGTATACATTTGACTGATGTGCCTACAGGTTTCTGCTATACATTAGACTGATGTGCCTACAGGTTTCTGGTAGACATTGGACTGATGTGCCTACAGGTTTCTGGTATACATTAGACTGATGTGCCTACAGGTTTCTAGTATACATTAGACTATGTGTCTGCAGGTTTCTAGTATACATTCAACTGACGTGGCTACAGGTTTCTGGTATACATTTAACTGATGTGCCTACAGGTTTCTTGTATACATTAGACTGATGTGCCTACAGGTTTCTGGTTTACATTAGACTGATGTGCCTACAGGTTTCTGGTATACATTGGACTGATGTGCCTACAGGTTTCTGGTATACATTGGACTGATGTGCCTACAGGTTGCTGGTATACATTAGACTGATGTGCCTACAGGTTTCTAGTATACATAAGACTGATGTGCCTACAAGTTTTTGGAAAACATTAGACTAATGTGCCTACAGGTTTCTGGTATACATTCAACTGATGTGCCTACAGGTTTCTGAATACATTTGACTGATGTGCCTACAGATTTCTAGTATACATTAGACTATGTGCCTACAGGTTTCTAGTATACATTCGACTGATGTGCCTACAGGTTTCTGGTATACTTTTGACTGATGTGCCTACAGGTTTCTAGTATACATTTTACTGATGTGCCTACAGGTTTCTGGTATACATTGGACTGATGTGCCTACAGGTTTCTGGTATACACCAGACAGGTGTGCCTACAGGTTTATAGTATACATTAGACTATGTGTCTGCAGGTTTCTAGTATACATTCGACTGATGTGCCTACAGGTTTCTGGTATACATTAGACTGATGTGCCTACAGGTTTCTGGTATACATTAGACTGATGTGCCTACAGGTTTCTGGTATACATTGGACTGATGTGCCTACAGGTTTCTGGTATACATTGGTCGTATGTGCCTACAGGTTTCTGGTATACATTAGACTGATGTGCCTACAGGTTTCTAGTATACATAAGACTTATGTGCCTACAAGTTTCTGGTATACATTAGACTAATGTGCCTACAGGTTTCTGGTATACATTAGACTGATGTGCCTACAGGTTTCTGGTATACATTGGACTGATGTGCCTACAGGTTTCTGGTATACATTGGACTGATGTGCCTACAGGTTTCTGGTATACATTAGACTGATGTGCCTACAGGTTTCTAGTATACATAAGACTTATGTGCCTACAAGTTTCTGGTATACATTAGACTAATGTGCCTACAGGTTTCTGGTATACATAAGACTGATGTGCCTACAGGTTTCTGGTATACATTGGACTGATGTGCCTACAGGTTTCTAGTATACATAAGACTTATGTGCCTACAAGTTTCTGGTATACATTAGACTAATGTGCCTACAGGTTTCTGGTATACATAAGACTGATGTGCCTACAGGTTTCTGGTATACATTGGACTGATGTGCCTACAGGTTTCTAGTATACATAAGACTGATGTGCCTACAGGTTTCTGGTATACATTAGACTGATGTGCCTACAGGTTTCTGGTATATATTTGACTGATGTGCCTACAGATTTCTAGTATACATTAGACTATGTGTCTACAGGTTTCTAGTATACATTCGACTGATGTGCCTACAGGTTTCTGTTATACATTAGACTGATGTGCCTACAGGTTTCTAGTATACATTAGACTATGTGTCTGTAGGTTTCTAGTATACATTCGACTATGTGTCTACAGGTTTTTAGTATACATTCGACTGATGTGCCTACAGGTTTCTGTTATACATTAGACTGATGTGCCTACAGGTTTCTAGTATACATTAGACTATGTTTCTGTAGGTTTCTAGTATACATTCGACTGATGTGCCTACAGGTTTCAGGTATACATAAGACTGATGTGCCGACAGGTTTCTGGTATACATTGGACTGATGTGCTTACAGATTTCTAGTATACATTAGACTATGTGCCTACAGGTTTCTAGTATACATTCGACTGATGTGCCTACAGGTTTCTGGTATACTTTTGACTGATGTGCCTACAGGTTTCTAGTATACATTTGACTGATGTGCCTACAGGTTTCTGCTATACATTAGACTGATGTGCCTACAGGTTTCTGGTAGACATTGGACTGATGTGCCTACAGGTTTCTGGTATACATTAGACTGATGTGCCTACAGGTTTCTAGTATACATTAGACTATGTGTCTGCAGGTTTATAGTATACATTCAACTGACATGGCTACAGGTTTCTGGTATACATTTGACTGATGTGCCTACAGGTTTCTGGTATACATTAGACTGATGTGCCTACAGGTATCTGGTATACATTGGACTGATGTGCCTACAGGTTTTTGGTATACATTGGACTGATGTGCCTACAGGTTGCTGGTATACATTAGACTGATGTGCCTACAGGTTTCTAGTATACATAAGACTGATGTGCCTACAACTTTTTGGTATACATTAGACTAATGTGCCTACAGGTTTCTGGTATACATTCAACTGATGTGCCTACAGGTTTCTGAATACATTTGACTGATGTGCCTACAGATTTCTAGTATACATTAGACTATGTGCCTACAGATTTCTAGTATACATTAGACTATGTGCCTACAGGTTTCTGGTATACACCAGACAGGTGTGCCTACAGGTTTCTAGTATACATTAGACTATGTGTCTGCAGGTTTCTAGTATACATTCGACTGATGTGCCTACAGGTTTCTGGTATACATTAGACTGATGTGCCTACAGGTTTCTGGTATACATTAGACTGATGTGCCTACAGGTTTCTAGTATACATAAGACTTATGTGCCTACAAGTTTCTGGTATACATTAGACTAATGTGCCTACAGGTTTCTGGTATACATAAGACTGATGTGCCTTCAGGTTTTTGGTATACATTGGACTGATGTGCCTACAGATTTCTAGTATACATTAGACTATGTGTCTACAGGTTTCTAGTATACATTCGACTGATGTGCCTACAGGTTTCTGCTATACTTTTGACTGATGTGCCTACAGGTTTCTAGTATACATTTGACTGATGTGCCTACAGGTTTCTGGTATACATTAGACTGATGTGCCTACAGGTTTCTGGTATACATTGGACTGATGTGCCTACAGGTTTCTGGTATACATTAGACTGATGTGCCTACAGGTTTCTAGTATACATAAGACTATGTGTCTGCAGGTTTCTAGTATACATTCAACTGACGTGGCTACAGGTTTCTGGTATACATTTAACTGATGTGCCTACAGGTTTCTGGTATACATTAGATTGATGTGTCTACAGGTTTCTGGTATACATTGGACTGATGTGCCTACAGGTTTCTGTATACTTTGGACTGATGTGCCTACAGGTTGCTGGTATACATTAGACTGATGTGCCTACAGGTTTCTAGTATACATAAGACTGATGTGCCTACAAGTTTTTGGTATACATTAGACTAATGTGCCTATAGGTTTCTGGTATACATTCAACTGATGTGCCTACAGGTTTCTGAATACATTGGACTGATGTGCCTACAGATTTCTGGTATACATTGGACTGATGTGCCTACAGGTTTCTTGTATACACCAGACAGGTGTGCTTACAGGTTTCTAGTATACATTAGACTATGTCTGCAGGTTTCTAGTATACATTGGACTGATGTGCCTACAGGTTTTGTGGTATACATTCAACTGATGTGCCTACAGGTTTCTGAATACATTTGACTGATGTTCCTACAGATTTCTGGTATACATTAGACTATGTACCTACAGGTTTCTAGTATACATTCGACTGATGTGCCTACAGGTTTCTGGTATAGTTTTGGCTGATGTGCCTACAGGTTTCTAGTATACATTTTACTGATGTGCCTACAGGTTTCTGCTATACATTAGACTGATGTGCCTACAGGTTTCTGGTATACATTGGACTGATGTGCCTACAGGTTTCTTGTATACACCAGACAGGTGTGCCTACAGGTTTCTAGTGTACATTAGACTATGTCTGCAGGTTTCTAGTATACATTGGACTGATGTGCCTACAGGTTTCTGGTATACATTAGACTGATGTGCCTACAGGTTTCTGGTATACATTAGACTGATGTGCCTACAGGTTTCTGGTATACATTGGACTGATGTGCCTACAGGTTTCTGGTATACATTAGACTGATGTGCCTACAGGTTTCTGGTATACATTAGACTGATGTGCCTACAGGTTTCTAGTATACATAAGACTGATGTGCCTACAAGTTTCTGGTATACATTAGACTAATGTGCCTACAGGTTTCTGGTATACATTTAACTGATGTGCCTTCAGGTTTCTGAATACATTTGACAGATGTGCCTACAAATTTCTAGTATACTTGAGACTATGTGCCTACAGGTTTCTAGTATACATTAGACTATGTGTCTGCAGGTTTCTAGTATACATTGGACTGATGTGCCTACAGGTTTCTGGTATACATTTGACTGATGTGCCTATAGAATTCTGGTATACATTTGACTGATGTGCCTACAGATTTCTAGTATACATTAGACTATGTGCCTACAGGTTTCTGCTATACATTTGACTGATGTGCCTAAAGGTTTCTGGTATACATTGGACTGATGTGCCTACAGGTTTCTGGTATACACCAGACAGGTGTGCCTACAGGTTTCTAGTATACATTCGACTCTTGTGCCTACAGGTTTCTGGTATACATTAGACTGATGTGCCTACAGGTTTCTGGCATACTTTAGACTGATGTGCCTACAGGTTTCTGGTATGCATTTGACTGATGTGCCTACAGATTTCTAGTATACATTAGACTATGTGCCTACAGGTTTCTAGTATACATTAGACTGATGTGCCTACAGGTTTCTGGTATACATTTGACTGATGTGCCTACAGATTTCTAGTATACATTAGACTATGTGCCTACAGGTTTCTGGTATACATTAGACTGATGTGCCTACAAGTTTCTGGTATACATTGGACTGATGTGCCTACAGGTTTCTGTATTCATTGGACTGATGTGCCTACAGGTTTCTGGTATACATTAGACTGATGTGCCTACAGGTTTCTAGTATACATAAGACTGATGTGCCTACAAGTTTCTGGTATACATTGGACTGATGTGCCTACAGGTTTCTGGTATACATTAGACTGATGTGCCTACAGGTTTCTGGTATACATTAGACTATGTGCCTACAGGTTTCTAGTATACATTAGACTGATGTGCCTACAGGTTTCTGGTATACATTTGACTGATGTGCCTACAGGTTTCTGTATTCATTGGACTGATGTGCCTACAGGTTTCTGGTATACATTAGACTGATGTGCCTACAGGTTTCTAATATACATAAGACTGATGTGCCTACAAGTTTCTGGTATACATTGGACTGATGTGCCTACAGGTTTCTGGTATACATTAGACTGATGTTCCTACAGGTTTCTGGTGTACATTTGACTGATGTGCTTACAGATTTATAGTATACATTAGACTATGTGCCAACAGGTTTCTGTTATACATTCGACTGATGTGCCTTCAGGTTTCTGTTATACATTAGACTGATGTGCCTTCAGGTTTCTGTTATACATTAGACTGATGTGTCTGCAGGTTTCTAGTATACATTCAACTGATGTGCCTACAGGTTTCTTGTATACATTAGACTGATGTGCCTACAGGTTTCTGGTATACATTTGACTGATGTGCCTACAGATTTCTAGTATACATTAGACTATGTGCCTACAGGTTTCTAGTATACATTAGACTGATTTGCCTACAGGTTTCTGGTATACATTCAACTGATGTGCCTACAGGTTTCTGAATACATTGGACTGATGTGCCTACAGTTTTCTGGTATACATTGGACTGATGTGCCTACAGGTTTCTGGTATACATTAGACTGATGTGCCTACAGGTTTCTAGTATACATTAGACTATGTGTCTGCAGGTTTATAGTATACATTCAACTGACATGGCTACAGGTTTCTGGTATACATTTGACTGATGTGCCTACAGGTTTCTGGTATACATTAGACTGATGTGCCTACAGGTTTCTAGTATACATAAGACTGATGTGCCTACAAGTTTTTGGTATACATTAGACTAATGTGCCTACAGGTTTCTGGTATACATTCAACTGATGTGCCTACAGGTTTCTGAATACATTTGACTGATGTGCCTACAGATTTCTAGTATACATTAGACTATGTGTCTGTAGGTTTCTAGTATACATTCGACTGATGTACCTACAGGTTTCAGGTATACATAAGACTGATGTGCCGACAGGTTTCTGGTATACATTGGACTGATGTGCCTACAGATTTCTAGTATACATTAGACTATGTGCCTACAGGTTTCTAGTATACATTCGACTGATGTGCCTACAGGTTTCTGGTATACTTTTGACTGATGTGCCTACAGGTTTCTAGTATACATTTGACTGATGTGTCTACAGGTTTCTGCTATACATTAGACTGATGTGCCTACAGGTTTCTGGTAGACATTGGACTGATGTGCCTACAGGTTTCTGGTATACATTAGACTGATGTGCCTACAGGTTTCTAGTATACATTAGACTATGTGTCTGCAGGTTTATAGTATACATTCAACTGACATGGCTACAGGTTTCTGGTATACATTTGACTGATGTGCCTACAGGTTTCTGGTATACATTAGACTAATGTGCCTACAGGTTTCTGGTATACATTGGACTGATTTTCCTACAGGTTTTTGGTATACATTGGACTGATGTGCCTACAGGTTGCTGGTATACATTAGACTGATGTGCCTACAGGTTTCTAGTATACATAGGACTGATGTGCCTACAAGTTTTTGGTATACATTAGACTAATGTGCCTACAGGTTTCTGGTATACATTCAACTGATGTGCCTACAGGTTTCTGAATACATTGGACTGATGTGCCTACAGTTTTCTGGTATACATTGGACTGATGTGCCTACAGGTTTCTGGTATACATTAGACTGATGTGCCTACAGGTTTCTACTATACATTAGACTATGTGTCTGCAGGTTTATAGTATACATTCAACTGACATGGCTACAGGTTTCTGGTATACATTTGACTGATGTGCCTACAGGTTTCTGGTATACATTAGACTGATGTGCCTACAGGTTTCTAGTATACATAAGACTGATGTGCCTACAAGTTTTTGGTATACATTAAACTAATGTGCCTACAGGTTTCTGGTATACATTCAGCTGATGTGCCTACAGGTTTCTGAATACATTTGACTGATGTGCCTACAGATTTCTAGTATACATTAGACTATGTGTCTGTAGGTTTCTAGTATACATTCGACTGATGTACCTACAGGTTTCAGGTATACATAAGACTGATGTGCCGACAGGTTTCTGGTATACATTGGACTGATGTGCCTACAGATTTCTAGTATACATTAGACTATGTGCCTACAGGTTTCTAGTATACATTCGACTGATGTGCCTACAGGTTTCTGGTATACTTTTGACTGATGTGCCTACAGGTTTCTAGTATACATTTGACTGATGTGTCTACAGGTTTCTGCTATACATTAGACTGATGTGCCTACAGGTTTCTGGTAGACATTGGACTGATGTGCCTACAGGTTTCTGGTATACATTAGACTGATGTGCCTACAGGTTTCTAGTATACATTAGACTATGTGTCTGCAGGTTTATAGTATACATTCAACTGACATGGCTACAGGTTTCTGGTATACATTTGACTGATGTGCCTACAGGTTTCTGGTATACATTAGACTAATGTGCCTACAGGTTTCTGGTATACATTGGACTGATTTTCCTACAGGTTTTTGGTATACATTGGACTGATGTGCCTACAGGTTGCTGGTATACATTAGACTGATGTGCCTACAGGTTTCTAGTATACATAAGACTGATGTGCCTACAAGTTTTTGGTATACATTAGACTAATGTGCCTACAGGTTTCTGGTATACATTCAACTGATGTGCCTACAGGTGTCTGAATACATTTGACTGATGTGCCTACAGATTTCTAGTATACATTAGACTATGTGCCTACAGATTTCTAGTATACATTAGACTATGTGCCTACAGGTTTCTGGTATACACCAGACAGGTGTGCCTACAGGTTTCTAGTATACATTAGACTATGTGTCTGCAGGTTTCTAGTATACATTCGACTGATGTGCCTACAGGTTTCTGGTATACATTAGACTGATGTGCCTACTGGTTTCTGGTATACATTGGACTGATGTGCCTACAGGTTTCTGGTATACATTAGACTGATGTGCCTACAGGTTTCTAGTATACATAAGACTTATGTGCCTACAAGTTTCTGGTATACTTTAGACTAATGTGCCTACAGGTTTCTGGTATACATAAGACTGATGTGCCTTCAGGTTTCTGGTATACATTGGACTGATGTGCCTACAGATTTCTAGTATACATTAGACTATGTGTCTACAGGTTTCTAGTATACATTCGACTGATGTGCCTACAGGTTTCTGCTATACTTTTGACTGATGTGCCTACAGGTTTCTAGAATACATTTGACTGATGTGCCTACAGGTTTCTGCTATACATTAGACTGATGTGCCTACAGGTTTCTGGTAGACATTGGACTGATGTGCCTACAGGTTTCTGGTATACATTAGACTGATGTGCCTACAGGTTTCTAGTATACATAAGACTATGTGTCTGCAGGTTTCTAGTATACATTCAACTGACGTGGCTACAGGTTTCTGGTATACATTTAACTGATGTGCCTACAGGTTTCTGGTATACATTAGATTGATGTGTCTACAGGTTTCTGGTATACATTGGACTGATGTGCCTACAGGTTTCTGTATACATTGGACTGATGTGCCTACAGGTTGCTGGTATACATTAGACTGATGTGCCTACAGGTTTCTAGTATACATAAGACTGATGTGCCTACAAGTTTTTGGTATACATTAGACTAATGTGCCTACAGGTTTCTGGTATACATTCAACTGATGTGCCTACAGGTTTCTGAATACATTGGACTTATGTGCCTACAGATTTCTGGTATACATTGGACTGATGTGCCTACAGGTTTCTTGTATACACCAGACAGGTGTGCCTACAGGTTTCTAGTATACATTAGACTATGTCTGTAGGTTTCTAGTATACATTGGACTGATGTGCCTACAGGTTTCTGGTATACATTCAACTGATGTGCCTACAGGTTTCTGAATACATTTGACTGATGTGCCTACAGATTTCTGGTATACATTAGACTATGTACCTACAGGTTTCTAGTATACATTCGACTGATGTGCCCACAGGTTTCTGGTATACTTTTGGCTGATGTGCCTACAGGTTTCTAGTATACATTTTACTGATGTGCCTACAGGTTTCTGCTATACATTAGACTGATGTGCCTACAGGTTTCTGGTATACATTGGACTGATGTGCCTACAGGTTTCTTGTATACACCAGACAGGTGTGCCTACAGGTTTCTAGTGTACATTAGACTATGTCTGCAGGTTTCTAGTATACATTTGACTGATGTGCCTACAGGTTTCTGGTATACATTAGACTGATGTGCCTACAGGTTTCTGGTATACATTAGACTGATGTGCCTGCAGGTTTCTGGTATACATTGGACTGATGTGCCTACAGGTTTCTGGTATACATTGGACTGATGTGCCTACAGGTTTCTGGTATACATTAGACTGATGTGCCTACAGGTTTCTAGTATACATAAGACTGATGTGCCTGCAAGTTTCTGGTATACATTAGACTAATGTACCTACAGGTTTCTGGTATACATTCAACTGATGTGCCTACAGGTTTCTGAATACATTTGACTGATGTGCCTACAAATTTCTAGTATAAATGAGACTATGTGCCTACAGGTTTCTAGTATACATTAGATTATGTGTCTGCAGGTTTCTAGTATACATTCGACTGATGTGCCTACAGGTTTCTGGTATTCATTTGACTGATGTGCCTACAGAATTCTGGTATACATTTGACTGATGTGCCTACAGATTTCTAGTATACATTAGACTATGTGCCTACAGGTTTCTGCTATACATTTGACTGATGTGCCTAAAGGTTTCTGGTATACATTGGACTGATGTGCCTACAGGTTTCTGGTATACACCAGACAGGTGTGCCTACAGGTTTCTAGTATACATTAGACTGATGTGCCTACAGGTTTCTGGTATACATTAGACTGATGTGCCTACAGGTTTCTGGTATACATTGGACTGATGTGCCTACAGGTTTCTGTATTCTTTGGACTGATGTGCCTACAGGTTTCTGGTATACATTACACTGATGTGCCTACAGGTTTCTAGTATACATAAGACTGATGTGCCTACAAGTTTCTGGTATACATTGGACTGATGTGCCTACAGGTTTCTGGTATACATTAGACTGATGTGCCTACAGGTTTCTGGTGTACATTTGACTGATGTGCTTACAGATTTATAGTATACATTAGACTATGTGCCAACAGGTTTCTGTTATACATTCGACTGATGTGCCTTCAGGTTTCTGTTATACATTAGACTGATGTGCCTACAGGTTTCTAGTATACATTAGACTATGTGTCTGCAGGTTTCTAGTATACATTCAACTGATGTGCCTACAGGTTTCTGGTATACATTAGACTGATGTGCCTACAGGTTTCTGGTATACATTTGACTGATGTGCCTACAGGTTTCTGGTATACATTGGACTGATGTGCCTACAGGTTTCTAGTATACATTAGACTGATTTGCCTACAGGTTTCTGGTATACATTAGACTGATATGACTACAGGTTTCTGGTATACATTGGACTGATGTGCCTACAGGTTTCTGGTATACATTGGACTGATGTGCCTACAGGTTTCTGGTATACATTAGACTGATGTGCCTACAGGTTTCTGGTATACATTGGACTGATGTGCCTACAGGTTTCTGGTATACATTGGACTGATGTGCCTACAGATTTCTGGTATACATTGGACTGATGTGCCTACAGGTTTCTGGTATACATTGGACTGATGTGCCTACAGGTTTCTGGTATACATTGGACTAATGTGCCTACAGGTTTCTGGTATACACCAGACAGGTGTGGCTACAGGTTTCTGGTATATGTTAAGCTGATGTGCCTTCGATGTTGTGGTAGACATAACAGTTTGACTCTTGCAAAATGTCAAATGTGCATTTTAGAGGTAATTTAACAATTTACACAGCTTGTGTCATATAGTGCTGTCAGTAAACTTGATTAAAATATGATATTTTCATGCTTTTTGAGGGCAATTGTCTTAATTGAACATCTTGACTGAGGATTTGTTTGATTTTAAAAAAATAAGTTTTTTGGCTGAACAGTATTAACAGTGCATCGTAATAAATAATTTCAATTCCAGATTTCCTGTTTACATATGGTTCAGTTATAAAGTCTCCACCAAATATATAGATTTAATACTATTTTAGGTTCCTCTGATGTTAAATATTTTCTTTGAGCTCAGACAAACAGATGAATTTACAACATTAAATTACAGTCAGGTTATCCATTATTCTTTGATTTTGGAGACCAGGTTGTCCATTATTCTTTGATTTTGGAGACAGAAAATTGGATAATTTTGTATGTAAACAGTAAAATTGTTGATCTAAACAAAGTTTATGTAAATGATTTATTTCTTTCGATATGAGAGCCTGTAATATATATAATTATGTACCAAAATAACTTTACACTGAATTACAGTACACTGTATCTTTGCACTAAAAGTACTCTACATTAAATAGTACCTAAAGTACTCTTGACATATTCATTGTACCCTGAGTACTCTTCACTGTATCTTTGTACCTAAAGTACTGTACACTGTATCTTTGTACCTAAAGTACTCTCAACATAATCTTTGTACCTAAAGTACTTTACACTGTATCTTTGTACCTAAAGTACGCTCAACATAATCTTTGTACTTCAAGTACTCTTCACATAATCTTTGTACCTAAAGCACTCTACACTGTATCTTTGTACCTAAAGTACTCTACACTGTATCTTTGTACCTAAAGTACTCTTCACATAATCTTTGTACCTAAAGTACTCTACACTGTATCTTTGTACCTAAAGTACTCAATAATGTATCTTTGTACCTAAAGTACTATATACTGTATCTTTGTACCTAAAGTACTCTTCACATAATCTTTGTACTTCAAGTACTCTTCACATAATCTTTGTACCTAAAGTACTCTACACTGTATCTTTGTACCTAAAGTAATCTACACTAAATCTTTGTTCCTAAAGTACTCAACAATGTATCTTTGTACCTAAAGTACTCTATACTGTATCTTTGTACCTAAAGTACTCTTCACTGTATCTTTGTACTTAAATTACTCAACAATGTATCTTTGTACCTAAAGTACTCTTTACTGTATCTTTGTACCTAAAGTACTCTACACTGTATCTTTGTACTTAAAGTACTCAACACTGTATCTTTGTACCTTAAGTACTCAACAATGTATCTTTGTACCTAAAGTACTCTACACTGTATCTTTGTACTTAAAGTACTCAACACTGTATCTTTGTACCTAAAGTACTCTACACTGTATCTTTGTACCTAAAGTACTCTACACTGTATCTTTGTACCTAAAGTACTCAACAATGTATCTTTGTACCTGAAGAGCTCTTTACAGAATGCAGTATTTTGTCTGAGAGTCCTTCATGTTGATTTTATGTACCTGAAGCCCTGTACATTAGAAACAGGCTTATGTTATGGAATCAAAAAAAAAAAAAAAATTTGGTATCATGATATTAAAGCTAAAAAACTGACAAAGGTCAAATCAGTAGGATTATAAAAGTAGCTCATAAAGCTGTTTTATGGCATATTGAAAATAGTTAAAGTTTTAGTGGTAAGATTAAATCAGTGGAATTTAAAATCAAACATATAAATAAATATGTGCTTCATACCAAAAGCAATTAAGAACATGCCACAACTAATGAACTAAACAAGAGAACAAGACACGTATTAAATGAATATTGAATTTGATTGAGACAAAAACAAAATCAGTTGATGTTGCAAACACAAAAGAGAAGAAAGTTAAATTTGCTGGCATCAAGTGAGGAAAAAATTTAAAAACAGCATCTTTTCACAAAAAAGGGAAAAAGCTGTGTGCATTTCATCTTTCCTTTATTTTGATTTCAAAACATTTGTAGGCTGTTGTGTTTTTATATGCCTAATTAACAGTACATATTATGGTATTGTTTTGTCTGTCTCTCTATTTACCAATAAGCCACTGTGGTAGCTCAGTTGGTAGAGTGCTCGCTCCGTAAGTGGAAGGTCATGGGTTCTAACCTGACCCGGTCTGACCCAAGACTTGAAAGTGGGTAGTGACTTGTTCTTTCGCCAAGCACTCGGCATTACGAAATGAAAGTCACAGTTCTTTCGGATGGGAACTTAAAATAAACGAGGTCCCGTGTCATGGCAGGCGTGGCATGTTGAAGATATACCCTTACAGCTGTTATATGCCATCAGCGCAACGCACAGGCAAAATTTCTGCACTTTCGCCTATAGCTGGTGACGTCTCGATATAAGTGAAATATTCTTGACTGGGACTGTTGAACACTATTACTCAACTCAACTCAACTCAACTCAATTCTATTTACCAATAATTGACATTTACAATAGCACTTTATCTCCTTTTTATTAATCTTGCTTACACTATAAACATTGATGGGCATATATTGCCCCACTACATGGTGCTCTTGTTTTTTTACTACCTGTAATTAAATTTTAAGTCATCAAGATTACTGATACACATCATATGATTTGTGAAAGATTACATGCAGGGTGAAATTTAATAATATTTCACTTAAAATGGAGTCTTTTTCTTTAATATAACCAGAAATAATATCAATCTTGAATTCAATATGTGTGAAAGATGCATATAGAAAGTGATAAAAGACATATGAACCCCTCTGTTTAATCCATTTATCAATATGATGTTCTCAATAACTAAGATGGCATGGTCAAATATTGAAGCTTTGGAGTTTAATAATATAGATTTCAGTAAGATTCAGGTCTAGACATGGTACAAATTTAGCATCAAACGAAAAAAAAAAAAAAAAAACAAGTTATGTTCAGCAGCCAACTTTACCTTCTAGATGAAAAGAGAAGGACTTTTAAGATTTTCTAAGTAAAAAGTTCATCAATCACTTTGTCATATTTTTATTTCTTGAAACAAACTTTCCGGCACCAAGTTGTCTGAACATTTGATACCAATTTCTCTTTGGAAATTTCTAAATTTGTCATTAGAATTTGTTCATCTGTGTAAAGTGTAGACAAAGACACGGTAACCAAGCAGACATTGATTGTGTCGTCATTGGTAACAAAACTGGCCTTTTTAAGAACAAGAAATACTGGTAAGCTGAATAAAGGCTGGCCACAGTTTCACAATTATTCCTTAACTAAGATTTTATTTATCATTCTGTAACTAAGACTTTTCTTAACTTAAATACAAAAAATTTGAATCTAAGTATTTTGTTACTTTTTAAGAAATTTAGAAATTTAAGGTTTTATTTTGAAATCACTTCAAACTGATAACATCAGTATTTATTTTTTGTCCATAAAAGTTGTTGCTCGTAGTTTCAAAATTTTGACAGGTTCAAGTGAAAATCTTAGTTGAGAAATGATTATGAAACTTGCCTCTAATAGCTTACACTTAAGTCTGTTACATTGGTCATTATGGGAGGAACTATTAAACATAATTTTGTTTTTTTTTTTTTTCACAAAACATGGTAGAGTTTAAATATAATGAGAGCTAAAATACAAAGATTATTTAGCAAGTCTCTAAATAAGGACCACTGCAGTAGGTCAGATGGTAGAGTGCTCGCTCTGTAAGTTGGAGGTTGTGGGTAAGAGCCCTGACCAGGTCTGACCCAAGACTTAAAAGTGGAAAGTGGAAAGTGGCTGCTCTTTAGCCAAGCACTCGACATTATGAAGTAAAAGTCATGGTTCTTTAAGATGGGAACTTAAAATAAACAAGGTCCCTTGTCATAGTAGACATGGTATGATAAAGAACCCTGCTGTATAATGCCATCAGCGCATCACACAGGAAAATTTCTGCATTTTCCCCTATAGCTGGTGATGTCTCGATACAATTGATATATTCTTGACTGGGTGTTAAATACCATTATTCCACTCTAAATAAGGACATCTAAATCAGAAAGATTAATTGGTAAGTTTTTAAATAAGAAGATCTAAATCAGAAAAGTTAGTTAGCAAGACTGGAGTATTTTATACACATCTTCCAATTACACAATGTCACCTCTACAGTTAGACCTTATAGAATTATACGATTTTGTTCTACATGTTTTAACACACATCACCTCTACATTTACCAAAATAGAATTTTATATATAATTTGTCCTTCATGTTTTATCATATGTTTTGCTTATGAATTTAATGATCAGATAATTCTGATGTTAATTACTTAAAAGCATCCTTATCTGAGCTATGTACTTGACAAGCTTATATAACAATGTTACTTTCTATTTCCAATATGCTTACTTTAATTTACTAAAGGAGATCTTGTTAGAAGATATATACAATGTACTTTTACAGATTGGTAATATGTTATAAAAAAATAATTCATTTAGAATTCAATATTTGTTGTTATATCACAAAATCACAAAATCAAAATTACAAATAAAGGCATGTCTTACATAGCTAATTTGAATTTTGACACCTCACCAAGCAAGGTGATAGAAATAGATGCATGTTTTCACAAACACAAATTTACAGGTTTAAAGAATAGTGTCGGTAACTCTCTCAATCTGTTATCTCATTAAAACTCAAAATATTTAATTAATTACTGTATATTTCACATTCGGGTTTATCTTACCTTCAATGATCAGCTGTTATAAAAATTGACAAAGTTCAATATTATCAAATGAACTGACTTATATGTTGCCATTAGAGTACCTGTAATGATTCTGAAATATGTTATTTGACATACTTAAAAATGCCCTATGCCAAAATTTCATAAAAATTGACCCTAAAATAAGGAAGATATTGGTGAATTTCTAATACATTATAGAAATCCAAAATTAAAAAACCAAGTTTTTAGGATGCTGTGTGAAATGGCATATCACAACAGTAACAAACCCCAAATAATTATTTTTATAAAAATTGTAATTTTTAAAGCTGCATTAAGTTTTTTTTAATTTTCTGAATTTTTTTTGATTTTCTAAAAATATATTTTTTTAAAAATAGATAACTTCTAATCACGATCTGTGAGATTCTTTTTCTAAAATTTCATTTCTTAGCTGTAAATAAACGTAATCCTCTAACCAGTTGGTCAATGTTTAACGATGATTATTATGAGCTTGGAGCATGCGTACGGATATACGGAAAAACCATGAATCGAAGGTGAAACATGACAAATTGCATTAATTGTCCGTTATTAATATTCAGATGTATTGAAATGGTGTTATGTATCCCTTACTAAGTCACAAATGACAAATCCAACGAATTTTATTAATCGTATTTCACCGTTTTGAAGATTGTGTTTAAATGACCCGGTTTTTTCATGACATAACCATGTTCTAATATTAAATCTCACATGCTTCATCTCACTGGGTAATTATTGTTGTTTCTGTATTTATTTGAGCTTTTATCGTTGAACCAAATGTGACATTGTTCATTAAGGACATCATTAATTAGATTAGCACCGTTTTAATTTTTTCTTTGGAAAACTTAATGCTTTAAATGGTTTTTAAAATATATATATATATGTATATATATTGATAAAAAAATTCTAAAGGTATTCTTTCATTTTCAATACAATAATTATAGACCATATTCTACATATTCAATCAGACACCAAAAGAAAGTATATGTACTTGCACTGTTAAATATCCATTTACCCAGCAGTTCTCTGCATGATGGAATAATATGCACATTATTCTAATTAACACACATGTATAAATGTTTTCTGATACATTTTAATTAAGAAATTTGTTTAAAAAATTGCACATATTAAAAACTTTGTATTATACAAAATGTTGAAAAAATTTTGATAAAGCAGAACCATAGCTTATATTGTGAACCAAATATTTAACTATATTTCTGAATAGATGTGAGGTGTACTTTATCATGTCAATCACTGGATTCTTCACTAAATTCTGAATGCATGCCACAGTAAAAGACTAGACACCTCATAGCCATTACAAAATTGTTTGTGGAATTATGACGTAGGATTCATTCATACAACATGTAAAACAACTTAATGTGTTGAATAAGCAGTTATGTGTGTGTGTGTGTGTGTGTGTGTGTGTGTGTGTGTGTGTGTGTGTGTGTGTGTGTGTGTGTGTGACATAAGTGCTATGAAATGAAATTTGTAACTGCAGTTTACTGGTTGAAAACTTTTTAAAAACAGCATTTTTCTTCACAGTTCAAAACTAGATTGTATGGTTTTATATGTTGTTGCTTTTTTGGAAATATTTAAAAATTTGTTGGCAACTTAAACTACACTGACCACACCTTATTTATTTATTTTTATTTTTATTATTATTATTTATTAATTTTTTTTTTTTTTGCTCTGAAGTCTGCCGGATAAGACCAAGCCTTATACATGGCAAGTGTACTACCAACTAAGCTACATGGGACCCCTTTGACTGCTTTATAAATCATCCAAGAATATTCTTCTTTTTATATTGGATGGTCAATAAATCTAATATCTTTGGTGCAAATCAAAAATTGTTCAGTAAAAGTGTAACAATCAGCCAATTCTTGAAGTATGTCTTTGATGTTAAGATCTTTCAAAATCCCTATTATTTACTTAGTAATCGAGTTTGCACTGGCTTATCAAGATAAATTAAATAAATTTGTTCCGTTTTTTGTTTTGACACACTGAAAGTCCATGCAACTAAAAAGTTTTATACAAATAAATCAGTTTTGACTTTTTTCTTTAATGTCTTAAGTGTTTTTATTTCAAATTTACATGACTTTTTCAACAAAACTCAATGCACAATCTACAGTTTTATGCCATTACAAAGTCTTGTGATTAAAACAATCTAATCTCAGTGCAAGAACATTTTGAACACAGAAATCTGTCATTTTTATTACATATTTTATAACAGAGTATAATGTTCTCATGTCTATTTTCTTCGTAATCCAAGGTCTTACAAACCATCCATCATTCTATAGAGGAGTTCATTTTAGATATGTTCACTGTATGTACTATAAAAATACAGGTCAAGTTTGAATCTGAATAGTTCTAATTGAGTTGTGCTGTAATTATTGTCATTATCAAATTACCACACCTCAACAGGGTACTTCACATACTAAACTGTGAATGCTTTTGTTCAATTAGTGATGTAAATAGCTTAAATAACATCTATACTTGTACAACACTATACATTGTATTTTTCCTTGTGCTATTTTGCACATACAAATTGGCGAGACACATAGATTATGTCAATTTGTCAGATTTTACCAGCAGCATAACAACAGCTTTTGTAAATCATGTAATGATGATTGTGACTGCAGGATACATCATAATTTATTGTATAATTTGTCTGAATATCATAACAAAACAAAAAACAAAAAACAATTCAATAAAGTACACAATAAAAAGGTTACTGCTATGCTTTTCTTAAATGCTAGAATCGTGCTGTAAGGCTTAAACTAAAAAATAGTTGTGACCAACAAAACTTTATATATAAAAATTTATTTCTAACATTGAGCAGCTAAAAACTCATTTTTGCCATAAGCAGCATAAATCAATTTGTCCTTGACATAAAACAACAAAAAGTTATACATGACAATAACAAGCTGCAATAATTTATACTTGAATATGAGCAGCAAACCTTTATTCTTGACATATGAGCAGCAAAAATTCATACTTGACAATGGAAGCTAAAAAATTAATATTTGACAATGAGTAGCAAATATTCATACTTGATATTGAGCAATTAAAATGAATGCATATATTTGCACAATAAGCAGCAAAAGTTTAACCTAACAAGAGCAACAAAAAATTCATATTTGACAATGGCAGCAAAAATTCATATTTTACAATAAGCAGCAAAAAAAATCATATTTGACAATAAGCAGCAAAAACTTCATATTTGACAATAAGTAACGGCAGCAAAAAAAATCATATTTGACAAATTGGCAGCAGAAAATTCATATTTGACAATAAGTAACGGCAGCAAAAAAATCATATTTGACAAATTGGCAGCACAAAATTCATATTTGACAATAAGTACCAGCAGCAAAAAAATCATATTTGACAAATTGGCAGCACAAAATTTATATTTGACAATAAGTACCGGCAGCAAAAAATTCATATTTGACAATAAGCAGCAAAAATTTCATATTTGACAATGACCAGCAAAAAATCATATGTGACAAATTGGCAGCAGAAAATTCAAATTTGATAATGACCAGCAAAAAAAATCATATTTGACAAATTGGCAGCAGAAAATTCATAGTTAAAAATAATCAGCAAAAAATTCATATTTGACAATGACCAGCAAAAATGTATATTTGACAATGAGCAACCAGTAAATATTTTTTTCTGACCATAAGCAACAAAAATTCATACTTTACATAACCAACAAACATGTAAACCTGACATTGATCAACACTTAACATTTCAAACTGTTTATAAAGAGCATTATGTGAGGGAACATTTAATTCAAGTTAAGTCCCTTTTAAAAGAGTTACTTTTAATAAACATACAGTTATAACATTACTATTTTAATAAAAATCAGAAACAATTATTTGATACAAAAATATCTCTCAGTTGATAGATAATCAATAAAGATACAGGAAGTTATGTGTCTATCTTTCCCAAACAAATCTTAGATAATTTTCGACAATAATAAAGTATAAAAAAATATATTGCCTGCATTTCAAGTTATTAAAAAAGTCGAAGTTATAGTGAAGCTTCTGACATTAAGATGTCTTTATTGATTAGGAATTTTTTTATTGTTGTAGTACAATGTTAGAGATATTTTTCTCTGTCATTTGGTGTATAAATGTCGTTTGTAGTCAGCAGCGGCAGTGTCAGCACTAGCAGAATTAAGAGTTTTACATGAGCTCACTGATATATGATATATTACCTGTTGGATTTTTTTTAATTGTGATATAATCCATATAAAGCTGCTGTATGTTTTAAATATATCATATATATTATATATATATATATATATATATATATATATATATATATATATATATATATATATATACTTACTAAAATTATTTTATATTATTTCTAGGGTTCACCTGGAGACAGCACAGATGATTTAGCCATATCTGACATTAAAGGTAAGTCATGAACTTTCATATATATATTACTATTACAGGTGTTTTATCACAATTTCATATCTACTAGATTTTTTTATTGTAGAATAGATTTGCTGATAATTGAGTCAATTATTTTATTTTTAGCAAATACAGATTTTATTAATTCAGTAAATATATATATTGCATATAAGTATTCATTATACCATCTTCATGACCAGCCAATATCAAAATTGACCATTACCAAAGGATTTTAATAACAAATGGAAGAAAGAGGTCAATTTATTGGTGGTTTATTGGCTTTTGAAATATAGAAATAGGTTAATATATTAGTAGGTGAAATGACCACAAATAACGATGGATTAATGTATTGGTAATGATATTAGTTTATCGAAAATGGAAACAAGTCTTTGAAAAATATATTGGGTGTAGATTCATCCCATTAAAATAGAAATGATGAGTCTATATTATTTATTGGTGATGAATTCACTCATTAAAAACAGAAATGAGTCTGTATTTATTAGTGATGAATTCGACTATTAAAAATTGAAATGTCAAGTGAAACCCTCTGCCAAAAAGTGTTTATATCTGTGGTGAATTGAAGTTGTAGTGCCTTGGGCACTTGCAAAAAATTAGCTGCAAAAATTAATTATATGTACACAGAGTTGAGTTATTTCATACAACTTTGGTGGGAAATATTGCCACAATCAGAGAAGTTACAGTGTTTGATTACTTACGGAGTACATATCACTAAACATAATTTTTTTCACTTGCACCAAAACGAGAATGAACATTACAATTTTGAACAAGATTGGATGAAATTCAGATGTATGTTTGCTTAAAATCACTTTCTTAATTGCATCAGTCATTTAGGACAGAATTATAAAATCATGCTGATAGCAAAAAAAAACTTAGAGGCATAATAAATAATCGAAGAAACAAAAGGTTTAACTTCATTCCATTTGACTTCCTAAATTTCATTTAGTCACTATTTAAATATACATAGTGCAGTGCTCCCAAAGTCGATTCCCCCGCCCTTCTTCACAAATGCTTTTACATGCATTCTGCAATGAAATGCTTTTACCCATGACTGACTTAAAATGCACCAGTTAGTTTCTCAAGTTGACAAGGTGATATTTAGATGAACAAGACATATAATTATTTTTTATGATATGTTTTCTTGTAATGACTGGGGGCCTCTGTGGTTCAGGGTCTAAAGCCCACATATTATGGATTTATAATGGATCACAGTGCCTTATATTGCCTAAGTCCGAATCCCGCTTAGGTAGTTCCTATTGTAAAACATTTTGTCAATTCACTTGTTAAAATTTGGTGGTTTTCTATGGGGGCTCAGGTTTTCTCCACCATTCCAAAACTGCTTACCTCGAAATAATTGAAAGTGTCTTGACTGAGGCATGAATCACAATTAATCCAATCTAATCTTGTAATACCGGTAATTATATTTACTTAGTATTGTATGAAACAGCTTAATATAAGTGATCTGTTTTCACTACTCTACTATCCCGCAAATTAATTTATTATGTTGAACTTTTGTCATTTTTTTATCACAAAACAAAATGTTAATAAATATATATTAATTCCCAGTGTCATTTGTTTCTTAATGTTTCAAATAAAATAATTTCTAAATTAAAATTCTATTTCCCAGTTAAAGAATATTGGAATGAAAATATCCAAGGAATCGCATATCCACATCTGGGAATTCAAACCCTTATACTTAAATGAAATTGTCAGAGGTGTACCAGATAGTCTCAACCAATCAAATTATTTGATAACATCGGTTCTTAGAAAACCCCTAAAGTTAAGAACATTTTAATGGATTGGTTTGAAACACTTTTAAAGTAATTAAATTCTGTTGTGTTAATGCAACAGATGTGCAAGTGCACCTCTCTGGCTTATAAATGATAAAGACACTAGAAATATGCAGATGCCACAAAATTTACATCTTCAGGGCTCAAGTACGAAAGATTGATACCCGGTATATATATATATACAATAGAGCACTGTAGACATAGCCATTTCTCGACTGTAAATGAGGAAATTTCTGTGTCATTTAATTTTTGCAAGTATTGTCATTTGAAGATATTTGTGTATTTTTATTTTTGCATTGGCAGATAATGGTCAATGCAAATTCAAGTAAAGTATATCAAAATAATATATTCACAGAATTTTAGTTTTTGTGTTTTGATAAATTTCACCAAAAAAAAAAAAATAATAATAATAAATAAAAAATAAAAATAAACAAAACAAAAAAAAAAAAAAAAAAAAACTAACATGTAAATTTTCTCAATTTACAGTAAAAAAAAAAATGTTCTCACTTTTTGGGTATAAAATCTTATTAATTTTAAATTTAGATATTTGATCAGTCTATTTTTGACATTATGAAGGATTTAGAAATAAAATTATTAAAAACATTTAAAAAACAGAATTTTTAAAGTTAAAAAAAAAGGACATGCAGATCACTTTTTTTGGAGAGATTACTTAGGGGAACTAGGATTTTCCTGTTGACAATTTCTACAGAGATTTGATTGGATGACAAACCTAATTTGATTTGATTTAATGGGGTTTAATGTCCAAGTCAAAAATATTCCCTTTATATCAAGATGTCACCAGCTGTAGGTGAAGTTGCAGGAATTTTGACCTTTGCAAGTGCACTCAGTGCAATTTGCAGGATAGGGTTCTTTAATGTGCTTGTGACATTGGTTTTTAAGGTCTCCTCTGAAGAACCTGTGACTTTCATTTCTAAATGCCAAGTGCTTGGCCAAAGAACAGTAACTACAAATTTTCAAGTCTTGATCAAACACTTCCAAAGTTTGAACCATGACCTTCCACATACAAAGTAAGCACTCTAGCCAACTGAGCTACTGTAGTGGTGATTGGAATGATCTATGCACTAGTCAAAGCCGGGTTTTTAGCTCACCTGACCTGAAAGGTCATAGTGAGCTTATGGCATGGCACGGCATGTGTATATGTGTGCGTGCATGTGTGCAAGTCGTTAACACCTATTTTCGACTTCTCCTCCAAAACTGCTTGACAGATTTCAATGATATATGGTCAGAAGCATATATGGGCTAGGTGCAATTCAGATTTGTTCATGGCATTGCCATGGCTACCAAAACTAGCTCAAGGTGACCTAGGGGTAAAAAATCTTAAACAATCTTCTTCTCCTGAAACTGATGATGGGAGGAAAAAATCTGATGTGATATTTGGCTTCTCTAAGCCTTTTGTTTGTTCATTTTGTGAAATTTGGTCAAAAAAAGGGTTAAGTGTTTTTGCGTTTAATTTTACAAATTTTGTTAAAAAATGGCTTCAAATTGTTATAACTTGACTATTTGAACAGGTATTGTCATGGGGTTTTCAGTTTTGACTTTTCTTAAAATGACCTTTGAAATAGGGTCAAGGTCACAAATTAAGATCATGACCTAATTTGTTAATTCATGCAGTTTTAGGCAATTTTCTTGCAAATATTAAGAGATATATGAATTCAAAACATTGCTAAAATGTTCAGCATGATAGAATTTAACAAGGTACAAAGATTTGTAACTATATAATAATCCATAATAATAATAGTTGTTGCTCCTGAAATGTTATTTTTGGCTTATAAACACTAAAATTGTGCATTAGCTTGAAAACTATAAACTTTTTGTATAGGCATGTATATTAGAATATTGTAGGTATTAATATGACAATCATTTTGATATATGGTTTAAGGTCGAATGTTCTAAAGTCAAGGTCATAGCAGCATAAGTATACTAAAATTTTGAATTATCTTGAAAACCATCAACTTTTTGTACAAGCATGTATATTAGAATATTGTAGGTATTGATATGACAATCATTTTGATATATGATTCAAGGTCACATGTTGAAAGTTAATGGTCGTAGCTCCATAAGTGTACTGAAATTGTGAAATATCTTGAAAACCATTAACTTTTTTTTACAAGCATGTATATTAGAATATTGTAGGCATTGATACTACAACCATTTTGATATCAGGTTCAAGTTCATATTTTCAAAGGTCAAAATCATGGCTGCATAACCATATGGTTAATGATTTGGAAAATATTCATTGTACTTCAGTTAAAACTTGCATATGAGCTATTTTCAAATGAAATGATATTTCTGATTAATTATTATGGGATTTCCAAACTTGAGGAATTTTGTAATTAAGTTCTTTGCAAGTTTTTGGACATTTCCTCAGGTGAGCGTTAAGGTCCATGGGCCTTTTGTTTAAATATATTTTTATATTGAAAAAGCAAGTACAAAAATTTAAATAAGCAAAGAAATATTTGATATCAGTTTTCACTGCTTGTTCTTCCTCATTGCCTCTGATAAAAAAAAGTTTCAAGTGTCAGAATTAAGAGTTTATGCAGTTATTCTGTAAACTCCAAGTATAGTCTAAGTGTGGGTGGAAACCAATCCAGTTGTGTTAATTCCTTTTCATGGGAAGCCCTTCCTTTAGTGATTTGACTTCATTTGGTGTAATGAAGCAGGATTTGGTAACTGGAAGCTAGTTTAATGATTACAAATACCTATATATATATATATAAAATATATATAAATATATATATATATATATATATATATATATATATATATAAATATATATATATATATATATATATATATATATATATATATACATATATAGATATATATATTAAAGGGTTAAGTACTGTTATGTTGTATTCTGAAGAGTTGACAAGTTCTGAATGATTTGCGATATTAATATGATACATGTTGTAATCATATCTTCTAGTAATTCACTTGCACTTCATCACATGAACTTCAGTTCCAAATAACCCTGTACAGAGATTAATAATACTTTATTTTATTACAAAGAACAGGAAGATGGTTGATTTCATAAAAAGCAAAATATGACCAACTGTCCAATCCAGTAATTACTGATGTCACAATAATGCTAAGTTAAAGATGATTGGTTTGGCTTTAGGATTATTTAAAACTCGAAGCTGAATTGAACATTTACGAATACTATGTAAAGTTTATAGGGTTTTTCTCTACTTTCTACTGTCATCTATATAAAAATATATTCTGATGTTGATGTCCTTTTTTTTTTTTGTCACATTATTGGCTTTACAATTTTTCTTTTATCTTCAACATTTAATGACACAAGTCTTTCCTAGAAGACTAATAAGTAAGTATATATGACATACTTATTCTAGGGTTAGTAAAATTTTACATCGTTTTACCAAAGATGTATCACCACTGTAGGTTATAAAAGCTATAGTAGTACCACAGTCATAGACTGGTAAATTGTTACTTTTTCAAAAGCCATCTATATACAATAATAGAAAATGTTGAAAACAATGGCCAAGGAATGGTTGAAAACATTTATGTAATTTCAACTCTGTTATTGTGGCATATAGATAAAAATTTTAGCAAATAATTTATGTAGACAGTTTCAAAAGCCTATGTTTTGTCAACATGAACAACTTTTTAAATTTTGAAATCAATGGATAGAATCTAGAATTTAACCCCCCCCCCCCAAAAAAAAAAAGAAGTAAAAATATCCCCCACCCCCACCCCCCAAATAAATTAATAAATAAACAAATACAAAATAAAAATAATTAAATAAATAATTTTAAAACAGTTTTACATCAGAAGAGAACAGAAAACAATTTTATTCTTAAGTGGGTTCTTTAATTTGATCATAAAAAATTGAATGTAAAATTTTCAGTTTATACAGAAATAAACTTATTGATTCTTTTATGCACACCTTTTTTTATACTTCGCTTCACTGGATTTATTATAACGTGCAAAAAACAATTTACAATTTTTTTATCTGTAGACAGAATTTTTTTATCTGCTTTATATTTAGCTACTCTTTCATAGTTTTACTCGTATTTTCTTCAGCATTTATGTCCTTTATTGATCATTAATCCATCTAGTCATTAAAATGTTTTAAATGAATGGATTTGTCTAAACTGTATTTTTATGAGTTATACAGAGATGTTTGAGATATCTCTCAATCTCAACCTTTCTGTCTAAAAGCCACGTTTATGATCATTAAAAATTAAGGTATATGGATTACGATTTGTAGTCGAGCTTATAGGCTTTTATTAAAGACAATCAACAGGTACGTTTCAAATTATATTACTGATGTCTTATCAGAAATTTTTCTGTTTTTCTCTTTGAGATGAAATCAGATCAGAATTACAATAATGTTTCTATACATGTCAGAGTTATTGCTAAGTTTTTATCTTTGGAATCCATGTAAACTTTTTGTGATGACAATTAAGCCATCACAGAACTTATTACCTAGGCTTGAATTACAGTCTGAGAAATTAAAAATGTCAGCTCTTTTGCTGAAAAATCAGTGGTCTTTCTCCAGATGTACTCGTTTTTTTTTCTCCAGCTTCCAAGAACTGATTATCTAAATATAATGAAAAAGTCTTCACTTTGGCTCTGAAACCAATTTACTCCAGGCAGTTTTCATTATCAAGGGAGTTCACAATAGTTAATATAAAATTATCAAAAAAAAAAAAAAAATGATATCCCATTATTTTGGACACTGATTTGTTGTGATGGTAACAAATTAAACGATACTAAATTACCGAAGTTTGAGTGCATGATTTAAAAATAGAAATTGCACTGACATTTTATTATTTTACTCTGATGTTATCAACAAAAGAAATTGAAAAATTAAACAAATTGGTGCCTACATTTAAATAACATTTTTATAGTAAGATTTTAATTAGAGTTTCTGTGATTTATAACAGCTGTGCATTGTTATGATGTTACAGTCCCTGTGTAATTAAAGCTACACTGCCAACATCTGATGCAACTCAAAAGACTTGAAGAAAGTTCAGAATTTTTAATCAGAAAATGTAGACTGAGATTGGTTTATGGGTAAAAACTGGTTTATTAAATCAGAAATTGCCTAAATCCATAGATAGATGATATCAATGTCTAATGTCAAAATCTAGTTGATACAGAATTACTTTTAGGAATATTGACTGCCTCTTTGCCCAAGAGGTGGAGTATCCACCTAAAGAGCAGGAGGTTATTGGTTCAAACTCCAGCCAGGTAATACATACTTTAAATTTGGATTAATGGGTCAGTTAATATTCACAAAAGACAACATTGACATCTATTCGCATACTTTTGATTTTTGTAATCTGTGATCACCAGCACAAATAATATTGACTTTTAGCAATAGTTTTATTTTTGCATCTAGCTTTACTCACAAAGTGAAAATAAAATGATCAGGAAAATTTCCCAATTTACAGTAAGACTTTGAAATTTAAGATATTGCTTTCCTCTCTTGGCACTCAGCATTATGAGGACAGAGTATTGTCTGGTTCACCTGGCCCCAGTTTCACAATCATTCACTCACCTGAGTGTACACTCAACTCAAATTTGGGAATATTTCAATATCGATTTCTAAGACATTATACAGTTAAAATTGAATATCTTATGTAACATTTAAACTATTTAGTGAAGGTTTGTTGAACAAAACCAAACACTCTGTCATAAAACTTGAAATTTTTAAAATATTGATGACAGAAAAATGGGAATATTTGAGTTGAGTGTACACTCAGCTGAGTGAATAATTGTGAAACTGGGGCCTGGTGTCAATGATGTGACTGTTGGGGATTTAAATGCTTGTGGGTGGCTTATAATGACTAGCTTGTTAAAATTACCCTGAGTTTGCACTATAGAACAAGACAAGCCATAAAACACACTTTCATTATCAATACACAAATTTGTTATTTAATTAATCTTTAGAGATAAGTAAACTAATTACAAACAATTGTATAATTCCTGATGCGATGTTAAATAACAAAACGAATAAGTAACTTTTGTAATAATCGAGAAAACCAAAGGTACCTGAAGAAAAACACCAACCAACCGCTAGGAGGTTAACAAAACACCAACCAACTGCTAGGAGGTTAACAAAACACCAACCAACTGCTAGGAGGTTAACAAAACACCAACCAACTGCTAGGAGGTTAACAAAACACCCAACCAACTGCTAGGAGGTTAACAAAACACCAACCAACTGCTAGGAGGTTAACAAAACACCAACCAACTGCTAGGAGGTTAACAAAACACCAACCAACTGCTAGAAGGTTCACAAAATCTCTCACTAAAACGTATGTTCCAGAAAAGGATTTGAATTAATGAGTACACTGGTTTACTCAATCATTCCAGAACTGACAACCTTGACTAGGAAATAAAACATGTGTTATGTCACACTCCTTCATGATCACTCTTTTAGGTCACTCTTTAGACTGAAAGTTTTTCATGCCTTTAAATGTGTGGTTATACCCCTGGCAAATGAAGTGGGGGTGGTATTTAGGAATCTGTTTGTTTATCTGTCTGTAGACGGAATATCCTGAAAAAATAATGGCTTGCAATATGGAATTTGTCACCAAATTCAGATGGTGGGTCTGCAAGGGGGAGGGGGGGGGGGGTATTAGTCTCCTTCAGAGATAGCTATAGTTCCAATTCTTATGTTAATTGTTTAACAACAATTTAGCAATTATTCAGCTTTTCCTGACATAAGCAAGATTAATAACCTCTGAGGATAAATATATAACACAAATAGCAGTTAAATTTTGCTGTGCCAGATGTGCTTATTTTAGATATTCATGCCTCATCAGTGACACTAAAACCGAAAAGTTTGATAGATAAAAAACATAAGCCAAACAGTTGAAAATAATGAATCTAAAGTTCCAAAATTATATAAATCCAAATCCAGCTAAGGAATGCTTTGCATGAGGGAACAAACCTTAGTTTTAAGTAAATTTCAAATTTTAGACGGCTGAAAATTTTGCTAAATGGTACATTTTCTGACAGCACAAAGTACTGCCTACTGAGTTATGGATACCCTCAGGGAGTTTTACTCCACCAGCAGAGGTACCCGCTCAGGGGTAGTAACATATAACACAAATACCAGTTAAATTTTGCTGTGCCAGATGTGCACATTTTAGATATTCATGCCTCATCAGTGACACTAAGACCGAAAAGTTTGATAGATAAAAAACATAAGCCAAACAGTTGAAAATAATGAATCTAAAGTTCCAAAATTATATAAATCCAAATCCAGCTAAGGAATGCTTTGCATTAGGGAACAAACCTTAGTTTTAAGTAAATTTCAAATTCATCTGAAAATTTTGCTAAATGGTACATTTTCTGACAGCACAAAGTACTGCCTACTGAGTTATGGATAAATCTAAGTACAAGTTTGTTTATGGACGAGATGTGCAAGTATGTATCACGATCGAACTTGTACTAGCATGCATTTAAGGTTACTTTAGTGAGCAAGCTTAGAGTCGAAGACTGCAGGTTAATCTTCAGTTAAGTTATCCCAACACTGGATGAACCTATCAACACCCTTTCGTCTTAATGCCATGCACAAGGAAAGATTGTTGTATCTCAAATATCAACGTTTTTATGTATAACCTGGCTAGGGTTCGCACCCATGACCTTCCATTCTCAAGGCATAGAGCTGACTTCTGGACTACTGAGACCATACTTCAAAGAGTAATAAATAAACAAAACTTCCATATCATAACTTTGTATGAATTTTAAGTATTTGATACTAAACCATTTTATTATTTCACATAAATTAAAATTATTATAATTAAAAATATTTTAATTGTTTCATGATATAAAAAAATCAACAAATCTTGAACAATAATTTAGATTTATTATTTATCCTTTTTATATTTTCTTGTTAAGATATTTAAAGAAATTTTAGAATAATTAAAGACCAAAATCACATCTTTTGATCTGCTTATACTTTATCAATTATTTAAAAACTAACTTCAAGTAATTCTTACTAAAATTGTGCATTACGATCCAAAAATGAGTCATTTTGATCTAAATAGTATACAATATAACAGATTTAGATTTGACATCGGGGAGAGATACGATTTGCATCGGGGAGAGATACGATTTAATTAGATCCTATATATATCATGTGAACGTAAATGATATAATTCGTTAGATATTGGTCTTGTTTACATAGCACTTGCAGTAGCAAATTTAATACTAATTCTCAATTATCATGTGCTAATTTTAGAAAATCTCTTCAATTATCTTTGCTCAAATATTTGATTATTGGTTATCAGTGGGCTTGTGTATAAAGTTGACTTATGGGTAATTATTTTTAAGGGAGGATGAACATCTTTAATATAGTAATACCTGCTTCATTGAATAAACATTGTAAATTTATAATCTTCACTTTGACAAGATGACTCAATATGCTGACAGCTAGTCATCGTCTGCTGTTTCGAAACATCCTGCTTCTTTTGATGCTCCAACGAATCTTACGATATTGATAAATGTGATATTGATACTGTAAATGCAAATGTACAATAAAGTTTTATGTCTATAATTATTAGAATTATGTTTCATTTCTTCAGATTACAAAGCCTCCATTTTAATTATTAGACTGTTTTACATGTATTTATACAACTTGCTGTCATTTCCTCCCTGTCTGAAATGAGTCAGATGAAGGGGAGAAGGAAGAAAGAAGGAAGTTGAATCGAGTTGAGTAATGGTGTTTCACACCCTAGTCCAAATTTTTTCACTTATATCAAGGCAGATAATAAAATAAACCAACACCCATGTTGCGCTAATTCGTTGTAAGAGTCTGTTGTTGGAACTGGCAGGACTCAGTAGAGTCTTTCTAAATAAATAATAGATTATAAATAGCAGGTAATTAACTCAACAATCATCAGACTGCTTGTGGAGATCTATTCGATCACTAGATTTGCCGGTAAGACCCAGCGTCATCAGGATCAGCATTCGGGTCTTACCCGCGAAACTAGTTATCGAGTAAATCTCCACAAGCAGTCTGTTGATTGTTGAGTTCTTTCTTCCTGTGTATAATTTATATCAAGGCAGTCAATTCTTAAATGGTGGAGAAAACTCAGGGACATTTTTTCGACATTCATCTGACAAACTGTCTCACACCCTTAGCGAAAAACCTAACGGCAATTAATTAACTTCATAAAACATATTGCTTTGTGTGTCAGCAATAAAAATGTACTGCTTCTTTAAGTCAAAGTTGAGAGTTGAGAGGAGGGAGATAAACAGGAGAAAAAATTCGTCTTTAGCAGTTGTATGACATCCGAACATAACAATACTACCAGAATTTTAGTACAAAGTTGAGGGGAGGCAGATAGACAGGAAAAAGAATCCATGTTTTACAGTTGTATAACACTAGAAAATAAAAATGCTAATGGAATTTATTTTTTGTTTGCATAATAACTTGAAACAAATAAAATACTACAAACTTAATCATTTTGAGAAAAAAATAACAACTAATAAAATGTATTTGTTTATGTAGGAAATTAGAATGTTTTCATAATTTTATCTTTTATTCACATTTAAATGGCATTAAATCAATAGCTCTTTGTTGAACTTCTTAAAGTTCAGTTTGTCAAAAATGCTAATTGCAACTCAAACATATTTCAGAACAATTCAGAAACAATTTAACACAAAATAAATGCAATCAAATTAAACTAAGTACCACTTTAATGCATAAAATTCCTGGTAATTTATGTATGTTACATAATTTTGTCTGTACTTGATATTTAGTCATAAGCGAACATGTCATATATCTGCCATTTATCAGGTTTAACCCGATTTTTTGCAGATTTTCATTTTGACGTATACATATTTAGTAGATCAATAAATAGAAATCAGATGGTAAAAAAAGTTATGTACTAGGCAAGTTCTCTATCTCTGTAACTTATCAATTCAGATAATTACCATCATAATACGTAGCACAGCTACATCAGGTATCGTAGTACAGCTACATCAGGTATCGTAGTACAGCTACATCAGGTATCATAGTACAGCTACATCAGGTATCGTAGTAAAGCTACATCAGGTATTGTAGTACAGCTACATCAGGTATCCTAGTACAGCTACATCAGGTATCCTAGTACAGCTACATCAGGTATCGGAGTACAGCTACATCAGGAACATAGTACAGCTACATCAGGTATTGTAGTACAGCTACATCAGGTATCGTAGTAAAGCTACATCAGGTATTGTAGTACAGCTACATCAGGTATCGTAGTACAGCTACATCAGGTATTGTAGTACAGCTACATCAGGTATTGTAGTACAGCTACATCAGGTATCGGAGTACAGCTACATCAGGTATCGGAGTACAGCTACATCAGGTATCGGAGTACAGCTACATCAGGTATCAGACTGCAGCTACATCAGGTATCCTAGTACAGCTACATCAGGTATCGGAGTACAGCTACATCAGGTATCATAGTACAGCTACATCAGGTATCATTGTACAGCTACATCAGGTATCGGAGTACAGCTACATCAGGTATCGGAGTACAGCTACATCAGGTATCGGAGTACAGCTACATCTGGTATCCTAGTACAGCTACATCAGGTATCCTAGTACAGCTACATCAGGTAACGGAGTACAGCTACATCAGGTATCGGAGTACAGCTACATCAGGTATCGTAGTACAGCCACATCAGGTATTGGAGTACAGCTACATCAGGTATCCTAGTACAGCTACATCAGGTATCGGAGTACAGCTACATCAGGAACATAGTACAGCTACATCAGGTATTGTAGTACAGCTACATCAGGTATCATAGTACAGCTACATCAGGTATCGGAGTATGCAAAAAGTAACAAATCGAGTTTATTGTTTATGTACATAGATTACAGGTGGTACTTTACACTGAGATTATAACACAGTCAGTATATTGTACAGTTGAACCTGATAAAATGGAACAGCTTCAGGATTTGAGATAGAGAAACTGGTCAGATTTGATTGGGTGTGTCTTCAGTTTAGATAGTTTTGAAGATCAAAATAAAAATACCAATGTGACGTGATCTTGTTTGTTTTAAACACGGTATATGATGCATGAAATTAATGCCACATAAAGTAAACTGTGTAGGGGTCTGGGTAGGTCAGTTGGTAGAGCACCCCCCTAAAGTGGGTGAGGTCCAAGATTCAATCCCCAGTCCAACTCTGCATTTTTTTCTCCTTCCTGTTACAACTGAATCCATAGTTACCTCCCCTTTAATTCTAAAGGTATTAGTGGGTATCTTATGACAATTAATTTCTAATATTCTCCCCTGTTTTCAATGTTTTTATCCACATATACATGTAAATTTTCTGTTAATTTTTGACAGCCTTGTATCCACGGGAGCAACACTCTTCAAAACAGGTAGCTACGAAATTGTAAAAAAACGTGACAAACAAAATGAGAGAGAGAGAGAGAGAGAGAGAGGCTGTTTTTCTTTAAAATATAATTAAGTGTTTTCTTGTTTAAGGCATTTAAAGTGACAACTACCTAAATTCTCCTTTGAGTTGGGGTTTTTCAGGGTGAAAATAATTGTGTGTTTCTAATTGGAAAAAAAAAAATCATTGGAATCAATAAATTGTCTGTATAATTATTTTGTGTGTGTATCTATGTGTAATACCACAATTAAAACTTGATAGGATTTATCCATTGACGTCAATCCTTATTTTCTCATATACACAGTTTTGTACTATTTCATAAAGGTTGCCTGTCATCCTAGTTGATATATAAAATTTGATAAAGACGCATTTCATTTTATATGGAAATTTTATGTTCTGCTATCTTTAAAATTAGCCTAAAGGATAGTGTCTCTATTGTCAACCAATGTTATTATCCCTCCCAATGCATTTTGATATTTTTCTGCTTATTAGAGAAAATCATTTTATAAGAGAAAGATTGGAAAGCTGAGATGATTAAATTACCAAGCTGTCGTTAAATGGTCTGTTGTCGGAAACAAGGAAGAAAATTTTATCATTTGACCATAATTGGAGTGGTCATATTACCCATGATAGACACTGCAGATTGTAACAACAAGCGGTGTGTATGGTTTTGTAACACTCAAGTTATAAGACTTGTGTGAAATGTTTAAATTTGAAGTTACTTTGAAGAACTTTTAAGACATTTTTAGATGATAATGAAAATTGATCTATGAGTACAATTGAAACAGCTATTTTTGGCATGCAACTGACATAGTGAGTGAGAAAGTGGATGCATAAAGCTACATCAGCAGTTTTGCAGCTATTTGCAGCTATGAAACAGACATACATGTAGCAAACAGCAAAACTTTTTAAAAAAATTTTCTCAAACACATAGATTTTCTGTCTAAATAAATCTGATTAGTTTTTGTCACCAACTTCAATTCAACATCCGAAATTCAAACTTGCACAATGAAATTTTGTCATTGTTACATAATGCTTTTTTTGTTTCACACGTTCTCATGCCTAGTGAGTAAAACAACTGTAAGAGTTAACGGTGACAGCCAAAGGGCTGATGGAAGAGCATGAGTATTTACTTTGAAACTAAGCATAGAGTGCATGTTTTATTCCTACCTCATGAAAAATTTTCAACAAGTTTTAAAGGGGCCTCGGTGGCTGAGTGGTCTAAAAGCACGCTTACGGATCACAGAGCCTCTCACCGCCTGGGTTTGAATCCCACTCGCGACAGATCCTAGTGTGAGAAAGTTTGTCAGTTCGCTTGCGGAAGGTTGGTGGTTTTCTCCAGGCACTCCGGTTTCCTCCTTCATTCTAGAACTGACAGCCTCGAAATAAGTGAAAGATTCTTGACTGGAGCATAAAACACCATTACTTTACTCTACAAGTTTTAAAATTTTACTTTATTAATCCAATTAAAAAAAATTGAACATTGACGAGTTGTAGCCGAGAAGTTTGTACTTAACATTGTACTTGAGAAATTGGAGTACCTGGAGAAAATGACTGATCTTTGACAAGCGAACTTATAAACTTTTTCACACTAGGAACTGACTGGTTGGAATTTGTACGAAGGTAATAAGAGGCATGTGGTTCATGAGCACAAGCTTTAGACCACTTTGCAACTTTGCCTATATTAGCGGGTGCAGTCCCAATCTTGGAACAATCTTGATATGGATAAAAAAAAACCCTATTAATCAAGCAAGCAATATGAAAATGAGAAAAAAATCCAATCCTTTTCTGCCAAGAACCACTGCGGTAGCTCAGTTGGTAGAGTGCTTGCTCTGTAAGAGGGAGGTCATGGGTTTGAACCCTGACTGGGTCTGACCCAAGACTTGAAAGTGGGTAGTGACTGTTCTTTCCTCAAGCACTCAGCATTACAAAATGAAAGTCATGGTTCTTTAGGATGGGAACTTAAAATGAATGGTAGGCATGACAATATAAAAACCCAGCTGTATAATGCCATTAGCACAACACACAGGCAAAATTTCTGCGCTTTTGCCTAAAGCTGGCAACGTCTCGATAAAAGTGAAATATTCTTGACAGGGACGTTAAACACCTTTAATTAACTCAACTCCTTTACTGCCAAGCTATTTTATAATTCTACTCTGGTGTAGAGAAAAACTGAATAAACCATAAGCTTTTATAACTAGGTGACCCCATGATTTATTTTAAAACGATGATGTGAAAATGTTTCATTTTTTTTTAATTGTTAAATCATGTTTCACCTGCATTCTTGCCGGGAACGTGGATTAACACAATCGGTCGTGCATACCTCTTATTTATTTGTACAAATAAAAAACATCAATTTTAGATTTGTCTATCTGATCTTGATCTCCCTCTTTAAAACTGACAGTACTTAATTATTCTGAAGTATTCACCTCTTTTTATTTATGTCTTATCAAAATAAAACTAGAGATAAAATTCTAACTTCCTTGTTAATTAAGTTTTCTTTAAGCAATGTAACCTTGTGTAGGTGTAAATGCAGTTTTAATTTGTTTGTTTTTACAAAGAGACAGGTGAGTTTTATTTTAAGATTTAATTGAAAATTTTACACAAATAAGATTTTTAAGATACCGATACAAGTAATAGGTTCATTTTTGCCATTATTTCCATATGTTTCATTTTGTTATTCTTTTGGAGCCCCATAAAGCAGAGTTTACACCTTGCTTCATTCATTCATTCATTCATTCATTCATTCATTCATTATTTATTTATTTATTTATTTATTTATTTATTTATTATTTATTTATTTTGTTTTGTTTTGTTTTGTTTTGTTTCTTTATTTGTCTCAGTGTATTTTAGTTTTTGTGCAGTAAATTATCTTAAAGTATAGATGTATGATAAGATACAGATCAAGTTTGGATCAGTAAACTTCACTCAGTTATTGCCCTTTGAAGAGAACATTGGATAATTATTGACAAAAGTACTTACAGTTATGTTGAACTATCATACTAATAACATAGTATATCATCTACAAATTTAACCAGAATTATTTTTATAAAGAAAATAACGCACATTCAGGCCCCCCCCCCCCCAAAAAAAAAAAAAAATAAAATAAAATAAAATAAATAAATAAATAAAAAATTAACTGCTGTTTTATAACATAGTGAAGTAATAGTGTCATGTCCAATGTCACATACTGTTCTTTCGCCAAGCACTTGGCATTATGAAATGAAAGTCACGGTTCTTTCAGATGGGAACTTAAAATAAATGAGGTCCCGTGTCATGGCAGGCATGGCACGATAAAGAACCCTGCTGTATAATGCCATCAACGCAATGCACAGGCAAAATTTCTGCACTTTCGCCTATAGCTGGCGACATCTCGATATAAGTGAAATATTCTTGACTGGGTCGTTGAACACCATTACTCAACTCAACTCCAATGTCACTTATATCAAGATGGTCATAGAAACCAGTGTATCCAGAGCACCACCAAGCAACAAACAATTTGACCTGCTTTCTCATAATTTAAAGTTACATCTAGTGTGGGAGCTGAACCTAGGAAGTGAAAGGTGCTGTAATCCAGCAAAAGAATTCAAACAGAGACAGCTTATCCAGTTAAAACAAAAGAATTCATTGATTGCAAGACAAAACAAGAATTGTGTATTTACTTATAATATGTCATTCTTTGGAGTTATTAATCCAAATGGAATGTTTTTGGTAGGATTATTCGGATTATAAGTCTTAGTGTTATATACCTGACAGATTTCATTTTTATCTTTGAAAGATTTTGGTTTAATAAAAATGTTCAGTTTTTTTAAATTTTACTTCCTGAATTTAAAAGGCCAGTCAACCAATCTAATTGATTTACAAGTTTTAATTATGATTGGTGCATTTAGATTTGAATGCACCAATCATATTTTGACTTCTTCTCTTGTTATAAAAAAATCAAATCTTAATTTTGATACAGTATTTGAACTAAAAGTTCATGGTCAGGTCAATTCTTTTTTTCAAAAATTTGATCTTGCAGTTCACGTTTTGTACCAGTAGTTTCAATTCATGATTCGAGATTTATGATTCACGATGTGCGATTTACGATTTAAAGTCACAATTTACAGTCTATCTAGATTGATATTTACACTATGTCATTGTTATAATGTTATTTAATTTCTCTTAAAGTAGATTGCACAATTTATAAGATTTGTTTCGTCTGTTCTTTTAAAAATACGACTTTAATAAATCATTAGTCTTACATCATTAATCAGACTTATAAGGTGATAATACCTGTAAAAATCTTATGTACTTTCACTTGATGACTTAACTGTCATTTTCAAGTACATGTATTTTATTTTTACTTGTCATATATGATAAGAAAATTAAGAATTATCATTGCAATAAATGATAGTAACGTAAATGCATGTTGATAGATAAAAGGTATTCCTTAAAACATATTTCTGGAGGTAAAAAGCAGGTACTGATTATCTACATCAGGTGAGTTGATTTATATGGTATAATTTGTTCAAAAATAAGTAATTTCGTTTGAAAATACCAGAATTAATGTACATGTACTATGGAGATTTTTTTTAAATGATAAGTATTATTACTGTTTTTCTTTAGGTATAATACCATCAAACTAGATACTATTATGTCATATTATATAGTGTCTTTCAAAAGTATTTTTAATTAGCAGGGTCAATATGTGTATTGCTTGTATATTTAATATTTTATGACCCCCCTTGGTAGCTTAGTGATACAGTGGAGTGGTAGAAAAGAATTTATTACCCCAGTTGAGATTCTTTCACATATATCCAGGTGGTCAGCTCTGGAATGGTAGAGGAAATTGGGGTGCCCTGAGAAAACCACCAACCTTCAGCAAGCCAACCAACAAATTTCCTCACACTAGAATCTGCCAAGCAGGATTCAAACCTAGGTGGTGAAAGGTACTGTGATACATAAATGAGTACCCTAGACCACTTGGCCTCTGAGCTCCCTTGCTCAGTTGTAGAGCATCTGCCTTAAAAGTGGTTTGAACCCTGGCAACATCATACATAAGACTTTAGATACTGCCTCCTTGTCTGGTGCTTGGCACTGAGCCAAAGACTATGGACTGGTTCACATAGTTCCAGGATAATGTAACTACATTGGGGGGGGGGGGGGGGGGGGGGGGGGGTATGCTTGTCTGCAGTATACTGACTTGGTATGCTAGCACTTTCACAAAGTCATACTTGATGCAACTATAATACACACTTGCACACAAACTTGTTCTTTGACTTAAACTTGAATATTAATTTACTAACCTTTCTATTCTTGCAAATAGCTGAAATATTGCTAATGTGACATTAAACAGCATCAGAACCAATCAGCCAGTCTTATTTGGTAGTTTTTGGTCCATTCTTAGTTGCTTGGGCTGTCGTCAGTTACTATGCAACCGGCTGCTAAAGTTACTACGGAAACATGAATTCAATCACTGGACAACTGTGCATGTAACACCCGTAGCCTAATGTGTCAACTCTTTTGTCAACTGTAGCATTAAATTCGGACTTCTGTAAAGATAAAAGGTCAACATTTTCCTAAAGTTACTTTAACTTTACAAGTATTCAAATCTGAAATGATTTAATTTTGTGAGAAATTTGTGATTTGTTTTTCTTATTTTAAATTTTTTGTGAAATTTGTGATCTGATTTTCTTATTTTTGTGAAATTTGTTTTATTTGCACACAGTTTAAATAAACCAATATTTCACCTATGTAATATGATCATACTTTGTCATAAACTTCTTATTCTAGTAGAGATATCATCAGTGAATTTGATACCAAAACAACGTCATATTTTTCGTGGTTGTATTGACATGATAAAAATCACAATTTGCTTCAAAGTGTCTTGTTGAATAAGAAATTTTAAATGAGCAGCTCTACAAAAAAAAAAAAAACTGTAAAATTTTTAATTAATCAGTAGTTATCAGGGAGTATTTCAGAATACTAGTATATATATATATATATAGATAGATAGATAGATAGATAGATAGATAGATAGATAGATAGATAGATAGATATTTAGATAGATAGAGAGAGAGAGAGAGAGAGAGAAGAGAGAGAGAGTACTGTAGAAAACCAAAATAAAAAATTGTATTTGATAAAAATCTAGTTTTTTATATACCCCAGAAATAAGAAATTAGAATAGTTTAAAGTAATAATAAAAATATATCTACATATATTTATAATTTTTTTTGAAATCATGCAATAAATTTTACTCATATTTATCATTTATTGTTTTCTTGTTTTATAATCACTCAATTTGTTCAAGCAGTGCAGCTTGAGCTGCCACAAAACAGGGTCTTAAAATAGGTTGTGGAAAAAAATTCAAAATCTTTAAAATGGCAGTGCTTTTTGAAAACTAATTTTACTGTTATTATAGAATTTATTTTATTTCATGTATTTATTTAACAGCACTCTAAATATCCTTTTTGGTTGTTGTCTTTAATTCATAGTTTATTTTTAGTTTTATTTGCTAGGCATTATAGGACAGCTTTTTGAATAAAGTTGTCAATCGAAAATCTTTATTTGCAAAAGATATATGCACCTTGTTGTTATACATAAAATGAACTTAAGACATTGAATAAACGTGTGTGATTTTGATAAATATTTTTTCAGAACATCTAGATGAAAGAAAAGTTAAGAAACATGTAATAGTGAAATCATTGCTCAAACATAACTAAAATCAACCTTCTGACCTACATTGTATACAACTTGTTAACCCATTGTTAAAAACCAAAAAGCGTAAAAACCATGGTCTTTTATTGACGTCATTACACTGGTATATTTTAGTCTAAAATAGAAATGATAAAGGCAGTTCTTGTAAAGGTTAAGGTGTTACTCTAGTACAGTATACTCATATATATATATTTATATATATAATATATATATATATATATTTATATATACTGGTATATATGTATTGTATACCTATGTGGTGTGTATTGCTGTAATAACGTTATAATGTGAAAAAAACTCATATTGATCATTAATCTGTACAGGTATGTTAGATATTTTTCATTTTAGATTCATTTTTTGTTTATTTTTCATTTGAATTTGATATTTTATATTTTTTCAGTTATAAAACAATACTTGTTTTTAATAATTGTAGCTTATGTTAACTAGTACAAAGTATATTTAATTACGGTTATTAGTGAGTCTCATCTTTTAATGTGCATACATGTTCTACATTTCTTACAACCTGGTTATCCCTGCTTACAAGATTCCAGTGAATTCTTGCTTTTTTCCTTTTTTTTTTTTTTTTTTTTTTTTTTTTTTTTTTGAAAATTCTTTTCTTTTATAAATATTTTGAAATAAAAATGCATTATACAAGTAACCTTTTCTATGTAATATTGTTTTGAAAATTAAAAAAAAAAAAAAAACGTTTTTTATTCAGTGTGTTTTTTATTTATCTAGGAAAACAAAATATGCATAATTAATCTTTTCTGCGTGATATTGTTTTGAAAATTGTAAAACGCTTTTTTTCCATTGTGTCTGTATTGTTTATCTAGGAAAACAATATATGCATAAGTAATCTTTTCTGCATGATATTGTTTTGAAAATTGAGATAAAACTTTTTTCCCTTTTGTGTCTGTATTGTTTATCCAGTCCAAAAATATGCCTAAATATCTTTCTCTGCATGATATTGTTTTGAAAATTGAGATAAAAGCTTTTTTTTTATTTTCATTGTATCTGTATAACTAATCTATATCAGGTATCTGCAGAATTAACGTCATAATCAATTTTTTTCATTTTATCTTTATCCTCATCACTTTTCTTTATGTGTTTCACATTTCCTGAATCAATTTTCTTTGCACCTGTACTATTCAACTGCCATATTAGATTTCTATATCTCTATATCATTAGGTTTTCTCTATTTCAATTCATCTTTTTTACCGATTTTTTGAATCTATTTTCATTTTCAGGTTTTATTTGATATTTTCTCTCATATATTTTATAAACTTTTTCATTATTTTAGCTGTCAATTAGCTACAATTTGTTTTCCTCAGAATTCTGTCTTTATTCATGTATAAATAATCATATTCGAGAAGTAGGTCTTATAAAAATCTTAAATTGTTGCCTTTGTTGTATAATTTTTTGTTTTTAGCAATTTTGAAAAAATGTCTGTTGCATTTTGAAAGCTAAATTATTTGTTTGAATAGGTTTTTAGTCTCAAATTTCAGTATTACTGAAGTAAATTGTTAATATAAAATTATATTTTTTACTTGATTCATTTCTAATAGCAACTTGTATTATGAAACGGCTTATCCAATTATTATCAAAGACATATTTTAATTATTTAAGTTCATTTAATTTCTAAAGGCAATATGTACATGTATTAAGAAATTGCTTATCCAATTATTATCAAAAGACGTTTTAAAAACTATTCCTACGTGCAGCACAACACAAAAACAGATAAAACGTACTATGTATATTTCTAAATAATAATTTACTTCAAAGTTATTTTTAGAATTTTTATGCTAAATTTAGAAAATAATTTAAAAGTCTTAACAATATTGATACTTTTTCTTAAGTTCAGATTTCATTAATAAAAGGTTGTGAAAAGCATAAATGTTTAAAAGGTTAAACTAACAAGGTATTACCAGTAAATGTTATGCCTTAAAATGTTTGGGCTTAGATAAATGTCTTACCTAATAAACGTATTTATGCATGCTAAAATACAAATTATTTTTATATATTTATTTAATATTTATTTATTTTCATTTATTAGTTTTTCAAAATTTTATTTATTCATCCTTTCATTTATTCATTTTATTTATTTAATTATTTATTTATTTATTTATTTATTTATTTATTTATTTATTTATTTATTGATGGTGCAGGAATAATACTACACAGTTATTGATTATGATTTTCATTGTCTTTTAAAAAATTTCAAGATACAGAATACCGGTACTTCATGTTTCTAACACATGTATATGAATATTGCAGATGCTAGTCTGAAAATAACTTTTATCAAATTAGTTAAGTAGTAGAAAAAGTAACTTTTATCAAATTAGTTTACTGGTAGTAGTAGAAAAAGTTAATCTACAACAACTAAGTTGGTAAAGTGCTCACTTTGTAAGTGTAAGGTAAAGGGTTTGATCCCCAACCAGGCCTGGTCAATTAGTTTCTATTCTTATACAAAAATCTTGAAATAAATGAGTTTGGGTCACTCAGATAAAAGATTGCCAGTAGCACAGTGCATAAATATTAATCCTGGTACCTTTATCAATATCTGAAAATGTCTTGGTATAAGTGAAAATATTTTAATTTGGATGTAAAACCCAGCTCGTTAAGTTAATGAATATATTATACAAAAGATTGTTTAACTGGGATAAAGCCCATGAATAGGGTCAGCTTTTATTGGACTTCAGTTAAAGAATAATATAAGGCACAGGTTTCACAGACATCAGATCGTCTTTCACAACCAAAGTAATCAGTAGCACAAACTAATGACCTATCAGTTGATTATAATTTCATTGGATGTTATTTGGCTTTAGGGGTAATGTAGCATAAAAGTAATCACTATGATAGTTCTACAATATCCAGAAAAACTGACCAGTGGAATTTAAAAAACGTATTATGGTTATCAGATCTTAAGAGGGAACTATCATGTCTGGATTGATTAGAGAAACTCATCTTGTAGATTACTGTGAAATATCTAATTATACTTAATACAACATACAAACCTGTTTATAAAGCCAAAGTCAGAATAGATATAGTCGATATAGATAAAGATGAGTTGAGTAATGATGTTTAAAGCTCAAGTCAAAATTCTTTCACCTATATCAAGGTGGTCAGTTCTGGGATTGTTGAGAAAACCAGAGTTACCAGAAGTATTCCTGGAGATTCTGTCAGCATGTGCTTTAGACCATTCAGCCACTTAAGGCCCTTTTTCTTAATAAAGGAAAGAAATTGATTTCACAAAAGAAGGAATGTTAGAAAGTTTGTATGCAAATAATATTCAGTATAAGAAAGTAAATAGTATCCTTGGTTTAGAGGAATGGAACACTGAGGAATGTCATCCTGCAAGAATGTTATTTCACTTTTTGACTCAAGAAATTTAATCCTTTTAGGGCTGCAGTTATATTATGTTCATGATTTCCTTAGTAAATTCTTACTTCTTTTGCCTCGTGCATTAAAATGGTTATGTAAAACAAAATGAGGATATAAAAATCTCATAACTATGGATTTTTGTTTAAATTGATATATTTTTGTTTAAGATGTCTATTTAATATGGTCTAGACATCATCATTGCACATATTGGCACATTAGCAAAAGGGATAAAGAGAAAGAGAGAGATGAGAGAGGCATATCATATAAAAAACATAAGATGATCATGACAAATTATTGGTTCTATCATGTTGAATCTCAGTAAATCAGTCCAACTGGGTATTGAACAGAAAACGTGAATGGTATTCACTGTACATATAGTCAATAGAAATTCATTGACTAATTGAATTTTTATACTAACATCGTCGTCCATGGTCTTACTCTCTATCAGTTTTACTAAAGACGGGAGGGAGATCAGAGATTAGATGACAACGAGGATGTGTCGTTAATAACAGGTAATGTCTTACACTGACTCTAAATCAGGAAATCAAATTTTTGAAAATAGCTCATTGATTTGCTTACATGTAGTTGTCTATACCATCCTTTAATTCTTGATTACATCATTGATTTGACTTTATGGGGTTTTTTATTATTTTTGTCTGATGCAGCCAAATGCAGACATTTAATGTTTTATTTACTGGTAAATTTTCTTTACTTTTATGATCACTTGTGTGTAATGAATTCATGAAGTTTTTATATTGATTTTTTTGGCCTTCTTTTTTTCTCTAAATAACCAAAATAGACCAGATTGACAATTAAACATAAATATTTTTATTCTTATTTTTTTTCACACTTTAGTATTCAATACTTAACGTGGTTTATGATTTTTTTAAAATATAATTTTAGGTCAACTTCTTTTTAATTAATTTTTTAAAAATTCATAACTTAAACGATTTGAGCACTATGTTCCTCAAAAATATGTTCATACATACTAGTGTCATTTTCCTTGCTGAAGGTTCCCATGAGCTCCAGTTTTCTCCACTCTCTCAGAAGTTACAACTTTAATATAGTTAATGAAGTGTTCATCTTCTTACTTCACTCATTGTATTACTACCACACCGGTATCCATATGGATCCATCTACTCAATAGCCAGAGACCAACTAATATACAACAGCCAGACGTTGGAACCACCTACCACCAAAACCCAACTTTAATATAGGTGATAAAAATCTTGACAGTGCTTTAAACACTACTACCCCACTCTTCAATTTTTATTGTGATATTTTTAAACAAAAATAGGTTAAAGATTGAAATTTAAGAAATTTAATTTGAGAAATTGGTGTAATTTTACATTTCAAAATGTCTTATATGACCAGAGTTAAAGGTTTATTTTCATATGATCACACATTTGTTGGTAAATAGTTATAAAGTGTTAGGTGTTGAAATATTAGTACAAGTACTTGTTATTAACAACATTAATCCTAAAGATTTTCTCTGTCACTCCTACAAAACAATTTGTATTTAAAATCTGTTAACTACTATAGGATTATCCTAAGCCATCAATAGGGATTAACAGATTTGTTGATATTGAATTCCTTTAAAGTGCAAATTATAAATGTTACAATGTTACTCTTATTTACAATCTACACTTTTCTTAAAAATATTACATCATAATAATAATTATAATATATATATGTATATATATATATATATATATATATATATATATATATATATATATATATTATGACTCAAAAATAAGTTAAAATGTTTTCTTATACATAACTGAATTTATTCTTTGTAAAACATGTTTCACCATTGTGTACGGTTCTTCTTGTTACATATTATTATATATTAATAAAGCATTTTTATACGCCCGTCATATGACGGGACGTATTATGTTACGGTGCTGTCCGTCAGGGCGGGCGTCCGGGCGGGCGTCTGTTAACAATTTGTATTCCGTTCAATAGAGACCACAAACATTTATGGATTCAAATGAAATTTGGTATACAGCTTTACCATGGTAATATCTTGTGCAAGTTGGAATTACAACTTTTTCGGATTATTTTTGGAGGAGTTATGCCCCTTTTTTAACTTAGAAATTTTTGTATGTATGACCATGTGGTTTCTGATCATCAGAGCCTACAACTATTTATGGATTCAAATGAAATTTTGTATACACATTTACGATGTTATTATCTGGTGCAAGTTCGAATTACAACTTTTTCAGAATATTTTTGGAGGAGTTATGCCCCTTTTTTAACTTAAAACACCTTTTTATCATACTGCACAGATCACGACAACAGTTCAAATTATAATTAAGCTTTATAGATATAAATTATTTCAGGTTGGTTAAAAAAAAGGTTCTCAAAACATTTCAGACAAAAAATGTATTTTTTTCCTAAAATCTTCCTGCATGCAATGCTTAACACATGAAAACACTGCCATGACCTAACATTATATTTTAAACTTCTTCCTTCCTGGAAATGAATATGAATTATATAGCAGTCTACCACTATCCATTTAGCAATATATTTTTACATACATATATCCTAGTTGTACTTATACTTCTCAGTAAAGAATGGAACAATCTAGAGGATTAGTGACGAATTCATTCGGAACATCCTCTGGATGTGAAATGATAAAGGTGACAACTTTCTCCTTTTTAGCAGCATATATTTGCATCTTGGGGACCTTGAAAACTCCTCGATAGATTTTGCTAAAAATTTCTGAGGTTATGGAGTCTAATGCGATCTAGCTATCTAACTTGGTGAAATTTTTGGGAAAAATCGGTATCATACTTAATTTTGGGGTCAAACATGCAAAAAATGAATTTTTCCAAAAAACAATTACGTTTAACGCACTCCTGTTCAATAACAGTTCATTGTACGAAAAAGTCGTCCATTGACCAAAAAATTTTTAAGATCTGACGGAAAAGACGGTATTTTTATATTTTTTCTATCTTTTACATAAAATCCACAATAACTGTTTAAAGTCGGCGCTATCATCCAAAAACAATTTAACGTACCGTTTTGAATTCGTACCCATATTAAAGTAACCAATTCTTTACCAAATTATTGGTAGGTTTTGCACTTATCCGTTAGGTCTGTGTCAAACTTTTGAGTGGCAAGTTCTGTGGATGAGCTCTACTGATAGAAATCCTCTAGATTGTTCCATTCTTTCCCGCAAAACCCCTAAAGGTGTCGCCACACTAGTAAATAGTACTACTCGATCAATATAACACGGGCGTATAATGCTACGCTCGGCGGTGCTCTTGTTATGATGTGAATGTCAACCATCTTTTGTCAAAATTGCTATGTGATTGTCAACTTTCTTTTGTAAAAAATGCTATGTGAATGTCAACCATCTTTTGTCAAAAAAGCTATGTGAATGTCAACCATCTTTTGTCAAAAATGCTATGTGAATGTCAACCATCTTTTGTCAAAATTGTTTTGTGAATGTCAACCATCTTTTTTCAAAAATGCTATGTGAAGGTTAACCATCTTTTTTCAAAAATGCTATGTGAAGGTCAACCATCTTTTGTTAAAAAAGTTATGTGAAGATCAACCATCTTTTGTCATGTTTTAGTGTTGTGGTTTCCTACATATAAACTAACTATCCCTCTTCAAAGTAAAATAGAAAATTGTCATTCTTTATAACATTAATGGTGAAAATTAGACCAACAGTTGAAGGCCCGTTTTGCACCCCACGTTAACCAGACCAAATAAGAAATATTTGAAGTAAAGTTCAGGTGTATCAACTCTTTAATAAGATAAGTGAAGTGCAAATGTATTTGTGAATAAAGCAACAATTTCTTCTATGATATTTAAGACCAGTTGGGGGCATTTGAAAACTGAAAAAAAATTGAAGTATTTTAGTACATGTGTTATGTATAATCTGTGAGTTAAAAGAATTAACCGGGATGGGAAATGAAAATAAACAGAAAAGATTATTTTACGCACTTCATTTCTTACGTAATAATGATTTATTTAAAAAATAATGAATTTTTTTACATAGAAACTGAAGCAAATTAATACATGTACTAAAAATATAATCCTGCTCATCCCATATTTTTGTCAAATAGGAATGAAATTTAATTCGCCTTATTCAAGTTATTTTATTTTTCACGGTTAATTTTAGCATCTGTTGACTGTTTGAAACAATAACGGAATCTTGTTACAAGAAAACAAATTCCTAACACTTATTGCAGTACGTGACATTTTTCACTGTGATGCCATGTATCAGTATTCTATATATAGGGAAATTAAAAACCTGAAAAGTTACACCAGGTAAAAATATTCAATATATAAGTAATTTCAAAAATATAATTCAAGGATATTAAAAATTTGATATTTTTCTAATGTTAAACATTGAGAGAGAGAGAGAGAGAGGGAGAGAGAGAGAGAGAGAGAGAGAGGTTGCATTAAAGTGAAATTTAACTTTCAAATAAAAAAAAAACAAGTTTGATTTGCATTTGAAATTACAAAACACCAAGAAAAGGTTGTTCATTTTTGTTATGAATGAAAACACAAAATGAAACTACATGTATATCGTTACCAATATTTTAAATCCACAACTTGGACGAAGAGAGACACTGGCCATGATGGCAAAATTTTATCCAGTTAAGTTTGTCTAAATCACCCCATTTATGTGTTTTAAAACAAATGATGCAATACACACAGTTAAAAGGACATATATTGGATTCTGAATGAACTGAAAATGAACCTGTTAGAACTGAAAATAAAGTAGCCTGAGTCAACTGAAATCTGTTTGAACTGAATATAATGGACCCTGGGTAAACTAAAAAACCTGTTTGAACTAAATGTATATTAGGCTCCTAAATAGTTAACTTAACCCTGTTTGAACTGAATGTATAATGGATCCTGAGTAAACTGAATACCTGTTTACTTCAAATATATGGTGACCCCTTAGTTAAGTAAGAACCTGTTTGAACTGAATTTACAGTACAAGATTCTTAGTGCACTGAAAACCTGTTTAAGTTGAATGTATATTGGCCTGGCATTAGTTAACTAAACACCTATTTGAACTGAATGTACAAGTACATTTATATTGGATCCTAAGTGAACTGAAATCCTGTACATTGGATCCTGAGTGCACTGAAAACCTATTTTAAATCGAATATATATTGGCCTCGCCTTAGTTAACTAAACACCTGTTTGAACTGATTGTACAAGTATATTGGATCCTAAGAAAACTGAATTCCTGTTTGAACTAGCTGAACTCATTTGTTGTTTTCTAATTTAAATATGGAAACTGAAACCCTGAACATTTTTAGTTCAGGAAGTGAATCTTTTTTTTAAATAGGCATAGATTATAGTACTTTTGAATAGGAATGACATAACAACAAATTCACAACATCATTCTGTTTTTTTTAATTTAAATCTCATTTGTTTAGTAAGACAATAAAACCTTTAAAGGATAATAAAATCTTTAACCTTCTCTAAATCAAGGTTCATGATGTAAAAACAAACATTTAAAAATATGTTAATTAAGTAATTAAGTACGTATAAATTAATCTTTCCAAAAAATGTTTTTAATGACATCTTTTATGATCCATTGTATTTATTATATATATATATATATAAATATATATATATATATATATATATATATATATATATATATATATATATATATACTAGTATATATATATGAAAAACTTGTTAAAGACATATTAATATGACAACAAGTGAATTAATTTAGAGCAGGTGGGATATATCTATAGATGGGAAATGGTTTAAAGCTATCATATTCAGATGTTTATTAAAGATATGGTAAGCTGTTTAGTTATTTAGAGATTGTTTTCAGTTTGGTTTCAAGGCATGTAGTAGTTGTATTAATGATTATTATTCATTTATTCCTGATTCAGATCACTTTTCAAGGCCAGGGTCATTTACCGGTTTGTAGTTTATCTATGAAATACACTTAATTGTGTGCAGAAGTAGTGCTTAATTTTGTGTCCTTTGCAGTTTTCTAGTTAACTGAAAAAAATTATGAAAGCCTTTCAGAAACCTTTTGTCTTTATGGCAATATAAAATAATCAATGTTTTTGGTTTGTTTTTGACATTTTATTTTGTATTCATGTTGTTTTTCCTGTCTGCAACTTTTATTTAAGATATTAGACACATGTTCATTCTTTGTCACATATTGTATAAGTATTCTTCAAGTCACTAAAATGTTTGATGGTCTTAACCTTTGACCTTCTATACATGTTTGATACTTATAGGACATAAAGTTTCTATCACCACTTAATCTTAGGGCCTCCATGATCGAGTGGTCTAAAGCGTACCTCTCATTCCTTAACACAGAGTTTGTCATTTCAGTTCCTTATGACAAATGGTTTTTTATCCAGATTCTTTACCATTTTGGAACTGACCAGTTTGGTATAAGGGAAAGAATCTTGACCAAGGTTTAAAACACTATTACTCCATTCCACTCTACTCTATAAATAAATATTGTTTTGTAAATTATTTTGAGCCCAGTTTTTTTATTATTATTTTATTTTTATTATTTTTTTATTACATTTATTATTATTTTTTTTTTTTAAATTTATTCATTTATTTGTTTTTTTTTTTCATCAATTGATTAAAAGTGTTTAATTTTATTGTTCCTACAAAAAAGTTTAATTATGTATTGGTCAGAATTGGTGTTTATAACTGAATTTATCAGAATTGACAAAATTCAGGAGTAATTTGATTAGTAATAGTATAGCATTGCTGTATCATTCTTGTTCATTAATTTGGTAAAATGTTATAGGAGTGCAACGGAAATGACAATAAAAATTATCACAAGAAAGCTTGAATAAAATATAGTTTTTGATATGAATAAATGAGCAACAGAATGCATAAACCATTAAGTTGCTAATTATAGCATGTGCTTGTTAAATTTTTATAATGCACAGATAAAAAACTCTCGAACCATATAATCATATTTCTTTGTGTATATAACTGATTATAGAGAAATTAATGAATTCAGCGAGAAACTTTAATGATCTGAAGATAATGAACATTGTGCAAATTACATTACAGAATGCAGTCCTCTTAAAGATGAAGTGGTGTTATTTAATATAAAATAACTTATTTTTGTCATATTTATGATTTATATAATACAGGTGTTTTATGTTTTAAATATAAAATTGTAATATTTAATATCATGAGTATCCTTCAAAATGCTTGATATCGTGACTTTTTAGGTATTCAGGAAAATTATAAATACTGTTAAGTAACGTGTGTTCTGACCACTTGGGTGAATTAAAACCATTTGAGTCATGTGTTTAAATTTTAATTTTAATTTTAATGTATAAAGTACCATTATTATCTCAGTGCTGTGGTTTAGAACACAGAAATAATTTGAATTTGAATTTGTTTTCTGTATTTCTTATTTATTCCTGCCCATTTTTTAAACATTTTTCTCTTTTAAATCAATCTTATTTTGTGAAATTTCAGAACTTTTGAGAATGCAAACGTATTGACTAAACAAAATACACCATTTCTTATATAATGATTTCATAAATCTTTGAAAATGTGTTTTATAAGGAACCATTGAGTTACAAGGGATAAGCAGAATTGGCATCATTAGAACAAGGGAGTGGAGTGGAGTAATGGTGTTTTACGCCCCAGTCAAGATTCTTTCACTTATTTCGAGGCGGTTAGTTCTGGAATGGTGAAGGAAACCAGAATGTCCAGAGAAAACCACCGACCTTCGGCAAGCGAACTGACAAACTTTCTCACACTAGGATCTGTCCCGAGTGGGATATGAACCCAGGCGGTGAGAGGCGCTGTGATTCGTAAGCACACGCTTTAGACCACTCAGCCACCGAGGCCCCATTAGAACAAGGGGTTTTGGTGACTGAGTGGTCTGAAACCTGCACCTAGGATCTCATTGCCTCTCTAATTGCCTATGTTCAAAACCTTTTCAGGCAGATCGAAATTTGTTGATTCACTTGTTGATGGTCAGTGGTTTTTTCCAGGCACTCAAGTTTTCTCCACCATCACAGAACTTACCATCTCAATGTAAGTGAAAGAATCTTGACTAAGGTATCAAACACCATTACTCAACTCAACTCTTCAGAAAAAAATGACTTGAATGACCTTATTAGAGAGCCAAAATTAGATTGTTTAAAAATCTATACTAGTATCTTCCATTAAAATTTGCTGGCTGAGATAACAAATAACAACATGCAAATTATTAAAGCAAAGGAACGAAACACAATTGTCAAAAAAAAAAAAAAAAAAAATTTAATCTATTTTGCAAATGTTGTCAAAGTATTTATATGTAGAATGAGTCACATCATGAACACCGTGGATATTTTATGAACCTTAAAACAAAAATATCTAACCACTTTTGAGCTAAATGCTTAATTTTCCAATATTTTGTTTAGGGTACATTTTACCTATATTACTTTGTAAAGGTAACAATCGTGACTTGAATCAGTCATCTGTGAAAAAGAAAATGACTCTGGTACATTACAACTGCCATTAGTTCTTGTGGTAATCACCTCAGTGTTAACAGGTGATAAAACTACATAGCAGTGATTTTACAGACATGTTTCAACACTGCAATGCATAAGGTAAAATTTATTTGATGGATGTTTGTATTGAAAGCAAAACCTGGTTTTAGTTTGAAACTAATGGAGCTATAAGAATTTAATGAACCAGAAAACCTAACAACATATGGATCAATTGTTTGATGGAGAAATAATTGATTCAAATAGGCAATAAGGCTTCAGAACTAACACCATAAAATATATATATATATATACTTTTTTGTGAAATTCTACATCAAACAAATTTAGGACAAGAGAAGTCCAGCTTCCATACCACCATGTCTAAATATTATGTAAATCTGCAATGTATATGTAATCAAGAAATTTGCAATTTGCAGATCTCACCTCAAAAGTGTATCTTTAGTAACTGACTTGCATGGCACAATTTACAAAGGCATGTGGTTGCTAGGGGGATAAATGGACAATTTACCTGTTTCAAGTTCATTACCAGGTAATTTCATTTTTGCCACCAACCTATTTATTGATTGATTTTAAGGGGGTTTTATGTCCTAGTCAAGAATATTTCACTTATATCGAGATGTCACCAGCTATAGGTGAAGTGGCAGAAATTTTTACCTTTGCATTGCACTTAAGGCAATATGCAGGGAAGGTTCTTTTAAGTGTCATGCCTGCTGTGACCAGGACATTGGTTTTTAAGGTCCCCCCCAACTGTCCTTTCAAATTCCGAGTGCTTAGCAAAAGATCAGTTACTACCTATTTTTAAAGTCTTGGTCAGACCTGGCCGGGGCTCAAACCCCCAACATCCCACATATGATGCAAGCACTCTACCAGCTGAGCTACCATAGAACCACCAATCTAGAGTTCTTGTCAAGCAATATTTATGGGTCTTTTAAATTATGTTTATATTGGCAAATATTGAAGCAATTCAATGTATTGGCAGCAACAGCTTAAAAACTTAATAATTGAAACAACAGAATCATCACATAGACAATTAGTCATTTTATTAGTTTACTAAGTCTCAAGATTAACAAATGATTTAATTGCAGACACCAGTGCAGAAAGTTTTAATCAGTGGAAGAAGAGAAATTTTTTAATTGATCAAAAATAAATCAACACAACTTTGACCCGTAACACAACTTTGACCCAAGCTTTGGTAACTTTGACAAATGATTGAACATATTGGTTCAGAATGTCATCTGTATGGACGTTTATCAATATATATATATACATATGTCATTACAACCAGATATTGGTTTTATTACAGATAAGTTCTTATGTAAAGGAATTTAAGGGAGACAACTTATGAATGATTTTATCATAAATCATTAAAGTCAAGCTAGGATTTAGAGTTGTTTTGTTACTGTTGGACAGATTGTATATTTTAATTCAAGATATAGGGACACACTTGACTGGTCAAAAGTTGAGTAATGGTGTTTAACCTGCCAGTCAAGAATATTTCACTTATGTTGAGACATCATCAGCTATAGGCAACAGCGCAGAAAGTTTGCCTTTGCATTGAGTTGATGGCAGTATACAGCAGGGTTCTTTATCGTTCCACATCTACTGTGACACAGGACCTCATTTATTTTAAGTTCCCATCAAAAGAACCATGACTTTCATTTTGTAATGCTGAGTGCTTGATGAAAGAACAGTCACTACCCACTTTCAAGTCTTGGGTCAGACCCTGACAGGATTCGAACCCATGAATTTCCACTTATAGAGCGAGCACTCTACCAACTGAGCTACTGCAGTGGTACTCAAAAGTTTAGGATGTTGAGTGAAATTTTAGAACATTCAATGTTTTCCTTTAGTAGATTGAGATGTTATTCTTGAAACTGCCTCAAACAATCACAATTTAATGTCAGAAGAAAATATTTTATACATGTGTATTGTCTTGAAAAAATAAATCATGCTGAACTGTTGAACTGTGACTAACTAACTGTATTTTAGTCTGTCTGTCTGTCAGGTGACAGTTTTTACAGCCTGACATCTTGTACTTATAAGAAAGAGTGAATGAGTTATTGTTGAAACTTGCATCAAACAATACCTACTAAAAAGGAAGGTGAACAGAAAGTACAAAGGAAAGTTGGATTTTCCCACCTATGATTGACATAACCATTGTCATATATGATTTATAGGTGTAGCTTTTTACCTGAACTCTGTGTAACACTTTACACTAACACTTGTGATTTGGGATTTCTAGGAATTATGAAGGATATTATCGAAGGTTTGTTTTTTTAACTGTAATGGTAGATGCTACTTAGTGTGTATATACCTTTACTTACGGTATTTACGAAACTAGCAATGCTTAAAACCATTTTAAATCGCTGACTAAACATATATTAATTATTTCAAATATTTATAAAAATATTAGAAGTACATATTGTTTTAGTTGAATTTTGTTTATTTATATTCTTTTTAAATCTAATACAAGACCTTTCATTTATATAAAAAATAAAAAAAGCTTTATTAGCAGAATTTCAAATTTCAAAATTAAAGGATCTTGTAATTTTTTACCTCTTCAAACTTTTGGGTTTTTTGTAGAAATTTCAAATCAGACACTTAATGTGTTTATTTGTTAAGGATTGTTTAGTATTAAATTTCATCAAAATATATAAAATAAACTTGTATAGAAATTTATATAAATAAACTTATTGAAGATAAATAAGATGTTGTACAAAAAAAAAAAATAAATAAAAATAATAATAAAAAAAAAAATAAATAAATAAATTAAAAAAGTTCCTTTATTCATTTTGAGAAGGCATTACATCATACATGTATATTACATTATATTCAGATACAAATTAATTTACCTGTATCTGAAATATTTTCAGTATATTATGAAAGTTGTGAAAAATAATGTCATTGTTGTAGTATAATATTATCTGTGTTTCATTCTGTATCATGTCAGTAAGCTTTTTAAAAATGATAATTGATATGAAATCAATCATTTTTAATAACAGGAAACTTGAATGCTGTTATTTTTAACCATGAACACATATTTTATGCCCTGGTGTAACATGTGTGTTGGTATATTGATATAACCCTTCCCTTGCTATCTGTATAAGCATAAGCTTGCTATTTCTGTTAACTGATATAAATGAAGGTGATGTCTTGCTCATTAAAACAGGTAACTGTTGATATGTACATGTATATCAATTCAACATGTATATATACATTTGTATATATATATATGTATTATACATTATATCAGACCAAAAGTTGGAAATATTTTGATTGGTTTAAAATGATGATTTTTAATTCTATGTGGTAATGATGTTACAAATGCCATATAGCACAAATAGGTCATGATATAGTAAATTTATCAATGTTTATTTTTTATATTTATTTGTTTATTTATTACTATTATTATAATTATTATTATTATTATTATTATTGTTTTGATTTTTGAAATTTTGAGATAATGTTTGGAGTTGTCATTATTATACTTTGCTCTATCTCTTAATTACCAGAAAATTTTATCATAAGCATTTTATATTATTTATCTTTTGTATAACATACACATTTTAAGGGCAACTAGACTTACCAGAAATCTGCAAGCTCAAAATACACTAACACTAAAAACATAACTTCCTGTAGATACAGTTAACCCAGACAAAGGTCCCTTATCACATCGAAGCAATAAATTATTTCATACTTTCAATTTCCTGTTTAAAAAAAACAATGACACATTTTTTTTTTGTGGAAATCTAATAAATCAGGTTTTTGGTCCATTGTCTCTTTTCTAGGTAAGCAATTGGTATACAACAGAGAAGTAAGTTTTAATGGTTCTGCATGTCTTATTGAATGTTTCATGAACTGTTGCTTCATCTAATATTTCTTGACCATTGGTCATCACATTTGCTGCTAACTTTAGCAGACAGTTTCCTTCTAGAATTGGCTTAAACTAGTCTTATTTAACAGATTTTTGCTATACTTTATAATATTACATTAGGGAGATTGATTTACATAGAGAATATTTCTCTTGTTTCAGAATCCTGTATTATTGTGATGTAAAATAATTGTATGTAAAATGAAGCGACAATAAAATATTGTTTAAACTAAAATTACATTATATATAAATTTATTATACAGCATTTGATTGTAACACAAGCAAATATATACAGAGTTCCTATAATAACAACAATTTTGTATCCACCTGTGTTTGATTATTTTTGGTTTAAAAAATATTTCATTCATCATTTACCAAGTATAATACATTACAAAGTATACAGAATTTAGGTTATGGAACAATAGTAAAAGTCTTGTATTAACCGTCTCCTGCTAAATAAATGCAAATATTAAAAAGTCACTTTATCATTGAAATAATAATAATAATAATAGATGAATTAATAATTTGAACAAGGTTTGGTGGGTGTGTAACTTTTAACATGGCCATCAAGCCTTAAGTAAAGTTACCGGTAGTCTGAAATTTTTGTTAATTTTAAGATTGAAAACCTAGATTTTACCATTAAGGAAAAACCCTGTTGACAGAAGTACTACAATTGTAGCTCAGTTGTTTGAGTGCTTTAAATGTGGGGTTCGTGATTCAAACCAAGTCCCCGTCTAAACAAGACTTGAGAATTGGTAGTGACTGTTCTTTTGCCAAGTACTTGGCATTTAGAACTGAAAGTCTCTGGGTCCTTCAGAGGAGGAGACCTGAGACCTTAGAAGTCAATGTCACATGGTGATGTCTTGATATAAGTGAAATATTCTTGACTGGGACATAAAACCAAAAATATAAAACCCTGTTAAATTAATCAGACCTGATGACAGTATGGTTATATTTTGGTTTAATTGATACTGTTGAAAATCAGTGTTCAATATCATATTTATTATACAATAAATATTGCACAGTCTACGAAGGTTCCGCATGGCCATCATCTGAATTGACATGTACATTCATGCTCTTCAAATTAACAGGATTTTTTAAATAATTATGGCGTTTTTATGGGTGTAACAGTAATGAACATTTTTGTAAGTATAGTGGCAGTAGGTATTGCAGTATTTGGCCATTGATATTGTACTATTTACTATATTTATGAAATACTATTATTGTTGTGACAGTCATACATGATTTATCTTTTTGTGTTTTTGCTATAAGTACAAACATATACTTTATGCAATAAACTATATTATTATTATTATTATTATTATTATTATTATTATTATTATTACCTATCTTTATCAAACTTTCTTAAAATTAATGTCTTACACTGTAAGTTTTACACATATAATAGTTTGCAAAAGAGAACTTAAATAGCTAATTTTTTTTGAAAAATATTTACTTTTTGTATAGACATGTGTATGTGAATATTGTAGGTATTGTTATGAAAATCATTTTGATTTATAGTTCAAGGTCATAGATTCAAAGGTCCAGAACATAACTGCATAAGTATACTGAAATGGTTTATGATTTGGAAATTATTCATTGTAATAAAGTTACATCATGCATATTAGCTACTTATGAATGAAATGTGACTGGATATATTTCTGATTAAGTTTATGCAGCAGTTCTTAACTTGAGAAAACTTTGAAAGTTTCTGTACTTAATATACTTTGCATACAATTTTTGACTTATCCTCAGGTGAGCATAAAGGCTTAGTCAGTCAGCAGTAATACACACTGGTTCTGCTACAGATTCGGATTTAGCATTAAGCATGGAAATACAATTAAGATATAGGTATCAAACTTCAAAATAGTTCAATCTTCACATAAGTATGGTGTTTTTTGAAGTGATATTTATTACCTGGGCCAAATTAGAAGCCATAAATAATCAAGTTAGAAGATTGAGATATAGCATAACATTTAACCATTAATATATAGCAATTCACAGATTGAAAAACTCTATATGTATAGAGTTATTAATTTCTCAGGTTTTTTCCTAGATGAAATTAAGATCAAGGCTTCGTAGTTATTTTACTTTTGAACTAGATTAAGTAAAACCTATTTCACTTAATGACTGAAAACTACACCCCCCCCCACTCACACACATGCCCCCCTTTTCAATATGAAAACATGTATGTGCAATTCTATCCACTTAGATTACAACTATAAACTAGTTTATTCTGATTGATTGTAATATCAAAATAGAAAAATGGCTAACTTGGAGTCTGTGTTCAGACATCTGTTTTTACTGGGATCACAAATGGGTTAGATACTTATATACATACTGTATATGTAAAAAAAAAATTCCAGAGTGAGAGTGAGTGGAATGGAGTAATGGTTTATTATGCCCCAGTTAAGATTCTTCACTTATTTTGAGGCAGTCAGTTCTGGGATGGTGGAGGAAACCGGAAGAAAACCATCGACCTTCTGTAAGCGAACTAACAAACTTTCTTATGCTAGGATCTGTCCCAAGTGGGATTTGAACCCAGTTGTTGAGAGGCGTTGTGATCCATAAGCACATGCTTTAGACTGCCTCGCCAACAAGGCCCCTAAACCTTCCAGAAGTGAACATTGAAGCTAGGAATATAACTTGTTTGCATTCTGAGAAAAATGTCAGACATTCGAAAAATGCAAAATACGATTTCCATATTCAGAGTTGTGAACATTACAACACTTTATTCATCAGTATCTGATTTCTGTCTAAGTAAACTTAAAAAACATGTAATCAGACAATGATTATATTGATGAGGGTTATCGTGAATTAACAAACATAGTCTTCATTTAAGAAACAGACTTGCTGACAGTTTAATTATGGCAAACACAATTCAACGGTTCAAGTCTGCATACTAAATACATTACTTTACAATCTTAAGTGTAACATCCAGTCATCTTAAAGGCATCATTACCAAATTATTAACAGGGAACAAAGATTAAAACATTTATAAGACTTGTATTCATATTATAGAGCTGTTCATGTCAAAGTTGACAGAATTTATATCCAGGGGGGTATGTAGTCGCAAGCAGCTGTCACTTAAAGAGCTGTACAACACACATCATTACCGACAAGTCTATGTCTGAGAAACATGTAATACAAGCTAATTATGAAAAAAAAACTTGACAATAGTGATTCATGCTGGTATACAACATGTACATTTTTTTGGGGGGATGGGTGGGTGGACAAGTGGGCGTTGTCTGAAGTTGATGACAAATTTAGCTATTGGTGTGCATATATAGTATTATTTCTCTTTCATTTGATACTTCATGGTATCAGTAAACAAAAGGTACATTCTTGGAACAGGCAGATATTAAAGGAGATGGCGGTAGATTAAATTTGTAATTGCAGAGTTATCGCCTTTGTTTTTATGTATGTATTTATTTATTTTTTAATTTTTTAAATCAATTAATTTTTAAAAAATTTATTTTTTTTATTATTTATTATTTTTACTATTATTTCTTTTTTAAATTTATTTATTTTTAATTTATTTTTCTATATTTAATTATTTTCCTTGGCTCTTATTTTTAATTTTTTTTTTAAATCAAGTAATTTTTAAAATTTGATTTATTTTTATTATTTGTTATTATTATTTTTATATACATGTATATATATTTAATTATTTTCTTTTGCTCTTCAGTTTTAATATTCATTAAAAATTTCAGTAAAAAAATGTAAATTGCAGCACATAATGTGTGTACGGAAAGTATACTTGTACATAAGAATGTATCTTGTAGTTTTAAATTACAGCAATGATGTAATTCACTTCTGGCTTGTCTCAAGCAATGCAAGCTAAAAGTCTCAGAGATAACAACAGGAATTAAAAGCTGACAGACTAATAAAACTATAACTGTACAATATCTCTATCAAAGTCTATTTTGTCTGCGTTGCGTAATCTTCTTGTATCTTGATTTTTTTTTATATAAATAAAAGTCTGTTTTTGACCTCAGTTTTTAGTTTTAACTTTCATGATGTTGAGAAAGAATGACTGCAGTGTTATAGAAAGCTGATATGACTAAAATAATGACTAAATACTGTAAATCACTTTAATTTTGCGGCACTTTTTTTTTCGTGAATTCATACCAAAACCTATTTTGTGATGTGAAATTTTCACGATTTTCCCAAAGGTAACTCCGTATAAAATATGTTTAAATTGGTATGTATCTTGTTATTATTTTTTAAACTCATACATGATATACTTATCACGACCTTCATGAGTTGAATTGAGTAATGGTGTCTAACGTCCCAGTCTTTAATATTTCACTTATATTGAATTGTTTCCAGCTATAAGTAAAACTGCAGAAATTTTGCCTGTGCGTTGCGCTGATGGCATTATACAGCAGGATTCTTTATCGTGCCATGCCTGCAATGACACAGGACCTCGTTTGTTTTAAGTTCCCATCCGAAAGAACAGTGACTTTCATTTCGTAATGCCGAGTGCTTGGTGAAAGAACAGTCACTACCCACTTTCAAGTCTTGGATCTGACTCGGTCGGGATTCGAACCCACAACCTCCCAAAAAACTTCATGAGATTATTGAGCCAAGTGATCTAATTATTACTCAGGTGAAAATACTATAGGTATTGTTAATTGATAACTTACAACATTTATACATGGTTGATAAAATGATGGCATATCACTTGCCAAAAACTTAAATTTAACTTTATCAAAAATCACTTTAATTTCACGACACTTAATTTTCACAAATTGTTACCATGTCATGAATATTGTGAAAATAAAGTGCTCACAAAAATGAAGTGATTTACAGTAAATTTGATTTAAAGTTCTGATTTTATTGTTTGTTTCTCACCAAATGAAAGTTTTAAAAGATGTCTCTAGAATCAACCCAGAGACCTGTCTTTTGTATGTAACAATGCCAGATCTTGAAAAGTGTTATGGTATTAGAAAATATATATTAGAAAAAATAAATCAGATATTTTTTATTCTCTACAAGAAAAATCAAATTATCTAAAAATTTTATTTTTTTAGAAGGTTATAGAATGTATGTGATGATATAAGAATTTATATCGATAAAGAAATTGAATAATTTTTATCATCATTACAGACTGTTGTAAATAATTTGAAGAATGTTGAATTATTTTACCATAAAGCCATTTTTTCCTCAGAAAAAAAAGAAAAGAAAAAAACCTGTTGTTTCAACAGGCAATAAATTGAACAAAAATGAAAACAACATTAACCTCTTAAAATAACTGAAGATTGACCAGGTGTGCTTCACTTTGAGGCCTTATAGGTTTTTGTTTGTTTGTTTGTTTGTTTGTACAACACGATGATTCATAGTAAAAAATTTTTTCTATAAAAAATCAATACATGTACCTGCCATTGTTGTTAATATTGTCATAAATTTCAAAACAGAAATTTCATCATTATTGCCTGAAAAAGATACAAAGACTTCCTATGCGAACTCAATCTGATATGGTTCGTAGTCTAGTAGGTTGTTAATCCTTATCCACAATTATTGAAAATTATTGAAAATTATTGAACTATTGAAAAGAAAAAACTCAGTTTTCTTGCTCTAATGTGTCCCTTACCATGAAGAAATTGTTTTTCATCCAATTGTTCAAACATCAACATTCAAGTAACTCTGTAAATAAAAGCCGTTATATGACCAATATAAGAAACATTTTGGTAAAATATGGATTGAATCATGTTTTTTACAATTTTCTAAATGAATGAATATTTCCCAGTAAGTCATTATGGAAAAGAATCACAACCAAAGCCATCCACCAGTATGTTGATTCATCATGGTGCCAATGAATATCTCTGTCAATGGACTTTTCTAGATTTTCAATAATACACAAGGACTATAAAATGTGTCTGTTTTGGGAACTTTGCAGGAACAAACCAGTATTAAAGAATGCTTGTTCTAAAGCTGTTGAACTTCTCTGTTTAGCACTAGTTGAAAACAGGCACTGTGAACACTGTCACGCAGTAAATGTTGACATAGTTCGTCATGTACTTTTCCACTGCAGTAATGTGGAAGTAAATGAAACTTGTTACCGGTATAGTGTAGATATCATTGATGTGTTTGGAGTTCATGTGTTTACATACATTGACAGCTTGAGTGAAATTCTGCAGGAAAACATTATTCTTGGGGAAATGATAGGACATTTAACAGAACACTTTCCAGACTTTGATGTGTTAACTTTGAAACCACCAATTGCAAGTTTCTGTTGTTTGAAAATATAGACTTATATGCAACTACTGAATAGACTGGAAAACAGCTAACTGTTGCTGGTATGTAATACTCAGTGAAAGTATACATCTGTTGTACTTGCAAACATAGCCATTTACACACACACACACACACACTCTCTCTCTCTCTCTCTCTCTCTTGACTCTCTCTCTCTCTCTCTCTAAGTACATAATTATTACACACTCTCACTACGTATTCATTTCTGTTCTTTTCCAACAAACTCTTCTTCCTGTTCATCTCTATCCTTACAATTGCATCACAACACAAATCGTTTTTATAATCACTATCAATTATGTATATAGTATTTATTCTTTCTTTTTTCATGTAAATATCTTATTCTCACCATCATTCTACCTACTCTCCCGTGAGGAGGCAATAAAGATTATATATATCAGATTGTATGAAATTTGATATTTTTACTGCTAGGAAAAGATTGCACTACTTTTAAAGCTTACAGACAAGTAAGTGATTCGATATCATCATTGTTTATTGCGTAATACATTACACAATTTCTTATTATTCTTAATATTGCCAGATTTTATCTTTATACACAAAAAAAAAAAATAATAATAAAATATTTTTATAAAATGTCTCCAAACATCTTGTATATCAGAAAATAGATTAAAAACGTTTTCCAATCTAGCAGAATAATTGTTTCTATTTATAGCATTTGTATTAGAATTCTTAGTTATAATCTTTATGTCAGCACATCTGCAAAACAAATGTTATAGATATTAGGAGATATGATAGCTTACTGTTCTCTGTTCATGACTTGTCATCAAGATTTATTGTATATTTTTGAATTAAAAACTTCTCGAAATGTCAGTTGTTACAGATATATAATCTTTTGTTCTGTTAGAACTATATCTTTACTGTTTATAGAGTGTTTTCACAATAAATACAGGATTTATATATGTATTTGTTTAGAAAAATACATTTTGGAACCTGTCTTAACTTAATGCCTTCTGGACTGAAAATTGTTTTTTTTTTTTTTTTTTTTTTTTTTTTTTGATACAACAGGTTTCATAGTCCCTGGTTGAAAAAAATTAATGGTTATAAAATCAATGGTTCAGTCTAGAAAAAATTTCAGTATACTTGGTCTTCAGTTTTTATAAGTAGAACCATATAAAAATCGAATTCAGCTCTGTAAAATACATTGAAAAAATTCCACAAACATATTCACAATAAAATTATGTCCTCAGAAAACCATTTTTAGCTCACCTGCTCAGATCAGCACCATGCTTCATCTGTCATATATTGTATATGATTTAATTTTACAAACCTAGGGCCATTGGGTCACTTATTTTAATCTGTAGAGAGGCAAAACTAGCAATTTAATCATCTAAATGCTTTAGAATTACATTTATAGGCTTAAAATTCAGTGGGTTTTGCAGTTTAAAGAAAAAATTTCATTGGACGAAAATTTTGTGAAATTTTGGGTTGGGTGAAATAAGTTTTATTTGGGCTTTGTTAATAAAAAAATTCATTAACATATAATTTATGTGGTTTTCACCTACCCACAAAATAGCGAAATTTGATTCCCCTATTTATTTAACAATATCATTATTATAATTTGTGGAAGGTTAGGGTTTGAACCCCATCCAGGTCTGACCAAGACTTGAAAGTTGGTAGTGACTGTTCTTTTGCCAAGAACTCTGCATTTAAAAATGAAAGTCACAGGGTCCTTCAGAGGAGACCTTAAAAACTGATGCCCTGTGCCACATCAGGCATGACACATTAAAAAGTCCCTCACTGCACATTGCCATAAGTGCACTGCAAAGGTAAAAATTTCTGCCACTTCACTTATAGCTGGTAACGACTAAATATAAATGAAATGTTCTTGACTGGGATGTAAAACCTCATTAAATCAAATTTTATAATTTTGTTTTTTGGTTAAAGCTGCATTAAGTTTTTCAATTTTCTGAATTTTTTTTTTTGATTTTCTAAAAATATATTTTTTAAAAATAGATATCTTCTAACCATGATCTGTGACATTCATTTTCTAAAATTTCATTTCTTTTAGCTGTAAATAAACGGAATCCTCTGACTGGTAATGGTCAGTGTTTTACGATGGTAATTATGAACTTGGAGCATGCCCACGGATGTACGGAAAACCCTAGAATCGAAGGTGAAACATGACAGATTGCATTAATTGTCCTTCATTAATATCCAGATGTATTTGAAATGGTGTTATGTATCCCTTACTAAGTCACAAATGACAAATTCAACAAAGTTCTGTGTTTAATTTATCGTATTTCACCGTTTTGAAAGTTGTGTTTAAATGACCCGGGTTTTGATGACGTAACCATGTTCTAATATTAGATCCCAAATGCTGCATCTCGCTGGGTAATTTCTGTATTTATTCGAGCTTTTATTGTTGAACCAAATGTAACATTGTTCATTACGAACATCATTAATTAGATTAGCACCGGTTTAATTTTTTCTTTGGAAAACTTAATGCAGCTTTAAGTGATTTATGATAAATCTAGATAATTTTTAAAGATAACCTCTAAAATGCTGGCTTTTAAGCAAAGTGACAAATTTTCAAGAATTTACTGTATACAGTGTAACTTCCCAAAACCGACACCTCTAAATACCGACACCTCCATAAACCGACATTGTCTACCCGGGACGGATTTATTCTTATATAAATCATGTAATAAAAACTTTCGAAAACCGACACCTCCGTATTCCGAACACCGACATAATTTGTCAGCCCAAATCGGCTTCTTTAACAGTAAATAAACTTCCGAATACCGACATTACCTGTGGAACATATAATGTTTGAATGGTCATGAATGACTGCACGTGATGAGAACTCATATTACCGCGGGCTATGTATAACACCTGTTTACCTACGGTCGATGTTTACTAAATTCATTAACTTATCAATTATAATTATTATTATTATGTATCTGTATCGTATGTAATTTAAAAATAAACAAACGTGTTTAGAACGTTTTATTAAAATGTGCGTTGTTTATATTTAAAAAAACAGAAGTCGGATGCCGAAAAGCTGCGCAATACAGCTTTGAACTTAAATAAATCATGTTCTATTTTCTTTTTTTTTCTTTTCCTTGTTTTTTTTTTAAAATCTGAATGATCGATACGACCTCTTCTTCTCGGGCAAGAAAAATAAAATAAAATAACACAAACTTGAATACTGTTAGCAGGGTCCGATCTTGGTAGACGATAAGAACTACGTATTACAACTACGATGACATATATGCACATTGTTTTATTGTTCAATTTGTTTAAGATAAAAATAAAATATAAATTACGATGTAAGTGTTAACAAACACGATCGAATGCACACACATGAATACATTATAATAGCCATATCCGGTAACTGACTAAATTCTGACCTGGTAACGGACTGGAACGAACCGGATTCGAATCCGTTTTTTCAAACTTCTGAAAACCGACCCCTCTGTAAACCGACCAAAATGACCGGTCCCATGGAGTGTCGGTTTACGGAAGTTTCACTGTATAGGAATATAAATAATCATAATTAAACCTTGAAATTATTATTATTATTATTATTATTAATCATTATTATTATTTTAGTTTATTTAATAATATCTGTAGTTATAAAATGCATTATAAAATGTTTACCAGTATTTTGACTGAGCCTGGTATTGTTGTGTGAACTTAATCCTAATACATGTATGTGTGACTTTGTGTAATGAAAATATGAGACATGTAAAATTATTACTCACCTGCTAATTCCAGACTTACAACAGCATTTAGCAGGTATTCTTTGTAAAATTATTGATATTTAGGTTTATGAGAAAAACAGTTTTAATATTATGGTTAATCAATGGAGACTTTACAATTAGGCATTCAGCTTTAGTGATTGCAAGAAATCTGTAGATTATGCATGTAATGGTTAGTATGAACATTTTTTTCTTATTGTATCCTGCGTCTACCTAAGTTTGAAGTTCTGTAATTATCGGTTTTTGGTTTCAGTATATTATGGTTTTTTTTCTTGTTTTATTAATTTTTTTTTTTTTTTTTTTCCTTCATTTTCCTGGTTTTATTGGGGTATTTATGTTTTAAGTTTGTGTTAGCTATTGCTAAGTTTATGTTATCCAGTTGCAGATGTGGTTTTAGAATTATTTATACCATCATCAGTAGTTGTAGACCACCTTGGTGGCTCAGTTGTAGCGTATCTACCTTGAGAGTGGGAGGTTATATGCTCAAACCCAGACTAGGTCATACATAAGACTTTGAAATTTTAAATATTGCTTCCTTAACTTGCACTCAGCATTAGAAGGATAGAATATTGACTGGTCCACCTGGCACACGGATAATGGACTGTAAGAGTGGTATGCTTGTATGTGGCATTCTGACTCACTGAGCTAGCACCTTACCAAGAAGTCCCCCTTTGTGTGCTCTAGTAGAAGGCAGACCATGAAATATTCTCACATATCTCACATATACAAGAACTTGTTCTTGTAATAAACCATAGAAATTAACAACCTTGCTCTTGTAGCCGGTAGCGGAAAAAATTGTTGATGCCACATTTAACAACATCACAACAACAACATCGATAGTGTTGTGCCAATTAATCAATATTGACCTATCATTTTTCTTTTATAATCAATCAAATCAATAAGGGTTTTGATTCTAATGATTGATTAGTTCCAACAATATCAATTTTGGAAAGAGATGTATCCATGTCAAACTGTCTTTGAAATGTTTATCTTGATTGGACAGTGCTTATATTGTCAGTGTGTATCAGCCAATCAAATTGGGTCAAGCAAACAATGCAGCAGACAATCAACAATCAGTGTATTTAGGCTATAGAGAGCAAAAACACAAGTTAAAAACATATTTTGGAGTATATTTTAGATTTTTGACACTTCATATAGAACCTCTCGAAATCTATCTCATGTGTTTTTTCTCAAAACAAGACACTTTATGATTGATCAGTAGCAAATTATCATTCATTTAAACAAGAGCAATGTCAGCAATGATCGATAGCAATTTTAGTTGTTATTTTCTTATTACAGAGCATTGGTTCAACTAATCTTTATATCTAGTACAGGAGTTGTACCTTAATGGACAATATACCATTTGTTTGGTACCTGAATTATAACATAATCAAATGGTTTGCATTTGAAGCTTTTACATTTTTGGCCAATAATTGAGCACAGTTATAGATTTGACTGTTCTGAAAGTGCAGAAGCATGAAAAAATATTGGCTTCAATTCATACAGCATACAATTCTTATCTGTGAAACAAATAATTATAGGCAAATCCTTCAAGGATAATATAGCTTAAAATCAGTAAGTCTGGATGAAAGGGATTTTTTAAATCTTTTTTTTTAACAAAAAAAAAAAGGTCAATAATTATTGGACAAAAATAACATTTTATTTACTGATAGGAAGAATGGTATGATATCATGTACAAATGTGCATTTTTTAAAATTCAAATTGATGACAAATAAGAATGTTTGTCTAAAAAAAAAAACCCACATTTTACATAAAGGTAATTAGGTTTCATAACTGTGGGGTCAATCCCTATATATAATTGTGAGGAAGCTTGTCAGTTTGCTGTCAAAGGTTGATGCTTTTTGCAGGGAACTCCAGTTTCCTCCTCCATCCCAGAACTGTCTGCCTCGATAAAATTTTTTAAAAACTTGAATTGGGCATCAAACACCATTACACCAATTTACTCCATATATAATTCTTTGTAATAATTATTTTAATGGCAGTTTTTGTTGAGCCTGGCATTGCCATAAGGCAAGACTTAGGTGTTACTTTTCTGGTGTCATCATAGGCGGTGCCAGGGGCGGCGGGTCAAAATGTGAAAGTTTATGTTAAAGCAAATGTGAAAGTTTATGTTAAAGCAAATGTGAAAGTTTATGTTAAAGTAATGTATTTTCTACTTGATCAAAAACTATGCAAGCGAGACATTTAAATCTGCGGAATTCTTGTTTTTAAAGTAATTTCATTCAAGAAAAAGATGGAAAGAAACAAAAAGCTAAAAGCTAAAAGAAAAAAAAAACTCTTATAGTAAATCTATAAATCAAATCTTACAGAAATGTTCAGGTAATTAATTCAATAAATCACAATAGCAAGTTGATTTTAAGCGATAAATGGATAAATGATCAGAATAATTGAATGGTAAAGAAATATCATGGTCCAATATAATATGGTATGGTTATTTAGCGTGCAATTAAAAAGTGTAATATTGCTATACAAGTCATTCTCAATGAATGTATTTAATTTTCACAGATATCTTAAGACTTTTATACAAGTAGTCTATAAATACAGAAAAATCACTTTATAAGTAACTTATTTGCGGAATGGTATTTACACAAGTACATATTGTGATCTGAATTGGATTGTCGACTATTTGTAGTACCATATATAAATGTGCAGAAACAGGCTAAAATTACTATAAGGAAACTCCCTATACATTATTTGTAGATTTTTTTTTCATTTCTTTTATATGACACTTAAAACATGACTCCAAGGTAATATTTACGTCATACTTCATTGTCAATGTTGATGTTTCATGTAGGTTCTATACTGCCTCGTAAATGTTATTTAAAATGTTATTTAATCATTTCTGACAAAGTGAGTGACATTTATAAAATCAGTGTAAAAATCTGGACAAATTTCACCTGGAAATCTTACCTTCATTTTGTGTATCGTTCTTGCATCAAATTGATTGAGTTTATTTGAACTGCATATTTAATTCTTGAAAGTTGGAATAAGCAAGTCAGATGAGGCAAGTATTAGTTATGGTAAGGTTGATAATCTTCTTGAGCTGAAGATAATTAACATTAGAAAAATGATTGACTGAATATGAACTTCTTTTAATGTTAGAGTTGAAACAATCAGTAGCTTTTTATATGTACTAATTTAATATACATGTATATATAAGGATTTATTTTGGCTATGTATTAATATTGGCACTTTTGGTGTTAATTTCATTCCCGCAACATAAACACATTTCAGTATTAATTTTTAACTCACCTGTTTCAGGGGAAACTGTGAATGAGAGGCCAATATTAATACATACTAAATGTTTGAGACCCTCGGGATCGCATAATATGAGAGAGAGAGAGAGAGAGAGAGAGAGAGAGAGAGAGAGAGAGAGAGAGAGAGAGAGAGATTTATACATGTTTATATATAATTATTTTTATTTATTTATTTTTTTTTTAATTTTATTTATTTATTTATTTTATTTATTTATTTATTTTTTTTTTGAAAACTGTAAACTTGACAATGTTGAATTTTTTTAAAATAAATTTTTACCTTCATTATATATTGACATGCAGGTTATGGGAAAAATATTAAGAATTTACCATAAAATTATTTTATACTCTTCACACCTGCGCTGATTAGTTATTTACGTACATTAGTACGTTTAGTATCATTGTCTTACTAAGGTGAAATTAGATTACAAATATAATGACAAATATATGATGAATCTACAACTATTTTGTATGTATCATATATATAGTTGCAGATTTAATATATTTCAACCCTGTCATTGGAAGTTCATTTTGTATATCAAAACATAGTTGTCAAATTTCAAAACTAATAATGGAGAAGGTTTGATTGCAAAATAAAAAAAAAATATAAGGTCATAAATATCTTTATCTTGCTGAACAAGGAATTTTTTCCCAAAGGTAATATAGCTTAAACCTACAGTGAAAAATCATAACATTATTAAAATTAAAAATGATTATTATAGACATCAATTTTTGACTCATATACGTGTATTGTATAAAATTGCTGTTTTTGTTGTTGTAATGTTGTTTGTGTCGCATCAACATTTTTTTTGGCTATTCATGATGAGAGCAAGGTTATATATCTCTTAATATATATTAAGATGAGTTCATGTATGTATCAGATGTGCAAGTGTGCATTTCGGTCTGCCTTATGCTAGCATGCATTTAGGGTGAATTTTTGTTAAGGTGCTAGCTCACCTGGCTGAAGACAAGCATACCACTCAACCCTCCCAGTCATATTATTCTGGCACCAGGTGAACAAGTAGTTAGGTTGGTAAAGTTCTTGCTTCATATGTGGGAGGTTTAACCCCAGCCGAGTTTGACCTAGACTTGAAAGTTGGTAGTGACTGTTTTTTCACCAAGCACTCGGCATTAAAAAATTAAAAGTCATGGGTTCCTTCAGAGGAGACCTTAAAAACCGATGCCCCATGTCACAACAGTCATGACAGGCTGAAGATTTTCTCTCTGCACATTGAACTAAGCACATTGCAAAGGTCTAATTTTCTGCCACTTCACCTATAGCTGGTGACATCTCGAAATAAGTGAAATTTTTTTGACTTGGATGTAAAACCTCATTTGATCAATCAGTCAATCTGTATTTCCATGTAATACTAATACATTGTACAATGTACTAAGAATAGCGAAAATTATGTGTATGACAAATAAGTGTTTAAGTTGTTAATTAACATCATATTACACCATTACTTGCTTATTTCTAAATTAATGTCATAATTAGTAATTAATGAGACATTAAAAGTGGACCTTTCTCATAAAATACCAAAATCTTCATTTGGAAAGGAAAAGGTAAAGCTACATTTTATCATCACATGAAACAGAAAATTAGACAAATAAACAAACGTGTTTATCAAAGATATTGTTTTAATTTATATTTTTCAGATACTTTGAAAGAGAGTGGGAATATACAAACAAAAGACTCTCCAGCTTCAGCTGATACAAATAAAGTGGAAGAAACTACAAAAACAGAACAAGCACTGACAACATCAGGACATACACATATAACAGTACCTGTACATCAAAACCAAGTGGAATCTAATAATAAAGGTAAAATGGAGCTTGGATCTTCGGGAAAGGATAGTATAATAGTTGGTGTACAAAATGAAGATGGCAAAGATGATGCTGTAGAGATAGATACAAACGAAGATGAGATGTTAGAAAGTGGTAAATTGTTTTTTTTTTTTTAAATGATTTTTCAGTTTTTGCTTAATTAGATGATTAATTTTTTTGTATGCTTATTTTTGTGGAGTATAAAATTAATAGATGTAATATTTTACATAGGTAAAAGCTCCGACACATTTTCAGCTCCAGGAAAAAGAAATTTTGTAATGAATTTGAATCTGTTTTATTTTCCCAAAGTAAATAGTTGAGGTAAAGCCTTCAGTAAACCAAAGAGATGTCCGATGTTACTTGTAATTGTTAGAATAGATAAAATAATATACAAGTTACAGAGTTTTCAAAAAGACAGCTTTCTTTTAGTTCAGTTTTTAATCTGCCGATGAATAAATAACTATCATAAAACACTAAAATATTACTTTCACATCAAAATTTTGTTTGAGGGAAGGCAAACTTTTCAACAAAATGTACCATTATACATAATTTTGGACTGTACTTTTTTTTGAGTTGCTTGTAAATAGCAAGACAGTTACTACTTGCAAAATTGTTCCTGAAAACCAAACTACAGTAAAACTGAAAACTTCAACTTGTATATTACACCTTCAATTTTCACTTCAATTTATTTAGGATTTTTGGTTTTCGAATTCACATCATTAACAAAATCCCTGTTTGGTAAAAATAATGACTTTGAATTGTCCTTGGTATTCTAAAAATGATGTTTGAGTTATAAAGTACATGTGTACTACTTTATTTTGTCATTGAGCAGTTGTATAATCAAATAGTCTGTAAATTCCCAAGGAGTTGCTTATGTGTCTGTAAATTCCTGCGGAGTTGCTTATGTGTCTGATTTTTTGCCTTCTAGAATTTTTCAATTATGTTTCTGCATAATTAATTAATTGATTTATTAATTATTTTCTTTTTGTTCTATTTATTATTAATTTCATTTAAATGAAAACTTATCATTAAAGTTTTGTTTTTTTTTTTTTTTTTTTTTTTTTTTTTATAAATATTTTCCGTTGGTGTGGTGTGATTTTGCCTATGTAGCAGATTGCAATAATAAATTCCAGACTTTTAATAACATTTGCTAATTTAATAACATTTGACATGGATTTGTTACTGATCTTAAATTCTACTTGAATATGAAATTTTAAACCTACCGGTATATATACTTCGATTCTAAATTTAACTTAACTTAGTTCTGTATGTTTGTGTATGATGGAGAAATTGATATACTTGTTCTCAGTTTAATATAGAATAAGCTTTTCATGATAAAAAATATTAACAAATATTAAAATTACAATTTAGTTAATATAGAACAAGAGAATAAGATAAAATGATACAATTTTGACATTGTATTGATTTTTTCTAGTATTATATACAAACAAAATTTTAGTTTTAAATTTTTTTTTTTTATTATTGTCATTATTATTGTTGTTATTATTATTATTATTCTTATTATTATTATTATTATTATTATTACTATCATAATCAAAATTATTACTATTAATTTTTTTTTTTTTTTTTTTTAACATTTATATGAATTATGTTACCTACAATTGCAAAAAATATTTCACTAGATATAGATTTTAACTAAGGACTTCCTTGAGGCGAGTTTCTTGTGTCGGATAAAAATTTCTTTTCAAAAATTCCAAAATAAATTAAGACTACTCCCTTGGGATTCCAAAATCAAATGTATATATATATATAAATTAAGATAAGGATTAACTTTTAATAATTTTAACTTTTTTCATGAATAACAGTGTATATATCTTTACAAAAGTTGAGTTTCTTTTCTTTTAATCAACAATTAAACATCATACCACAGGTAGCATGCAACAACAAATGCATTACATGGAGTTATTTCATCACATATTGTAAAGATTTCAGTATGATCATGTCAGATACAAATGATTCAGATTCTAATCTTATTGTCTTGAACCTAAAAAAATTCTCTTGGCAGCCACAGGGACTCCTAAACACTTGACTGAAGTGAAAACTGTCCCGTAAAACTCGACATGCTCGAATTTTTCTGTAGTTGTCTGAAGGTGCTTTTGATAGAATAGTCAGTTGAACAACACCAAAGTTACTAAAATAATCAGTTGAACAACACCAAAGTTACTACAATAGTCAGTTGAACAACACCAAAGTTACTAAAATAGTCAGTTGAACAACACCAAAGTTACTAAAAGAGTCATTTGAACAACCCAAAAGTTACAAGAAAAGTCAGTTGAACAACACCAAAGTTACTAAAATAGTCAGTTGAACAACACCAAAGTTACTAAAATAATCAGTTGAACAACACCAAAGTTACTAAAATAGTCAGTTGAACAACACCAAAGTTACTAAAATAATCAGTTGAACAACACCAAAGTTACTACAATAGTCAGTTGAACAATACCTAAGTTACTAAAATAGTCAGTTGAACAACACCAAAGTTACTAAAAGAGTCATTTGAACAACCCAAAAGTTACAAGAAAAGTCAGTTGAACAACACCAAAGTTACTGGACTAGCCTGTTGAACACCACCAAAGTTACTACAATAGTCAGTTGAACAATACCAAAGTTACTAAAATTGTCAGTTGAACAACACCAAAGTTACTGAAATAGTCAATTTTACAGCATTAAGATACTAGAATAGCCATTATATTAGATATTTATCTTTTTTATTTATAAATATTTTCATCTTTTGATAAAAATATAAATCAACAAATCCTTTACCAGCATGACACCATTTTCATCATACTTGAATACTTATAACTTGTTGTTTACCAGTTCAAATTTCAATTGTTTTTCATCCTTTGGTCAGAAAATAATACATAGCTAGTGCTTCAATTCCATAAATGGTGATTTATGATGACAGCTTAATTTTAGAAAGTGGAAAACATCTCATTTTAAAGGACAAAACTAAGAATTATTGACACAGACATCTATATAACAAATATACACGTAGGTAGGAAATGACAAAAAGAGAAAAACATCAATTTACTTACTGTTTCTTATTTAACCATATTTTCTATAAAATTGAGTTATTTTTAGTTTTTATGTAGGTGGTTTAATTTTAAAGCAAATATATTTGTTTAATGGAGTTTGAACCAACTTTCACCATTGCAAAATGAAAAATACAAAATTTCTAAAGAAATCAATCATTTTATTTTAAGATTTTGGATTAGTTGAATATTGCTTTACCTCTCATAAGGTCTATAAATATTGTCATGTGACAAGCTTGAATTTGGGATTTTTAGGTAAATTTCATGTGACAAGCTTGAATTTGGGATTTTTAGGGAAATGTCATGTGACTAGCTTGAATTTGGGATTTTTAGATAAATGTCATGTGACAAGCTTGAATTTGGGATTTCCAGTTAAATATTTTCAAGCGACAAGCTTGAATTTGGGATTTCTTAGTAATACAATAAGTTGACATGAATAAAAACCAAATTACCTAATTGTGACACATTATAATAAGAGTCAGATATAACCATTGAAAACATTTGTTCCCTTATGTCAAATTGCAAGAAATATTTTGATATCCAGTTACAAAATAAAGATTTTAGATTAGACAAACAAAATATACAAGTAAAAAAACACTTCAGAGCTGCTAATGACATGCTCTTAACACATTTGGCAATATGCAAAGCAACCAAGACCATTTAAAGCAATAAGCAAACTAAATACAAGTACCAAAACAAGAAACAGGATCTACATATTCCAAGCAACCAAGACCATTCCAAGCAATAAGCAAAACAAATACATAGACCAGACACAGGATCTACATATTCCTAGCAACCAAGACCATTCCAAGCAATAAGCAAAACAAATACATAGACCAGACACAGGATCTACATATTCCTAGCAACCAAGACCATTCCAAGCAATAAGCAAAACAAATACATAGACCAGACACAGGATCTACATATTCCTAGCAACCAAGACCATTCCAAGCAATAAGCAAAACAAATACATAGACCAGACACAGGATCTACATATTCCTAGCAACCAAGACCATTCCAAGCAATAAGCAAAACAAATACACAGACCAGACACAGGATCTACATATTCCTAGCAACCTGAAGACCATGCCAAACAAGCAATCAAAATATTGAGACACACAACAACGACAAAATGTAAAAAGGGGAAATTTGCACACATTAATTCATTTTTATTAAAAGTGACATTTCAGATTATTCAAGTACTTTTATGTTTCCTGTTGTCAGATGACAGTTTGTGCAGTGCAAGTGAATTATATTAATATAAAATATTTTGAAAGTTTTATTCTATGTTTTGTTTAATTAACAATTATGTGAAAATAAAACAAACACACAAAACTAGAATGTTTACTTGCAAGCAAGTATATGTCTGCCTATCAGCTCGCTCACTCTTTTATTTTATGTATTTTGAAACAGACTATAGTTTTAAGCATTTTGTTTTATGTGTTTATTCAAAGTATTAAGTGTGAGAATCTAGAACAAAGTGGACAAAGAGTCCATAATTAGTTTAATTCAAGGAGATGCCCTGTATCTGTCACAATAGAAGTCCAGGGTTGTGGTTTTAACCAGATTTCTGCAGAGATTTTACGAATTCTGAAAAATGGTGAGGAAGCGACCTTCCCATGGTCAATCCTTACCAGTTGACTCAATTTTAACGTGATTGAATAATAACTAAAGGAGGAGATGCCTCTGAAAAAATTGGTCAGAAAAGACAGAGAGTAATAGTAATAAAGATTATGAGTAACAACAAGATGTTGTCCTAAAAAAAAGGACCAACTCTTGCTTATAACCAATACATTCCCTAAACATCATGGTTTCTATGGTGACCAACTTACTTTTTACAACACACATCACCATGTGTCCTTATTGTAAACTTTTAACATTAAAAAGAAATGAAGGTTCACATAATCATTGTTTATGTTATCTTTAAAGCAACAAGTTTAGAGAATGGGGATGCACTATTGACACTAAGCAGACCATAGCCATGATGTTTTTCACAGAACAATTAAGACAGTGACAGTGATGTTGAGACTTTTATGAAAATTATAAATATAAAATCATTGTTTTTATGGTGTCCTTTTTTTGTGGGTTCTGGAAAAAAATATTTCACAGTTTGATAAATTTTTGATCTGTGAGTACCATTTGAGAAAAATTTGTAATTTATATGTATATTAGTTAGTTTTTAAAAATGAAGTATGTCAAAACAAAACAAAAATAAATAATTCAAAAATAAATATAATAGAGGAAATTGGGTCCCTATGAAAATTAATGATTTCACAGTAGTTTAGAAACAAAACTAAATGAATAATATTTGAACCTTGATATTAATAAATAATTGAAAATTTGCATGATATCAACACCAAAAATATCTAAACCATTTGACAGCATATATAATCTGTTAAGATTTATTAATTTGTAAGGACCATGATTTAATTTCCATTCTATATATTCATCCATCATTTAGTGCCAGACTAATGGCTAGTAGATTGGTTTATTTTTCCTTCTTATATGTAAAATGTTTTTCCGACTATCAGATAACCATTAGGCTTTAAAAAAAATTCTGTGTTTCCACTTTTACCTATCAACAAAAATATTGTAGGTAGGTAGGATTTTTTATATTGCTTAAAAGCGTGAGACTTAATAATAGTCATGTGATATTCAGATCATGAGTCAGAGGGTGTTATGAACATCGACCAAATTGCTTGGTTAAAGATTTTTTTTCAAAATTCAGCTCTTTCAAAGGGATTCTTTCAATTCATGGACATCTTGTTAATAACCTTGTAATTACTCAGTGGTAAGAGTTTTGCTTATACTTTTTAATTGACTGAATGAACAGATAGACTAGCTCTTCTTTTAAACATCTGGTTTCATTTCTGTTATTGAAAAACTATATATTATACATTTAATTAATTTTATTTCGGAAACAAATACAGTAGCCATGTAATAATCAAATGTCTGAAGAAAAAAAATCAAAATTCAGAATGTCATTAAAAACACAAAATTTATTTTTTCTATAAAGACATATAAAAAATAAGAAAATATCACAGGTTTTGACTGAAAATATCACAGGTTTTGACTGAAAATATCACAGGTTTTGACTGAAAAATTACAAATCTCTGACCTATGAACTAGCCAAAATTTAAAAACCAGAAAACTATCTGATTCGGCTTTAAAGGTTCACCATACTCACTTTCTTATGTCTGTTCTATTCTATATTCATCATTTTATCTGATAATTAGAGATATTTTTCTTACAAAGAAACATATGGAATATTTTGAATGCTAATAACATGTTCCAGTGTATCCACTGTAATCAATGACTAAATTTACCTACAATATCAAAGAGCAGTCTTTTCAGAATATCAGCTGAAATAAAATAAATGATATTTTTTTCTGTAGTAATTGGTATCTGTATGACTTTGATATTTTATGATTATATCATAAGCCTACAAGAGTATTTTTCTATTTTCTCTTGTTCTCTTCTATACCAGTATCTGATCTTTCATATATTTTAAACAAAAGAAAGAATCTCATCAGCACAAATTGTTTTTGTTTCTGTATTATATTTGATACATTAAATCATTATATTCTGATTTGGCTATTTTAATCTGAAGTAAATCAAAGAATTTTTGTGTAGCTATTATGATTTTTCAAAGTACATTATGGAAATAATCACCAAACTTGGTATATTGCTTCCAAATACTAGTATGTACAAGTATAATTCATTCAACAACCCAAATTTAATAAATTACAAGACAAAAATGATTTATTTACATTCAAAATGTTGTATTTGTCAAAAATACACCTGCATGAGAAACCACTTAATTAACAGTACACTGTTCATTTACTTAAAACTCCATTAAGTTTAACAACTAACTACATATAGATAAGATAAATTTATATACATTTATATCTGTTACTTAATAGTTCTAGTTTTTGAGTAGTATCACATGCTTTTTTGATTGCATAATCATTATAATTAGACCAGAAGTGTAACATGTGACTTGATTTTCTGCTGAATATTTTATATTCCGAGACATTAATTTTGGATTCAGGATTTCTGATCACAGTCTCGTTTTTTGTACTGTAAAAATCACAGATTCACATTTATCATGTAAAGAGACTAAAAGATCCCAGTAGTTTTCACATTTGTTTCTATAGTTAAATTATTTTTATGGAGAATTCATTGCTTCTGTCTTTTTGCATATTGTGACTTTGCAATGTTTCATGATCAAATCTTTTTTTTTTTTTTTGTGTTTTGTGGCTATATAATGTTTCAGTTTTGAATCATTCTTATGAAGGAGTTCTTGTTTCTGTGGCTATGAAATGTTTCATTATTGAACCATTTATATGAAGGATTCCTCATTTCTGTGGCTATGTAATGATTAAGTATTTAACCATTTTTATGAAGGATGCAATGCTCCATGTTTTTGTTTTCAGTGCCTATTCAATATTTTTAGAATTAGGCAATTTTTATGAAGGATTCATTATTTCTGTAGATTAAAAAAAAATTATTTATTTATTTATTTATTTATTTATTTATTTATTTATTTATTTATTTATTTATTTATTTATTTATTTATTTATTTATTTATTTATTTATTTATTTATTTATTCATTTTCTGTGGCTACCAAATGTGATATTTTAGAGTTACTGGGTAAAGACCATTTTAATGAAAGAATTTATTGCTTCCATATCTTTGTTTTCTGTTATATGCTATGCATTATTTTAGAGTTCAGTATTTTTATGAAGGATTCATTGCTTCTATATCCTTTGATTATTCTATTTTATGATGTTTTAAAATAGACATTTAATTTCCTGTGCACAATATTTGTGTAACCTACATTAAAATGAAAGATGGTGGCAAAAATAGTACATATGTTAGTTTAAGCTCTATCTAGATTGAATTGCTATTTTAATTATGGCTAAGATAACCCCTTTTTTCCATCAGATTTTGACCTTACAATAAACTTGTAAAAAAGGTTATAGGATATTGTTTCAGGTAAATTTTAGTAAAATATTACTATTACAGTGACAAAGTTTCATTATGGTTTATGATATTCATTTATTTAGAAAGACAATTTTCAGTAATTTGTAAAAATAGCAGGACATTGAAACAGTTTAAGTTTTATTACTTGGTTAGGATAAAGAAAGAATGATTTAGTTTTATCATGCATGCTGTTCTATTTTTTGCTTAGAAGTTGTATGATAATATATTGACTTAAAACACAAAATGAGAGGAAATACATCAGAAATTGATTGAAAATGAAATTGAACTGTTGCTAAAAATAACTATAAATTCTGTGTTAAGAGTTGATATTTTTATGGTTCAGTTTTTAATTATTTTTCCATTATTTTAATTATGAGCACAGAATGATCAGAGCGCAATTGTGTGAATTAGTATTAAATCATGGGGAAGAAGCAGACATGATGCTTCAGACATTGTCACCAAAATTCAAAAACTATTGATTTTGAGCATGTATTTACTTAACAGATTTTAAATAGTTTTTTTCCAAATTTAGAAATGGATGTCTTAAAATTTTAAGATCATTTACTTAGCTGTTAACATGAAATCTATTTCACATGTTTCTGTTTAATGTAATTTTAACATTGAATTTCTTATCTAGTACATAAATCATATTTTTCTTGAAATATGAATAATCTATGCTGGTTTTCTTTTTATAGTTTTATCATGGAGTAGAATATCTTGTTTTCCACTAACTCTCAGTGTTTGTCCATGAGTATGCCATAGTTTGGTTGGACTAACCACCTCAAAATTGATGAACTCATCTCATCTTAAGTTGGTTTAAGCAGTATCTCTTCTTAGTCAATAAACTTGAATGAAATCATCTTTACTGGGGTGTTAAACACAATTCCTGTTTATCCAATCAACATGGATGAAATCATCTTGTGTGGGGTGTTAAAAAAAACATAATTCCTGTTATCAAACATTACATGATTGAAATCTTTTTGTGTGGGGTGTAAAACACAATTCCTGCTTATCCAATCAACTTGAATGAAATCTTCTTGTGTGGGTCATAAAACAATTCTTGCTTATCTAATCAACATGGATGAAATCATCTTGTGTGGGATATAAAACACAATTCCTGCTTATCCAATTAACATGAATTAAATCTTTTTGTTTGGGGTGTAAAACTCAATTCTTGTTTATCCAATCAACATGGATAAAATCATCTTGTGTGGGGTGTAAAACTCAATTCTTTTTTATCCAATCAACATGGATGAAATCATCTTGTGTGGGGTGTAAAACTCAATTCTTGTTTATCCAATCAACTTGAATGAAATCATCTTGTGTGTATCATAAAACACAATTCCCGCTTATCCAATCAAAATGAAAAAAATCTTCTTGTGTGGGGTGTTAAACACAGTTCCTGTTTTATCCAATCAACTTGAATGAAATAATCTTGAGTGGGATGTAAAACACAATTCCTACATACAATGTTTCAAATCTTCTTTAAATAACCATACTATAAAGACAGGTTAGGCTGAGTTTAGTAATGGTGGTTTTAGCACCAGTCAAGATTCTTTTACTTTTATTAAGGTGGTCATTTCTGGGATGGTGGAGGAAACCAGATGCCAAGTAAAACTATGACCTTCAGCAAGCAAACTTACAAACATCCTGTCTAGGGTCTGCCTAAGTGGGATTCAGACCTAGGCAATGAGAGGCAATTTGATCCATAAGTGCCTTTTTTAGACCACTTGGCTGCTGAAGCCCCCTGAAAGTCAGTTTAATGATGATTTATGACTCAAGGATGTTCGTGTTAGCTTAAACATGCTAATGCTGGATAAAATTACCATTTAAGAAAATATGTCTAGAAATAGTGTAGTACAATATAGTTTTAAATTATACATCTTAAGATTTGAAATTTTAATTTCTCAATTCATGCTGGCATCTGAAATGGTATGATATATAAATTATTGTTAATTATAATTAATATGCATGTACACATACTTTACGTTCATATAGGTAGGCAAAATCACATCACATCACATACTAATTGTCTATATCAATAATGGTACATTTCATCACATTTTGCATACAAAAAATATTTTGAACTCTTTTAATTAGCACTTGTTTTGGTTTCAGAAATTTCACTGCAAGAAAAAAATATTTTCATTTATATTTATGATATCTTTGATTGTTTTAACATCTACATTTTTTAAATTGGAATTAATATATAATTATTATATAAACTCTTTGGCCACTATACAAGTCAGTAGTTACACTCCAAAATAAAAAAGGAACAGAATCTTTAGAAAAAAATATGCTAATACTTGACATTTTGAAGAAATTTTGTTTCTTCTCCACATAACTCCTTTTAACCAGGAACAGTTGAAAGCTATAATAATTGGTTCTTTGGAATTCTGTTTGTAAAAAAATATTTAACAGAGTGCTTTAAAAAAGAAAGAAAAAAGGAGGAAAAAAGGAAAGAAAGTTCAGAATATTTTAATATCACTGTTATTAGTTTTATCATTAACAACATCATTATTTAATCATATATAATCCATTTTTGTTCATTTTAGAGGCACCCATGAAAGGAAATTTACGTAAGGCCTCCATTTCAGAAAAAGTCGAGAAGTTTCGCGAATCAGAGGCCTATATAGCTACTATAAAGGTAAAACTTTCTCAAGACGAGGAAACATTGATCTGCACCTTATCCTGATTTCAGCACTAGCTTTGGTCTAGCTTTCAGATATTCTGACTCCATTAGAATACTTTTCCTATCATTTTATGGACTAGTACTATTAGATTATGACTGTCATTTTCCCAAACTTTTTTCCCCTTCTTTTACCCTTTTATATTTCTCTCCTTTTTTTATTCTTACATATCCATATTTGTTGTTGCTGAACTTGCATCTGATTGTATTACCATATATCCTGAATGCTGATGTCATACCTGTGTAGTAATTGTGTTGCATGTTACCTGGTGTACTTTTTGTTTGATTGGCAGATTTCGTGTCTTTATACGAGTGTTTTAGCATGTAAAATTCTAATGCCAGCCTTGATGAGCATTAGATCATTGTCAAGTTTATGACATTATAACAGAACAGTAATACTCTTCTGGTTATCTACTGTTATTTTATTGAAATGTTCTGTTTAAAAGACAAATGGTTGAAGTCAAAACATTTACCTTTAAACATGAAAATGGTATTCTATTTAAAATCTTTCACACAAAGTCAAAGTGAGGATGATCAAAATTAGAACATTCCCCTCAACACACAAAATGGCATTTCATTTAAAATTTTTAACACAAAATCAAAGTGAGGGTGTTTTAAATTAGAACATGGTTTTTCACACAAAATGGTATCTCATTTAAAATCTTTAACAAAAAATCAAAGTGAGAGTGATTAAAATTAGAACATGGTTTTTCACACAAAATGGTATTTCATTTTAAATCTTGAACACAAAGTCAAAGTGAGAGGGATTAAAATTATAACATTACCCTTAACACACAAAATGGTATTTAATTTGAAATTTTGAACACAAAGTCAAAGTGAGGGTGATTAAAATTTTTAACACAAAGATGTGCAATGAAGAATGATTTATTATGTGTGTTCATGGTTAAATCACATTTATTTTTTAAAAAAATAGGCAATAAAAAGTCGATAAAATAGTCTTGTCTGGTAAAATATAAGGTTCATACACAATACAAGTTATGGGCACCTTGATATTTTACTTTTCCTTAAGCTTGCCCCTCTGAAATGCACAAAAACCTTGAATTTTAACCCTACTCATTTTGAAAAAAAATTCAACTGTCAGCACAAGTCTTTTGAGATTTGTGAATTTATTTCTTGATAAAATTTCATTTTTAGTAACAGTTAAGTTTTTGTAATAAATATTTATTATAATTCAACATTTGTTTACTAAATATACCCAAAAAAAACATGAAATTTAAAACCTTAAAAGTCGTTTTAATGCAAAATGTACAAATTAATTGGTATACTAGTATATTAATGATTCCACTTCTTATTTGCCATTTCCAAAATTTTCTGTAAACATTTGGTTTTTCCATTTAAATTAAGAGCAATTTATAGTGAACAAATGGATAGTTGTTTAAAGTAAGTACATGTACAGATATCTTGAAAACATTTATTTTTATTAGTAACATCTAATATTTGAGTTGTAATAAATACAGAATAGCTGATCATAAATAATGTCACATGGGCAAGATAAAATTTGTATCCTAAAGAAAAGATCTTTGAAAAAGGAAATATAATACCTATTTCTACTGCAATTAAAACTATTAAAATTTATACATATATTCTTATTGAATTCATTTAGTTTTGCTTTTATCATATTGTAAAAGTTGATTCAGTTCATTTTGTTTCTGAAAAAAAAATGTCTTCTAACGTTAGTAAAAATTGCTCTGGATTATCACTTATTTTCTATTATTTTCTATGATGTTCCAGATTTTCATTTTCAAGTTATAAAATGTATGAAGACTAGACAAGGTTTTTACTTTTCAGAGCTATTGTTTTTATTTTTGTTTTTGTTTTTTTTTTTTGTTTTTTTTTTATTATTATTATTATTATTATTATTATTATTATTAAGGTATTTAAAATTTTCTTGCATTCTGCATTTTGTTATCAAGTTCCTAATGGTTCAGTCTTAAATGACAATAGCAATCCTTGTTCAGCAAAAACTACGGTACCTATATGTCATCTGAAAGACATATAATTATTTGTGGATAAAGAACATAATTAGGAAGAAAACCTCATTAGAACTATAGATATTACAATTTATTAATATTCTGGGGTTCTATATAATTATCTTCCTGAATCTTAGATAATTACAATTGAAAAAAGCGTTTTTAGAAATTTGACAGGGAACAGTTGTCACAGCTATATAGTTTGATATATTTTCCAGTAATAAGCTGATTTTAATAAGTATGTCTGCTCTCATAATTGTCCTTTAGCTCATGTGCATTAGGTAATTTCAATCTTGTTTACGATAATGAATAATTATTAGTTCTAATTAACACCTTTGTTATGTATCGGATATCATTTAATTAACAGTCATAGAATTTAAAGGTTAACTCATCAATGCAAATCGTGTACCTGTTATATAAGGATGTGACCATAAATAAAAGGTTGAACTTTTTATATAAAAGATACAAGCTTGCACTTTAAATATTGCCTCGCTCTGTCTTGTGACTGACTATACATGCTGAAGTCGGTTTGTGCTAATCATATTTGCTGGTTGATGAACAGTTACTTGATTGGTTAAATTTTGTTTATGGAATATTGATAGTCTTACATCCATTCATGATGAGATTATTAGTTTCAAATCACAAGAAAAAATGTAATATTCATTTGTGTGGTGTGTTGGTTGTTGCCTGCAAATACTTCTGACTTCAGAACATGCAATTAATTCTGACCTGTTTTGTACCAAAGCATCCTGAGTACTTCTGATCCATTACAAATCAGAGCATGTGATTATTTCTGATATGTCTTGTACCTAAGCATGCAATTACTTGTGATCTGTCATGTACCAAAGCATAAAAGTAATTCTGATCTGTCATGTACCAAAGCATTCCAGTCTTGTACCAAAGCATACAGTTACTTCTGATCTGTTTTGTACTAAACCATACCAGTATACCTGATCTCTCTTGTACCAGAGCACACAATTACTTCTGAACTGCCTTGTACCAAAGCATAAACATACTTCTGAACTATCTTTACCAGAGCATGCAATTACTTCTGATCTGACTGATCTCTCTTGTAAAAATGCATGCAATTATTCTTGATCTGTCTTGTACCAAAGTATTCCAGTACTTCTGATCTATCTTGTAAAAAAGCATGAAAGTTTGTCTGATCTGCCTTGTTTTAAGGCATGCCAGTACTTCTGATATGCTAGTACAGAATTCAAGTACTTCTACTTTGTACTTGGTGACCCATTGTTACTTTTAAATTAGCTTTTGTTACCCTAAAATTAGCCACATTGCATTTACATATTAACCCATATTTTCAAAATTTGAAATAAAAAAAGTTATAACAAGTTTTTTCTTTATTTTATATCTAGCTGGACTCAATAAGATTTTGACTTTGAATATTTCACATTAATAATTAATGATTATTTGATAAGTAGAAAAACTTGAAAGTCTATCTTACCAGTGTTAAGGAATCTGAAGCCAAGCATTGCCAATATTATTGACAGCCTCTTATTAAAAGGCTGATTACACTTGCCTAAAGGCTTAGACATACACTACACAAAAAGATGTAAGATATGTAATTCTTCTTGTATCACATTGTTACCATAGAAACAGACTGTCAGGTATTGTTTGAAAAAATCCTGATGAATTGTAGGTCTAAAAATAGTAGGTTACTCTTTTATGGTAAAGTTAATGTTAATATATATATATATATGTAACTTAATAAGGATTTATATAGTTACATTTTTAGTGATCAATTTAAACCCCAAAAAAGGTCATGCTGTTTTAGTAGTTGAAACAAATGAGTGTTTTGGGCACTACCTTCTCCAAGGTATGAAAAAACTGTTCTTTCATTTATATAAACAACAATTTTTTTAGTTTAGTTTTGAATTCCAATCCAGAAATAACTCATTGTGATCCTACAATGTCATTAAGACCATATTTGTTTGCCCACACACAATTATTTCTGCTCCTGGATTAAGGTTTTGGTAGTTATCGTTGGTCCAGACAAAAATAGTTATGTCCCTGATTTGAAGGTAAGGTCATCTTCTTTGGCCTAAGACAAAAATATTTCTGTTCCTGATTTAAGGCTAAGGTCGTCTTCATTGGCCTTAGACAAAAATAGTTCTGTTCCTGATTTGAGGTTAAGGTCATCTTCATTTGCCTCAGAAATTGTTTATGTTTCTGGAATGGGGATAAAGTCTTTTTCAAAGTCTTAACACAATTAGTTATGTTTGTGGCTTGTTGTTATGGTCAAATTCATTGTCCCAGACACAGTCAGTTATGTTCCTTGATTGAAGCAGTCCTTCGAATGAGACCTTAAAAACTGACGCCTTGTGTCATGGCAGGCATAGCATGTAAAAGAACCCTCCCTCTGCATTACCCTAAGCAAACTGCAAAGGTCAAAAATTGCCACTTCACCTATAGCTGGTGACGTCTAGATATGTTTGAAATTTTCTTGACTGGGGCATAAAACCCCATTAAATCAATCAATCAATCCTGGATTGATGCTAAGGTTACCTTCATTGGCCTAAGCACAATATATTTCCGGGTTAAGGGTGAGGTTTTTGTTTTTACCAAGACACGTTAAGGTATGTTTGTTGATTAAGGCTATGGCCAGATTCATATAGCACCAGACACAAATAATTATGTTCTTTGAACAAAGCTAAGGCAATCTTCATTGGCCCAGAACAATTATTAATGTTCCTGGATTGAGGCATAATGCCATTTTTATTGGCCATGGCACAATCAGTTATGTTCCTGGATTGAGGCTAAGGTTACCTTCATTGGCCCAAGCACAATATATTTCCGGGTTAAGGTGAGGTTATCTTTATTTCCTAAGACACATTTAGGTTTATTTGTTGATTAAGACTATGGTCAGATTCATAGCACTAGGCACAATCAATAATGTTCTTTGAAAGAGGCTAAAACAATCTTCATTGGCCGAGAAACAATAATTAATGTTCTTGCACTGAGGCAAAATGCCATTTTTATTGGCCATAGCACAGTCAGTTATGTTCCTGGATAGAAGCTAAGGTTACCTCCATTGGCCCAAGCACGATATTTTTCTAGGTTATCTTTTTTCCAATGCATATTAAGGTATGTTTGTTGTTTAAAACTATGGTCAGATTCATAGCACCAGACACAAATAATTATGTTCCTTGAAACAGGCTTACAATCTTCATTGGCCGAGAACAATCATTAAAGTTCCTGGATTAAGGCATAATGGCCATTTTTATTGGCCATAGCACAGTCAGTTAAGTTGATAGATTGAGGCTAAGATTTCCTATATTGTCACAGACGCAATCAATTACATTTCATCAAAATCAGTCTGATTAAGTCATTTCTTGTTTTTTTTCCCCCAAATAAATTGCCTTTATAGTGATGTTTATATTTTAGAACTTACTTCACATTTAAAAGAGATTCATGGAATTTGATTTATGATGGTTACCTTGGTAACAATTACATCATTTTAATCAAGATTATAATCAGTTTTTAATTTTGCATTACTTATATTCTAGACTTGATTATTTCTTCAGACTAATTTAGGAAAATGCAACGAGATGAATTCCGGGCTTATATCATATACATGTACATGTATTTTATACACTTGTTGTATCATAGACTTGGATACTCAGATATTACATTCAAGTAAACTGGTCAAGCATTACTCTTTTTAGCCATTACATTTGGTATTTTCATTATCCCCTGCCTTTTGAGAAAGGGGAGGATTTAAATCTGAGTTTCCATCCTTCTATCCTTCTTTTCGACCGTTCATTCATCCATCCAATTTCTTGTCTGGAGTAATTCTCCAAAACTATTTATTACAACTCAATGAAACCTGGTACAAATCATCATTAAGGATAGGAGATACTAACATTTGATTTGCTTTTTTTTGCTTACCTTACCTAGGATGTGGATATCATTTAATCCAAGTTGGTTTGTGAATTTTCCTTTAAGTTATGGCCCTTTGAAGTTTTCAAAAGAAAAATTCTGCCCCCAGTAATTCTCCAAATCTGTTCTCAAAAACTATTCATCACAATGTAATGAAACTTGAACAAAACATCAACAGGGATAAGATCCGATAATAATTTTTTACGATTCAATCATCGCATCCCACAGCAAAAATACTAATATTGTAGTTTTCTTAACTATTTCACATACAGCACCTTATACAAAATTGGGAAAAAAAGTGATGGGGATATTATTCACTGAAATTTGATTTTCTATTGTGTTGAATTTATAAGGAAAGATAAGGATTTCAAAATTGAGCCACTGAGTTTTAAACAGCCAAGAACAACAAGATAATCTTTAGCATTTTTACAGACCACATTTCCACTAGTTGCCATTTAACCATCCTGTCATACTTTTCAAAAAAAATTTTTAATATGAAGATACAATGAAAATAATAATTCTAAACAATTTCTATGCATATCACAAGTTCACTAGGTTAACCTCTTTACTACATTACCACTTCAGTGGCAAAGTTGTAGAGCTTCTGTTTCTAGAGAGGGATGGTTAAGGGTTTGAACCCTGGTCATGCCATACATAAGACTAAGTGAACCCCTTCACTACACTGATATTTTGCATGTTACTTATATTCTAAAGCTGATTTATCTAGAATGAATTAAGTTGAGTGGTGAAGTTAAATACCACTGTCAAAATTCTTCCGTTGAAATTGTGGCGGTCATTTCAGGGATGGCAGAGTCAATTGAAGTGACAAAAAATTTTTATGTTCTGTGTGTAGTACTTTGGTAGATCATATATTTATTAAGATATTTCAAACTTGTGCTGTTATCTTTAATGCTTTTGTAACATTTTGGTTTTTGTTTGATGATTTTCATCTGTTTATTGTGTGCATTTTTTGTAGCTGATTAGTTGTTTTAATGCTAATTAAGCTTTAATGAAAATTACAATAATTGATCACATTATGAGCTGAGCAGGGTCATTCAATTTTTTTTTTTTTTTTTTTTTTTTGAATAATAAAATATCAATTAAAATGCACTTTTTGACTGTCATTTTATTAGACAACTAATATAAGTTGTATTTCTGTTTTAATACCAGTTTTAACTATAAAAGGTGAAGAATTAATTAGAAAATTGGCAATTTTATTATTAAAAATTTCTTATGTTGTTTTTTATTTCCGAAAATTAAAAACATTTATTTTGTAATTGAAATGCACCTTGTCAATATCATTTAGATACTTGAAAATTGGTTTAAATGTTTTTTTAAAACCCAGGTCTTGGGTTTGTATCTTACTATTTTACATTTTTAAGTACTTTTTTGACAAGTTTGAAAATTTTAATTTTATTGCCAATATTTGGGTTGTCTTTTTTATTTATTTATTTATTTATTTATTTATTTATTTATTTATTTATTTATTTATTTATTTATTTATTTATTTATTTATTTATCTATTTTTTTTTCTTTTTAAAATACCTGTTTTTTTTAATCTGTAAGAAATTGTTCATTAATTGAATTTTAATTTTTTTTCTCTTTTTTTCAGGAAAATGCTGAGCAACGGAAAAAACAATTTGAAAGAATGTTAAGTGAACATGCAGAACTTGTTGAAGAAATTGGGCGTGCAACTGCACCTGATGCAGCATCAGATGATCGAGATCATTAGTCTTTTGTGATATATTAAATAAACATACATATAATGACATCATATAAAACCTGTAGACTTTCGACAAACCTCGGCCAAACTCTCTTTTCTAATTCAAACCTCTGCTGTACTATGAATACTGGTAGACATAAATACTACCACATTTCTTTATTAGAAGCAACTATCTTACATGCTACTCGTTAATTATACTGCTAACAAAACATGGCAAATTTAGTGATGTTAACAAAAAATTGTTTTTTTTCAAATGTTTGCTCATGGTTTTATTTTAAGAAACAAGAAAATAATAATTAAGTTCCAAATCAAAAAATGCAGACATAAAACCCTCAAATCAACTTTTACAGTGAAGAAATTATAGATGTTTTCCATCTTGCTAGATATTGTTCAGTCATATTTAATTGTTTTTTTAAATACAGATAAAAAGACATTCTTGTGTACTGAAGCAAAGTACAAAAATACAATTGAAGGGGGATAACTCTAGTGTTTTTTTCCTCCAAATATTTTACTTCATGTTTGCATTTGATATCAACTGTACTGGCAGTTTAAAATAGGAAAAAAAAGTCATAGATTTATTTAAAAGGATTAATTTTGTTGTAAATATGGACTCATTTTAAAGACTGAGTGGAAAATAGAATAATGTGTGAAAGGAAATGGAAGAGTGAGATTATGTGGATGAATGCTTCATTGTAATTAAGATATTTATTATATATATATTAATGTACATGTATATTATATTTATCAAACTTCAAAAACTATAAATTTGCCTTTTTGAAAGGGGTACAATCATATGACATGCAGTACCCTGTAATGTTTGTGCATTGTGAAAAAACTGTACTAAATTCTTGAAATGGAATTTTAAAATGACAGATGTGAAACCACGTGGATTTTACTGAATGAAAAAAAAAAATTATGAATATAAATTTACATGTAAAAGTGATTGTTTTCAGTAGCTCAAATAACCACTTTCAAAATCTTTTATTCCCATTTTTAGACAAACAAAGTCAGCATTCTGACAATTAACAAAAATTCATTGTAAAAAAAACCACATAAAATAACCCTGTTACTAATTTGTTTGGTTGTTTTTTTTTTTTTTTTTTTTTTTTTTTTTTTTTTTTTTTTTTTTTAATGATAAAGTAACTTAAAACAAATGAATATTTTGTCTTGGCCTTATGATGTATGAATGAAGAAGCCCCAATATTATCTGGTGCTTTATATGTTTAATATGCTCCATTTATACAATCATATGTTTTGGTTTTTGTATTAATATTTGTGCTGTTTTTAATAAAACCATATCACAGGAAACTAGAAGATAAGATATTAAATATGTCAGAATTGTTATTTAAATCATCTTCCATTGTAAGCATTACCCTTACATTAGTCATCATTATATAGGCATAACACGTATGTATTGAAGAGCGCAGGACATTTGAGCAAAAACTTAAAAAAAAACTCTTTGCGGACATTTTAGCAATGACTAGTAGACATTTGAGTGACCAATTTTATATACTGTGATAGACATTTGAACAATAGTTTTATCTTTTTTATATTTATATTTACAAATAATAGGCCTGAAACTTTCCATGCACATTTTAATGAAACAGTTTTACTGCAGACATTCATTGATCTACACAAGACTACTTCAATTTCAAGGGTAGAGAGACAGAAAAAACAGCTGATTACTTAGGAGAATTTTATCAGAAATATGCATATGGTAAAGACGATCACTGCTGATTTACATGTACCCTTGGATTTAAATATCAGCTAGCTAGGCAAGAACATAAGGTAAATTAAATGAGAGACTTAGTTCTGGCTAACAGAAGTGGTGAAAAATTCTGAATTTGGAAATTCACTCAATTGGGTTAAAAATATGTCGCTCAAATGTCCATTACTTTGTCACTCAAATGTACTATTTTGTTCTACGGTTTCACTCAAATGTCTTATGCCGATATTAAACAATCTAATAGCCAAAATTAATTTTCTTAACCTCTAAATTGGATATTATCCAGTTTTTGTCCAAAGTGGTTTTATAACCTAATGTGTTACTTAATGTTTATCATGTATTTTTTTCTTGCTTTGCATTATTGGTTGCTATAGATATTGTGAAATACAAAGTTACAGACTTCTGTGCTCTAACTTTTTTATTTAAAATTGGGTTCCTTGGGATTTTTTATAATTCTTATTATTTTTTTTTTTTCTCAATTTCACTAAAAATTATTTTTTAGCATTTAAAGTTTATTGAGATATTCATAGAAATTTTAAATTGTTTCAAATTAAAAATATAGCCAGAAAATCATTATACCATATTTTTTATATACTAAGAGTTTATATCGCAGAAAAATTCCAAATAGAACATTCCAATTAATACCCTTATATAACCTTTGTCATTTTTATATATTAATCTTGAACAGTGCTGGACAAATGATCAAAACCAGATATTTGTAAGAGATGATTTCCTCTTGTCCAAATACAAAACAAATGTAATTGATGCACTATAACAAGTTTACAACCTTTCCTTTTTGTCGAGTCTGGCATTGGCATAAGGTGAGAATCAATTGTTTCTTTTCAGGTGGCAGTAGCTGCGGTGGCAATGATGGCAGCGTGTCAAAATGTAAAAGTTTATGGTAAAGTAATGCATTTTCTACTCAATCACAAACAAACCAGGCGAGACATTTAATTCCACGGAATTCTTGTTTTATAATGAATGAAAATTGCATTCCTTTTTTGTTGTTTAAAAGAAAAACCAAATATGAATACAAATGTTAAAAGTTTTTTTTTTTTTTTTTTTTTTTTTGAAATCATAAACTCTGCATTTATATAAAAACCACTAATAATATTTTTTTTTTCTTTTTTCTTTTTTTTTTTTTTTTTGAAATCATAAACTCTGCATTTATATAAAAACCACTACTAATAAATCCATTATTTAAACCAGTATAATTAGACCACCCATGGTACATAAGACACACAGACATTATACAGAGGGGTTTTTTTTAAATATAAAGCAAACTGTTGTTTAAAAATGGTCTTATTGGACAAGTGGTCTGTATATAGAGGTGGTCACTTTAGCAGGTTTAACTGTGTATAAGGTACAGTCTGTTACAAGGTTTTTATTATTAGAGTTGCTAGTTCAGTTTGTCTGACCCATGCTAGAAAATTAGAAAATATCTAATCAGGGAATCTGCATAATTTTAGTTTAGTTGGCTTGACATGTACTATTTTTGTGTGTTTATATATGTACCACAACACATTTAATTAACACAATATAATTACTTTTACCAAATGCTGATATTTAATTCCTAATATTTTAAATTGTTTAGAACCTTAACAATTAATTTAATAGATTTAGTAATAATTTTTTTTTAGCTCATTACATAACATTATTTCAATTTAAAAAAATCAGTAACACCATTTTTTTTTAATTTTCAAAGGATTTCAAGAGAATTAAAAGAATTTTTTTTAATTTCAAAGGATTTCAAGAAACATAACAGACAAAAATTGGCACTTAAAAATTATCCTAGTTGTAAAATAAGTTCTTTTTTTTTTTTTTTTTTTTTTTTGTTTGTTTGTTTGTTTTTGTTTTTTTTTTTTTTTGTAAATGCAACAAGAAAATTGGTACCAACAAAAATAATTTATTATATAAAGTTAACTAGCATTATGATTCAAAATTCAGTCTGTATGTAGCTCCGCACCTGCCGGAACTTCAAATTTATGATACATGCATTCAGTGTATCATAGACTCTTTACCTTACTTCACATCTTCCTGTCAAAAATGTCTTTTCATCTTTTTTATCATTTCATAGAGTGACCTAGAATTTGGTTTTTAAAAAAGTGTTCATACAAGTTTAGCCAGAATAGACATTTATAATGATGTGGTGATTTTTTATGATTTTTCATTATCTTCATTTTTAAAATGATTGACAAATCCATTTAAGATGCCAAGATATTGAAGGTTTTTAGCTCACCTGAGCTGAAAGCTCAGATGAGCTATTGCGATGGTTCACCGTCCGTCGTCTGTCGTGCGTCGTGCGTCGTCCGTCGTGCGTTAACATTTTACATTTTAATCAACTCCTCTAAAACTACCAACCCAAATTCGATGAAACTTGGTGATGATGATGTCTGGGTGAAGGCCTTTCAGATTTGCACATATGAAGGAGTTATGTCCCCTTGGGGCCCCATAAGGGGGGAAATAGTGAAAAACTTTAAAAATCTTCTCCTCTGAATGTACAAGTGATATACCTTAGTTATTTCACTTATAACATTCTTAGGTCATCTAGTTTTAGATTTGCACAAATGAAAGCGATGGGGCTCAAAATGGGGAAATGGCAAGGAACTTAGTGGGAAAATTGCTAAAAATTATTTATTTGTCACTATATCTTGAAAACTATTAACTTTTTGTATAGGCATTTATATTAGAATATTGTAGGTATTGCGACAACAATCATTTTGATATATGGTTCAAGGTCATATGTTCAAAGGTCAAGGTCACAGCTGCAAAAATAGACTTAAATCGCTAATTATCTTGAAAACTATTAACTTTTTGTATAGGCATGTATATTAGAATATTGTAGATATTTGGACAACGATCATTTTGATATATGGTTCAAGGTCATATGTTGAAAGGTCAAGGTCACAGCTGCAAAAGAAAAGTTAAATTGCTAATTATCTTGAAAACTATCAACTTTTTGTATAGGCATGTATATTAGAATATTGTAGGTATTGCATCAACGATCATTTTGATATATGGTTCAAGGTCATAAGTTGAAAGGTCAAGGTCACAGCTGCAACAGAAGACTTAAATTGCTAATTATCTTGAAAACTATTAACTTTTTGTATAGGCATGTATATTAAACTATTGTAGGTATTGACATGACACTCATTTTGATATATGGTTCAAGGTCATATGTTGAAAGGTCAAGGTCACAGTTGCAAAAGAAAAGTTAAATTGCTAATTATCTTGAAAACTATAAACTTTTTGTATAGGCATGTATATTAGAATATTGTAGGTATTGCGACAACAATCATTTTGATATATAGTTCAAGTTCATTTGTTGAAAGGTCAAGGTCACAGCTGCAAAAGAAGACTTAAATTGCTAATTATCTTGAAAACTATTAACTTTTTGTATAGGCATGTATATTAGAATATTGTAGATATTTGGACAACGATCATTTTGATATATGGTTCAAGGTCATATGTTGAAAGGTCAAGGTCACAGCTGCAAAAGAAAAGTTAAATTGCTAATTATCTTGAAAACTATTAACTTTTTGTATAGGCATGTATATTAGAATATTGTAGGTATTGACATGACGATCATTTTGATATATGGTTCAAGGTCATATGTTGAAAGATCAAGGTCACAGCTGCAAAAGAAAAGTTAAATTGCTAATTATCTTGAAAACTATTAACTTTTTGCATAGGCATGTATATTAGAATATTGTAGGTATTGACATGACGATCATTTTGATATATGGTTCAAGGTCATATGTTGAAAGGTCAAGGTCACAGTTGCAAAAGAAAAGTTAAATTGCTAATTATCTTGAAAACTATAAAATTTTTGTATAGGCATGTATATTAGAATATTGTAGGTATTGACATGACGATCATTTTGATATATATTTCAAGGTAATATGTTTAAAGGTCAAGGTCACAGCTGCAAAAGAAGACTCAAATTGCTAATTATCTTGAAAACTATTAACTTTTTGTATAGGCATGTATATTAGAATATTGTAGGTATTGTGACAACAATCATTTTGATATATAGTTCAAGTTCATTTGTTGAAAGGTCAAGGTCACAGCTGCAAAAGAAGACTTAAATTGATAATTATCTTGAAAACTATTAACTTTTTGTATAGGCGTGTATATTAGAATATTGTAGGTATTGACATGATGATCATTTTGATATATGGTTAAAGGTCATATGTTGAAAGGTCAAGTTCACAACTGCAAAAGAAGACTTAAATTGCTAATTATCTTGAAAACTATTAACTTTTTGTATGGGCATGTATTTTAGAATATTGTAGGTATTGACATGACGATGATTTTAATATATAGTTCAAGGTCATATGTCAAAAGATCAAGGTCACAACTGCAAAAGAAGACTTAAATTGCTAATTATCTTGTAAACTATTAACTTTTTGTATAGGCATGCATGTTGGAATATTGTAGATATTGACGTGGCAATCATTTTGATATATGATTCAAGGTCATATGTTGAAAGGTCAAGGTGACAGCTGCAAAAGAAGACTACAGTCACTTTATGCATATTAGCTGCTTATTAATGAAATGTGACTGAATATTTCTGATTAATTTTTTTGGGAGTTCTTGATTTCTTTAAATTTTCTGTACTTGATATATTGTCTGTTGCACTTTGTAAACAATTTTGGAGATATTCTCAGGTGAGCGTTAAGGCCCATGGGCCTCTTGTTTTGTATTAATGGACTGTTACAATTTTGATACCATATATGGTAGTATTTTGCAGAAAAAGGTCATTTTATTTCATATATCATGTAATACAATATTGTGGTACCATCATGTTCACATATACAATATAGAGATATTGTGGTACCATCCTGTTTATAACTCATTGGCATATATTTTCATATGTTTGCTATACACAATCTTTTCCATGTTGAGACGAGTTTCTGCATTAATAAAAAAAATGTAAATTTTCCAGCTGTGTTTGTTGTTTTTATATTTTTAGGATAAAAAAACTGGGCAGTTTCAGTATATGTTTTTTAGCTGCTTGCATGTATGAATTACAGATCAGCGGTTGTCCTATCCCTGACATTTCATGCTTCTAGTCTGCATGATCATCTAATGCTTAAAGTACTGAATGTGGACATTAAATGTTTATTATCTTAGGTAAACTTCTTAATGGATCATGTTTACCATGTAGGTTGAATTATTGGACAAATGTTAACCATTATGGCTTAAACATCCTTTAAGTTCCATAACTTCAAGACTACTGTTGAAGTTAAATGCCAGTGTCAAAATTCTGATGAGGCTAACAAGATAAAGCTAGATGTTTATAGTCTCTCCTGCAAGAAGTGCAAAAGCAGTATTTTCATACCCTGGCCCTGGTTTCACAATCATTCCTTAACTAAGATTTGAACTTAAATTGAGGAAATATGAAATCCAAATAACTTTGTCAATTTTTGAAATATTCAAGAATTTAAGGTGCCATTTGCATGATCATTTCAAGCCTGTATTTCCGGAATTAGTGTTTGTGTCTTTTCCCATATTAAATCCCCGTAAGGATTTTAATAAGCTCTGCATTTTATACTCCGGCTAAGATGGCATTTAGTTTGGTGTCAGTTAATTACGACAAAATGCATACGTCATAACGGTATGTGGCATTCTACAAAATTTTTTGATATCTCTTCTAAAACCTTGAAAAACTAGTGCTACGGCAGACGTGAATCAGACAGTAAGTCTGGTTTTCTATATCAGCCACAGGGGCTTGTATTCAACAATACCTGGTACAGACATAATACTGTTAGAGACGAAACCCCTTACTAAAAAAGGTTTGTAAGGGGTTTTTACCTCTAACGGTATTTAGTCTAACAGCTATTGTTGAATACAAGCCCCTGTGTTTCAGCTTGGTAATGATTATTATTAAGTAATACTGTTTTGAATTGTGCATTGTTGTTATCAACCTTTGAAAAATAACCCCCCCCCCAAAAAAAATAAATAAATAAATAAAATAAAATAAATATATATATATATATATATATATATATATATATATATATATATATATATATATATATAAGTAAATAAACAAATAAATAAAAATAAGATAAAAAAAATAAAATTAAAAAAAAAACACAAATCTGTTTGAATAAATCTGCTGTTTTTACAATACAAAGTGACAATTACAATTTATCTTAAACATAAAGACATATATCTTTGTATTTATAGTGGCAATCCACAATCTGAAACACGTCTCTGATTGATTTCTTCAAAGTTATCACTTTATACTTATTGATTCATCATCTTTTACTGGATAACACATCCTGCTGCTGCAGGGTTAAAACTTTGTTTTTTCTTGTACTTTTGACGTCTTCTTCCTTGCCGACTTCCGGCATCTCTAGCCTCTGAACCAAGAAGAAATGCCATTGGATCAAGAAGACCAAGCTGGTCACACATGATTTCATCAAGATTAAATGAAGCACTTGGTTTGAGTTGCCCTTTGATATGCACACATGGGTCTGCCCAATATGGAGTATCATCACATGTGTCTATGAATTGTTTATCTTCTGTCCCATCGTCATCCAGCACCGTGTTTTCTTGAAGTTGTTTTATAAAAACAGAATTTGGTCTGACGACAGTCTTCCCTTCCAAGAATCCACAGTGGTTACATATGGGTACAGAGCCGCAATATGTGCAGCGATCACACTGTGGACAATGCCAAGCCGACCAATCGTAACACTGTTTGCATGAATCACAATGCCAATCACGTCTGCTTTTTGTTACGTTGCCATAGCAAAAAGAGAAATATAAAACATCGTGTGATTTTGTGCGTAGAAACTCCCCAACTGTCATATCATCAATGGAATTTTTCTGTACATTGGTAATGTTCAAATCCAAATCGTCATAGCCAAAACGACTTCCGTTTAATTTAGATGACAAATATCGTTCAAGTTGAATGACATTATTGCATTTTGTATTAATATAGTCATACAAGCACGCATGTAAATCCAAACCCCCTAGATAATTGTTTGTTGTGCTGGACTTATCTGGACCCGAATCTACGGGGTTCTCTCTTACTTCATCAGCTTGTTTGGGAGATATTAACTTATGCCTAGTTAATATATCTAAGATAATACTCCTTTTTGCCTGTACATCAGGATCAAGTTCAACCACCGTTACACCACCTTCTGTGCTATCTTCTATATTTTGTGATGCTGAAGAAAACACGATTTTGGGGTACGAAAGTTCCAAATTTTTTAAAATTTCGGGAATAGAGCTACAGTTTTGTGCTTCATAGAAGTCTTTTAGATCCGTGGCACTTTTTATCATTAATGCTGCTATATCGGATATTTCCATCAATGTACCACCAATAAATAAAAGAAAAGGAGGTTCCTCAAGGGAATGGATTGGAAGAAAGTTACCCCTTTTTCGCCAAACATTATACAAAAACGCACTCGTGTGAATATGTCTTTGGTAGAAATCTGGCTGTGCATCAACTTTCAAAACCATAACTGCTTCAGACTGTGCTCCATTTTGATTAAACACATACATTTCACTAATTGATACAAGAGGAATATCCATTCTCAACTGACGTGACATTTCAAACGCTTCCATATTTTGTGTTATTTCTAAAGACAGTTCCTTAGAAAAAACAGCATTTGCAAAAGACTCCATGCCATCGGGGGTGTAATTTGAATTGAAAGTGAACAGACTTACAGACAATACATTATAAACTGGGTTGACTGTGGCAAGAAACTGCCCTGGCCATAACGATTTGACATTATCGGCCATATCAGACAAAACAAATATTGCGCTATGAGGAAGATCATTGTCAACTTCTTTATCTAAATCATCAACCTGAATATCTTTTTCTTCGCTGTTTTCTTCCATATTATATCTTTTCCACATATCTTCCACTATTGCATCAGCATGATCAAGTGACTCTTTTGTCAGAACATTCATCCCTGACACTGCATCTGTATTTGTTATTAGAAACCCTAAATATTCGGTAATATCTAATACTTTATGTCTATATTTGGCATCAAGATCATTCGTTTTAGGCATTGAGAAACAAAACACATCATAGAATAAGTTACATTTTAAATTTTTCATTAAATTCATAGCAAACTGTTCCCTAAAGCTTGTGTCTTTGTGAGTCGATGTTCCCTCTGTTCCTGTTGTGCATTCCCCGATGGAGAGCGAGCCATTATTCCCCTTTGCCTTACCGTTTTTACCCTTGCTTTTGCTTTTAGGCTGTTTTGCTTGAGATTGTTTGGTATTTTTTAGGATTTTAGATTGTTTCTTTTCTTTCTTCTGTTTGGACTTTTTATTTGATTCTTGATTAAGATCTATGTAAAGTTTACCATTTTCTTCACTGCTACGTGACAATGAGGATGTCTCATCACTGCTACAGTTACTCCCTTCTTCAGAAACCTTCGATTCAATAGAGTTTCCTTCTTTCTGTTTTTGTGGAACATCGCATTCAGAGCTCAAGTCTGGAAACCTTATATCAGTCACAGCATCTTCCTCTTTTAGTTTTTCTATCGATTTATTGCAATGCAATGTCTTTTTCTTTATAGTTATTGGTTTTTGTATAAGCCATTCTTTTTCATAATCGTTGCCACCTTTATCGCCTTGTGTAAAGTTTCTGCCGTGTGCTCTTTTATCCCCAGACGATGAAGTCTGCTCTGACAACTTTTTCTTACATATAGACTTCAGAGTTTTGAGATCTTCATTAGATTCTTTGCATGATGTAACTTTTGAACTAACAGATTCCCTGTCGTGACTTATGTTACTCTCATCCTCCTTATTGGTGACTGATACATTTCTCTGATGTAGTTCACTGAATTCACCTGTCTCATTGGACTCTTCTTTATCTGTGACTTTAAAGACAGTCTCTTTATATTCTTCCTCATTCTTTGGTATTAACCCTTCAAAATCTAAAGGTCTCTTTCCTAACGAGTTTTGAAACGAGTTTCCAGAGTTTGAATGTCGCTTGTGGTCGAAATATCCCTGTTTTGATCTGCCAGACACGTGCTGTTGCCTTGGTGACACAGCACCATCTGCAGGAGAGGATAGTTTCCGTGTTGTTGAGGATCTGGATCTCTCGCTTACTCGTGAAACATTTTCTTGAGTTTTAAGGAGAACGTTTGTTTGATTTTTCCGTCTCGTACTTGGAATGCTGACTGTTACTTGACAGAGACTGTGAAATAGATCCAAAAAGATCTTCTTCATCATATTTTGGTTTTTTGGTCGGACTTTCCTCGTCAGACATGATACACTTCGAATATTTGTTAATCCATGACTGCAACAAAAACATTGTACAATGTTATATAACATTAACTTATATTATATATAATTTTTTTTTTTAATTTTCTGAATCAAATTAATAAGATAACCGAAAAGAAAAGTTATAAAAAAAAGACCAACATCAGGAAAAACTTATAAAACACACAAGTAGAACTTGTTATTTATTTTTGATTAAATTGCTTAAACTTGTAAATCACGTAAATGATACAAAAGAGAGGGATGGAGTAATGTTTTTTACGCCCCAGTCAAGATACTTTCACTTATTTCGAGGCCATCAGTTCTGAGATGATGGAGTAAACCGGATTGTCCTTAGAAAACCACCGACCTTCGGCAAGTGAACTGATACAAAAGAGACGCCTGATGATGTACAATGGTGCAATAGAAGTTACTCAAATGCTTTGATAAACATGATACGCATAGTTCAAACGCGCTTGATGATCTCAAATTCTAAATCCTCAAATTAGATATGTTAAGTATTTTCAAATATGTTAAATTCGGCAGAGAGCATTGTTAGCTTAAGGATGGTCATGGGATCGATTCCGCGTTTTGTTGTTGCATATTCACTTCTCAATTACACACTTACAACTATAGATGCAGAAGTAAATTGCTATTGAAAGTTGAATATTAATAGCACAACAATCTGCGACGCAAATAAAAACTACGAATCGAAAAAAATCATTGTAAAAAAATACTGCATACAATTATTTTGTGGAATTAATTAATCAAAACAGCTTCAAAAACAGACTATGTATGTTCGTTAACTACTTGTATCGCTAATATGAAAAGTTAAAAGTTTTCACCTACCATTAATTCATACTTGAGTACCTTTCCGAGATTTTTTTTTCATTTTCAGCTGTACATTCTGATTTTTCATTCTAGATGACAATCAAATGACGTCACAATACGTCGCATAGCGATGTTACTAAAACTGACATATTCGGAACATCTCTGTTAAACTTTTCGATGGCGTCACTTGATAGGGCGATTCGGAACGCCCCGGGACGTGCGAATTGTCATGTATCGTCATTAATGAATGGCAAATGGTCATTTAATGGTACATCATTAAAGCTCCGAAACAGCATCAACCTTTTAGCTCCATATGTCATAAAAGAGGTACAAATGTTGGCCTCCGTTTGAAGCTTAGATCATCACCTTATGTATGGAGGATAACAAAGCAGCCGAGGTTTGCCGATTTTAAGAGAAAACGAATCGGAATCGGTTTATAGCCGTAGCGGACCGGGCTTGATAAGTGACCAGGTAACCCAGTCGGTCGAGCGTGCCGCTAGTGTTGGGAAGGTCCCAGGTTCGAGTCCCGGTTTGGTCGCTGCATTTTTCCCTTTCCTGTTAGATAACAATAAAAGATTTTAAAACCTAATAATATGACAAAGTAGGAAAGTTACGGGCTTGTTAGTCCTACCAAGGGAGTACATTTCAGAGTCCCGTAAATCTCACAATAAAACCGTTGATGAATGTTGCGGGACTATCTACATTCTGCTTTCTCAGACAAACTGTCCGACTAGACTAGAACCTCTGGTGTTGGAGACATATGAGTGCTGATCTGGCTTTTAACTATTCAGAGTTCAAGGATACAGTTAGGACTGTCATTAGAAAAATAATGATAATACAATGATTTACATTTGCGGAAATATCTCCATTTTATCTATTTATTTATTTATTTTTCTACCTACTTATTTATTTAATTACATACGTAATTTTCCAGCTATTCTTGACTAGACAATTTTTATTTAATCTCGAAGATAAATCTAAACGAGTTCACATGGTCCTGCGTGAGTGTAGGCAAAACCTTTCTCAGTTGCGGCAAGACGCCTTGAGTTTGCAGACTAACGCTTACACCACTCGGGCACCGCTGTCTCTGTCTAGGTTGTTGGTAATAAAACAAGAGTATATGGGCATCGCCGATGCAAGATAATTGGTTAGTAATATCTTATTATACACAATGTCTGATCAAAGTCAAGTAGTTTTCAATTATGTGTATCCATTAATTACGTTTGTAATGTTGTGACGTTTGTTTGTCCAATAATCTTTTCCGGTTTCAAATTAAAATATGCATCTATTGCAAGAGGAACCTAGCGAGACTTAGATTTATAAAACGAAGAAGCTGTGGAAAATCGTTAAGAATCGAAAAGAAAACGCACAGAGAATTACACAAAAGTGTGTGCGTTCTCGTTCATAATGGAAATGATTTCTGCTTCATGAAAAAAAAATCGTTTAAAAGTATCCTGTACATAACATCCAGCACTTTTGATGCTAAAATTTGCCATTTTTTATTATTAAGTTAGTTTTTGGTACAGTTCCGAGAGTTTTTTTATATGGCGCTTTTAATTTGTGGTTTAATTCCCGCATTTTTTTTTTTTTAGGTATATTAAGATTTTTGAAAATTAAACTTCTTCGTTTAATGCCAAGCATTCCTTATTTGGATTTGGATTCATATCATTTTGAAACTTTAGATTCAGTAATTTTCAACTGTTTGGCTTCTGTTTTTAATCAATCAAACTTTTCGGCCCCTAGTTTCACAGATGAGGAATGATTTTCCAAAATGTGCACATAGAGCACATCAAAATTTAACAAGTATTTGTGTTATATATAGTTAGTATTGCATTTTCTGAATAAAAATTACTTTATTGTATTGGCGTCAAAGGCTCACGGGGATGTCAGTTTGTACACAATTTAAAAGTACTCTTCAAGTGATGATGTAATGGTGTTAAATCCTAGAAAGATGGTATGGGAATAATGTGGATAAGATACGTGGATAGGTCCGTACAGTGACATTTACGGGGATGTCAGTTTGTACACAATTTAAAAGTACTCTTCAAGTGATGATGTAATGGTGTTAAATCCTAGAAAGATGGTATGGGAATAATGTGGATAAGATACGTGGATAGGTCTGTACAGTGGCATGTTATTGGTAACTCTTTCTTTGCTTAGGGACTCAAACCATTGTTCTTGGGAATGGTTGATGATTATACACAGTGTAATTAAAGAATTTCCTTGTTCTTTAGAATTCTCGACTTTTGTGACAAAATCTTGGAGAAAATACTAAAAACTAATGTTTATATTCAGTTATACTTTTTATGATTCATATGTCTTTGGCATGGCGCACAGGCCCTAATATAAGATAGAGATTTTTGAAAGGTGTGGCTAGGAGTTTTTGAAATAGAAAGAAATCATAATGGTTAACGTCACAATTTTAAAATAAGAAAAAGAATTGGATTGGTTTATTGCATATCGTTTGACTTCCATCGGCATTTTCCCGGTCATTTGCGAGTTTCACCAATCATGAACAATCTCAATGTAATGTAAAACGTGAAATGCTCTAGTTCTAGTTTTACCAATAAAGCGTATAAACTTAAAACACCATAACATGCGATAGCTCTGGTTTCACCAATAACAATCCCTACGGTTTGTGCACAGGCACTTGTTTCGTATACGGGGTCCCCAGGTAGGTGGGACCCCGTATACGAAACAAGTGCCTGTGGGTTTGTTTATGTAAAACGCCATGACACTATTCTGGTCTATGCCATAACGTTTTCGATGCTAATGTATCGGGCCGGGCTTGATAGCTCAGTCGGTAGAGCGTCCCGCTAATATAAGGAAGGTCCGGGTTCGAGTCCCGGTTTGCCGGACCGCTGCATTTTTCCCCTTTCCTGTTACATTTGGGGGCTCGTCCGGGGTTGGGAACTGACCGACCAAGTTGGACCCAGACAAGAACCTGGTGGTTTCGATTCAGGGTAGTTGAATCGAAAAAATAGTTAAGGAGGAATGAAGCGGGCCGGTAGCTCAGTCTATAGAGCGCCCCGCTAGTATTGGGAAGGTCCCGAGTTCGAGTCCCGGTGTGGCCGCTAGATTTTTTCCCTTTCCTGTTACACTTTGTTAAAAACATCAAATTGCTATAGTTTTTTACCAGTTCACTATCTAAGCTATGCAAAATAAGCAATGATTAAAAATCTCGCTTTAAGTTTCTAAGCTAGAAAAAAAAACTATTTTAAAAATCATGGTATTGATTTTACCAATAACGGTCTCTCTGGGCGTCTTTGAGCGAGATATATTTCCTAATCCTAGAGCCACAAGAAAGTTGTTCTCTTGTAAAATCGCCATTTTTTATTTTCATGTAACGTTGAGAACATTTTTATTAGTAAACAACATGAGGCAAATGGCGCCTATATCCCATCATTTAATTAAAGTTACGTTGAATTTATATTTAGCCAGTCCTGTGTATGACTGGAGAAGATTCTGGGGTTTCTTGAGAACGTCAATTTAAATGAAATTTGGAGCCAGTCAGAAGGACAAATCATCCATTTCTGACATTATTGTATACACAATTAGCTCAGCAAAGTATAATTTCAAGAATGTCGAAATTCTCACTGTCGAGATTGTGTTCTACTGTACCATACTGGCAATATTTAAAAAAAACAAAGGCCAGTTAATATTTTGATACAAGTACATGTATGTTTCATAATTGACTGATTGGTTTCTGAAGGAGTAAAAACATGCAATGGTAAACAAAATCCCACACTCCAACTCATGAATCCTAGCTATATTAGCTTTTCACAGATTTTTAGTCTGCTAAACACTATCGCACAAAAGGAACAAGAGGTAACATTGAAGCAACATTACCCAAAGTGTTTGCTTAATTTGAATGTTTGGCCTTTTGATGGGAAGGTTAATTTTATCAAGCTGTCAATCTATTTATGTAAGTAATTTAAAATATATTCTAAAGCATGAAACCAAATATTTTTTAATGACCTTTGTAACATGTCTCAATGCAAACGACCTTGCATCTTGTTATTTACATAGATCTGAAGATGAACATTTATTTAATAGTCAATATTAGTCAAAAATACATTTTAGGTAAAGTCTTGATTCGTTGCCATCATTTGCTGAATCAAATTATTCCTTTTAAAAATGTACGGTGATAAATAGACATATCAAAACAAAAATAGAAGAAACAGATTTTAAGACTTTGTAACATTGTATTGATAAGCAAGATGATGACAAAGTTTTTCTCTACAATGTATTTAAAATACAAGTTTTATAACTCAAACTACAGACATTTTTTTTTTAAATTTATTTAATAATCCTTGTTAGTTTTGGAAATAATTTCAGAGCATTCTGCATGGTAACTCTTCTTACTTCTGTGGAATCTATTTTCTTAATAGAAGCAATATAATCACATGATAGTCTTATGTTGGAGGGCACATTTCTTACCTAGAAATAAAGAAAAAACATTTCAAATAGAGTCTATGTATCTAAATATATTTCTTTTATTTTGTATCCAGATATGTATTTAGTCTCAGCAATTTGATGTTAGAGAATAGACACTGTCTATTGTTGATTCATACGATCAGTTAGTATAAACAATATTTTATTCAACAATGATAATAAATACATGTAAAACATTTCGATATAACAAAACCTAGGATTTTGGAACAAGAGTTAAACTCTTAAATTAATTGAATTAAATTAATCTCTGCTAAATAAATTCATTGATTAAGAAGCTACTTTTTTAATGAAATAATAATAATAATGACAGATAAATTAATATGATAAGTTGAACAATGTTTTGGTGGTGTGTACAAGTTCTACATGACCCTCATGCAAAAAGTAAAATAAGTTTTAAGACAAAAATATGATCAGTTTTTTGAGATAAAATTTGACACAGTTTCTGGTCACATGACTATCAAACTTTATAATTAAAATATATATATGCACATGTTATACATGTTATAATGTATATATGTAATGTACAACCAAATCATATACACTGTAGGAGTGGAGTGGAGTAATGGTGTTTTACACCCCAGTCAAGATTTTTTCACTTATATCAAAGCGGTCAGTTCTGGGATGGTGGAAGAAACTGGAGTGCCCGGAGAAAACCACCAATCTTTGGTGAGCGAACTGACAAACTTTCTCACACTAGGATCTATCCCGAGTGGGATTTGAACCAAGGTGGTGAGAGGCGCTGTGATTCATAAGCACTGGCCTTAGACTACTCGGCCCATTAGGATAAAAAGAGCATAATTCATTAATGTATCTGTGTATAATATACATCCTTTTAGACTTAAACAGAATAACTAATATATAAAAGATTAGACTAAATACAAGAAAAAAATGAAAAAGAAAACAAAAGAACAGATTTTTATCTGAGAGAAGATATTCACAGTACTTTTATAGGGTTTCCAGTTCATCAAACTCATCTGACAATCAAAAGCTTGTATATAAAACATGGTCTCTATAATGATTATGAACTCACCCCTTTTTCAGGTCCAAGAGCAGGTGAATCTGTCTCCAATAACATGTTTTCAAGGGGTAATTGTTTTACTAGTTTCTGCTTCTTAAAAAAATAAATACATATTACTACCACATTTATCATGAGTATATTGGTCTTTGTAATTCAGTCATACCTACATTTCTATTTATAATCAGTAGAAATATGTTTGCTGATAAATGGATACTGATGGTATGGCATTCAATGTAGTGACTCAAGCATTAAGTTTAATACAAACCATTAAAAAAGATAAAAACAAGCGTATTATACCTCAGAAGTAAAGCAGAGCCAAGATATTCCTGACAAATAGAAGAAAAAGTAATTTTCCTTTTGACATTTTTGATACAGGTCTTTATATTTCATAGCAACATACTCTTTTTTTATCAAGGAAGGGCATGTTCAAACCTTAATTAGGACAATTGGTAAGGAAACTGAATTTTTGAGTGTTTTCTTCTCCTTTAACAAAAATTACGAACTTCACAACATTTTATGATTATGATATTAGTATTCTCAAATCAATGATGAATAATGCATAAATTTACAATAGATGAAATTGACATGTTACCTGTTCACTTCGTACAATTGAAGGAGGAATCGAAAAATAATACCCAGCTTTTACACCTTCCATAGCTACTGATGGTCGGCCATCAAATGCATGTAACAAAACTTTTTCAGCACCTGTATACAAAGACAAAAATACCTCAATAAGAAATAAGTGACTAGCTATGTCTTGTTTATGTAAAAATTGTAGCTGGTAATGTTTTTAAGACATGACACAACCATTAAAGCTGCATTAAGTTTTCCAAAGAAAAAATTAAAACGGTGCTAATCTAATAACTGATGTTCCTAATGAACAATGTTACATTTGGTTCAACGATAAAAGCTCGAATAAATACAGAAATTACAGTATTTACCCAGCGAGATGCAGCATTTCGATCTAATATTAGAACATGGTTACGTCATCAAAACCCGGGTCATTTAAACACAACTTTCTAAATGTTGAAATACGATAAATTAAACACAGAACTTCGTTGAATTTGTCATTTGTGATTTAGTAAGGGATAAATAACACCAGTTCAAATACATCTGGATATTAATTAAGGACAATTAATGCAATCTGTCATGTTTCACTTTCCATTCTAGGCTTTTCCCTACCTCCGTGCGCATGCTCCAAGCTCATAATTATCATCGTAGAACTCTGACCAACCGGTCAGAGGATTCCGTTTATTTACAGCTAAAAGAAATGAAATTTTAGAAAATGAATGTCACGGATCGTGGTTAGAAGATATCTACTTTTAAAAAAATATATTTTTAGAAAATCAAAAAAAATTCAGAAAATTGGTAAACTTAATGCAGCTTTAAGTCATCTATTCTAGAGATGATAAGGTTTACAAGAAAATTCCTCTTGCTTCAACCATGTGTGTATGGTATATACATGTAATACTGAAATTGTGTTCAATAGTTTATAAAAATTCACAGCTGTAAAACATCATCTGTACCTTAAGTAAGCACTAGGTAAAATGATGAAATGGAAACCAGTATGAATACATTTGTAAAAGGTTCCTAAACATCCAACATATTTACAACCAGTGGCCAGAATACAAGCATTTGAACATTTTTAAGTAAGCCTTGTTTGATTAATCAGTGAACAAACAATATCCAGTTTTTTTGAATGACAAACAATACAATTGTTACTCCTATACAACATAAAAATATGTCTATATTAAATGTATAGGAATGACAAGTCTCTATATCATACTTTTTTTTTAAACAAGAGAATTGGTAGAACTGATGGATGCTCCCTAAATTAAGACTACTGCTAAAAGGCTATTTCTTAATTCAAACATATTTGTTAAGATAAAATTTTGAAAAAGAAAATAACTGTGCATTGTTCTTCTTCTCATCAAGATCTATCTATCCACAAAGTTCCATAATGTTCCCTTTTAAGTTTTGAGTTATGCTCTGAACAAAAATAACAAAGGGCAATAACTCTTAAATTAATAACACTGCACTTCTCTTCATCGAGTTCTATCTACCTATGAGGTTTCATGTTGATACTTCTTAAAGGTTTTGAGTTCCGAACAAAATTATATTAGATGGACAAAAGAATGCACAGACACATGGATGGATGATGGACTCATGGATGGGAATAACGAATAAAGCGGCAACAATACACTCTCACTTCGGGGAGTACATGTATATAATTGTGGAACCTTACCAAATTCCTTTAATGCAGCTATAGTTGGTCTACCAGCAGAACGAGAATGAACATTCCTAAAAATAAAATCACAGTATTCATGACAAAAAAAAAACAAAAAAAAAAACAAAATAACAAACAAACAAACAAAAAAAAAAAAAACCAACAACAAAAATATACATAACTGTGTAATGACAATGTATATGACTGTACATGGAAAGCCATATACAGCATGATTAGTAAAGTCTTGAAAATAGGATGTGACTTCCCAAATGAAAAAATTGGCACTTTGTATTTGAACAGTGGTGTTGTTATTAGGACTTTTAACCTGAAATCTAAATGTGTGGGTTCAACAACAGTTATCCTAATCCTCTTACATTGGGGATCAATAATTGCAAGCTCCAAGTCAGTATAATGCAATGGGGTGTTTCACAATGATAATAATCAATATTGCAGGGTAAGTTCTTGTACTCCTCATTACACGCTGGAAACAATGACACAAACTTGCATAATAATTACTTCTTCAGCATTACAGATTTTTTTATAAGCAAACAGCTGATTACCACTAAACTGGCATAAACTTAAGATTATGTTACCAACTAACATGCAATGTTAATACAATTGTCAAATTTCTTTATGAAATTGTTACTGTACGTTACCTAACTCTTTCAGTGTTACAAAAAATATCGAAACATAATTACATATCAATTTTTAAACCTATTGTGGGCTTAGACTTTGACTAAAAAATATACCACTATCAATATCTATTTGATGGAAAAAGAATAAATCAATCACATCTTAATTTTTATTTTTTTTTTATTTTTTTTTTTTTTTGAGGATTTTTATAAGTTTTATTTTTTCATTTATTTACACTTACACTGGTATGTCATACTTCTTGGCAATTTCAACCTGAAATGATTTAAAATAAAATATAATTAAAAAAATGGTGTTGTTTCAATAATAATAGAAATGTTGTTAGTAAAATATAATGTCACTTTGTCAGTTTTCATTTTGTATAACATCCTTGATGATGACCACTTAATTAATTTTAGCGATTTTCATGCTAGGGCAGTAGCACTAATTTAAATACACCACTAAAATAAGTATGTAACGTAGTCTGTTTCTCAAAACTTGTTTTCGCTAATTCAAATGCAGGTGAATTACCGAAGAATGTAAATTGCACTAAAATAAGTACATGCTAAAATAAGTACATGTATGTTTACAGTAAATAAATTATAAGTCTTTTAATACATGTACATATATTTAAATATATATCAGCATTTTTTATGGTAAAAAAAACATGGAGATTTTGATAATGCTGTACAAAATTAATATTATTCAGATAATGAATAATGATCTAAATAATGTCAAACCTGTTTTCTCAGAACTTCTTTTTGAACATCTTTATCTTCTGGCAGCTTACAAATTCTTGGTTGGAAATCCAATCCTATCTGCAACAGACACAAACAAAAGACACTTGGATGACAATGATAATGATGGTAAAATTGATGATGATGGTATGGTTGTTGTGGTGGTTGTCAGGGTGATGATGATGATAACTTGATAACTAGGTGACAGCATTGGTGTTTTAACATCTGTAAAAAGAAAAGGAAAAATGCAGCAGCTAAACCTGGAACTCTAATCTGGAACCTTTTTTCATTACTGAGAAACCAGGCCACCTATAAAGCCCAGGCAGGCATATTCCATTTTTTGTGATTTAACTTTGTTGAATTGAAACTACCAGGTTCTGAACTGGGATAAATCTGTTGGTCTGCCACATCCCCAGGGTGGGACAAGCTCCCATTTAGTTATTTTGTTAAAGAAAAAAAGGGGGGAGGGGGGGGGGGGGGGCACAGCAACCAAACAGAGATACAAACCCACTGGACCTTCCAAAATACTAGTGGGATGATGGTAATAATATCTGGGAATTAAATTCCATTTATTCTCTTTAAAATAAGTTGGTTTTTTTGTCAAGTCTAGTGTCCAGTGTCTGTCTACTATCAGGAGTTTTCATTGTTTGAGAGTGGTTTCTAAATGACTGTTGTATAAAAATTGTCCTGTCCTATTTCCTCTTTCCTTTATGCGTTGTTTGTTGTTCATATTTACATTAATTATAAATAATTACATTTCATCAGATAAAAATTTTCAATTAAATCATGAAACACTAGGTGAAACATTTATATCCAGGCAATTAATTTTATAAAGATGGGACAGAATATGAAATTGGAAGCTAGGTGGTGAAAACTGACTGACTGACTGACTGACAGACAGACCACAAATTTTATACACAACTGCTACACTAAAAAAAAAAAACAATTTGTGACTTGTCATCTGACATGATATACTATGATAAACTAATTCCATAACCTGAAATATTGTTAAAAATTACATTCTGTCTAAAACTGACAACAAATTCAAATCCCTTAGGTGTTATTTACATACAGGTTTGAATTTATGTACAGGTTTGACATACCTCTCCTACAGCTGCTATTTCATCTTTGTATTTCTCTATATACAGGTTTGACATACATGTACCTCTCCTATAGCTGCTATTTCATCTTTGTATTTCTCTATATACAGGTTTGACATACCTCTCCTACAGCTGCTATTTCATCTTTGTATTTCTCTATATACAGGTTTGACATACCTCCCCTATAGCTGCTATTTCATCTTTGTATTTTTCTATATACAGGTTTGACATACCTCTCCTATTGCTGCTATTTCATCTTTGTATTTTTCTATATAAAAGTTTGACATACCTCTCCTATACCTGCTTTTTCATCTTTGTATTTCTCTATATACAGGTTTGACATACCTCTCCTATTGCTGCTATTTCATCTTTGTATTTTTCTATATACAGGTTTGACATACCTCTCCTATTGCTGCTATTTCATCTATGTATTTTTCTATATACAAGTTTGACATACCTCTCCTATACCTGCTTTTTCATCTTTGTATTTCTCTATATACAGGTTTGACATACCTCTCATACAGCTGCTATTTCATCTTTGTATTTTTCTATATACAGGTTTGACATACCTCCCCTATAGCTGCTATTTCATCTTTGTATTTTTCTATATACAGGTTTGACATACCTCCCCTATAGCTGCTATTTCATCTTTGTATTTTTCTATATACAGGTTTGACATACCTCTCCTATTGCTGCTATTTTATCTTTGTATTTTTCTATATACAGGTTTGACATACCTCCCCTATAGCTGCTATTTCATCTTTGTATTTCTCTATATACAGGTTTGACATACTTCTCCTGTAGCTGCTATTTCATCTTGTATTTCTCTATATACAGGTTTGACATACCTCTCCTATTACTGATATTTCACCTTTGTATTTCTCTATATACAGGTTTGACATACCTCTCCTATTACTGATATTTCACCTTTGTATTTCTCTATATACAGGTTTGACATACCTCCCCTATAGCTGCTATTTCATCTTTGTATTTCTCTATAAGTGGTAAGGCTTCCTCCACATCCTACAAGGAAATAAACATATACATCAAGTTTTAGGTTTACACCAGAATTTAGAACATTGGGCACATATGTCTAAAAAACAAAAATATAAATTAAAACTGTTTTGGTGATATTTTTAACTTTTTGTTGTAATGTTCATCTATATGTAAATAAAGAAACTTTAACAATGAGTACTATTCTTAAAGCAACAATAAGTTATTAATTATTGTTTGTTAATTGTTAATAATTGTTGACCATTTTGAAAACTTGTAATGTTGTAGTAATAATAACAAAGAAATTTTTCATTTATGAACAATTATTATTATTATTATTTATTATTAATATTATTATTATTATTATTATTATTATTATTATTATTATTATTATTATTTATTATTATTATTATTATTATAAAGCAGACGGTGATGACTAATGCAGTTATGGAAAAACATGTACATGTATTATTGTATACCTGTAATTTTGCACACCTCTGTTCCCCTTCTTCTTCCTTCATTTTAATAAATTAAAATAAGTAAGCAACTAGTATTATTTTATAAAACTTTTGATAACTTCTATGAAAGCCTATTTTAAATCAAATGTTATATTTAAAGCTGCATTAAGTTTTCCTAGGAAAAAAATTAAAATGGTGCTGATCTAATTAATGATGTTCCAAATGAACAATTTTACATTTGGTTCAACGATAAAAGCTCGAAAAAATACAGAAATAACAATAATTTCCCAGTGAGATGCAGCCTGTGAGATTTAATTTTAGAACATGGTTACATCATAAAAAACCGGGTCATTTAAACACAACTTAAAAAATGGTGAAATATGATAAATTAAACACAGAATTTCATTCAATTTGTCATTTGTGACTTGGTATGGGATATGTAACACCATTGCGAATACTTTGGATTTAATGACGGACAATTAATACAATTTGTCAGGTTTCACCTTCAATTTGTTGGAATTTCCGTACATCTGTGTGCATGCTCAAAGCAAATAACTATCATCGTCAAACATTGACCAACCTGTTAGAGGATTCCGTTTATTTACAGCTAATAGGAATGAAATTTTAAAATGAATCTTACGGATTGTGATCACATTTTTAAAAAATATATTGTTAGAAAATCAAAAAAAAATTCAAAAAACTGAAAAACTTAATGCAGCTTTAATACAAATAATCCAAGTTATAATATAAATATGTGTTCTATCATTTAAACATGAATGCAATTTAGTTAAAAACTTTAATTTAAGTGAACATTTCATTTAGTAAAAGCCTACCATAGGTGAATGTTTTCAAAGTGTACAGACAAAATGTGTATATAAAAAGAGTACAAACTCAATTGGTTCTATTTTACTTAATAACAATTTTCTTTTTACTGGTAACCTTATACTTCAGTGTAGTTTTTTATTACATGTGATAGTTAATATTTTGTAATTTTACCTGAACTGGGTGGACTCCAAGACAAGGAAGGAGTATGTCAGGATAACTGTAATGAAAAGAGAAAATAAGATATGATGACATTCTTAATAGTTATCCTAACATGATTTACATGTACATGTATACTGAATTTTTTTCTTCTTTAGTACAGTATCTCTTAAATCAAACGCATGACCTCTGTAATATGCTCTGCTAAAGTAGCTTTTCATTTTAAGTTGGTATATACCCTAAACCACACATATGTGGTTTTCTGACGTAGCTGATAGCACGAGTTTATTGTGTGGATGGATACGTTACATGAGTGTGCTCTGCACACAAGTGTAATGTATGCATCTGTACAATAAACAAGTGCGATAGCTATGTCAGAAAACCACATGTGTGTGGTTTTGTATTTATCACATACCCTACCAAACTGAATGCACAGCTTTCTTTCTAACTTAGTCTGCCAATAAATTCACAATTAGCTTTTTTATATTGAATTTTAATCTGATTGGAAAAAAATTTTAAAAAAAACTGCTATAAAGTAATTAAATACAACAGATAATTTAAACATTTGAATGCCATTTGTTAACATTTTCTACTACTGTCGAAAACACTGCTTAAAACTTAAAAAAACAAACACTGATTTATCAAAATTTGTTAACATCGTTCGGGATTCTCCCAACCGAATGATGATGTCACATAGGAAAAGTTCTCTAGTATTCACGACGTAATGTTACTGTTGTCGGAAGAGGGGATTCTCCTAAAAGTAGTTCCCGGCTACTGTGGTGATATGGAATGTTGTATCGCACATGTGCGATACAGATCATTGTATTACATGAAAATGTAATGTATCGCTATAGTAAAATGGGTATGTGATAACATACCAAGGTAAGTGCCAAACACTATACGTAATACATAACATTGCTCATTTTATTATATGTTGCTGATGCCAAGAGGATAAATAATTTTGGTCCTTATTAGCTTCAAAATCTGCTAAAATAAAAAATGTGATCTAAATAAATAAAAGACAAAACAAATGAATATATGCAAATACAAAAATCAACAAAACATCAAACAAATTATCCAACAGCCAGACCAAAAAAAAACATACTGGTAATTAGAAAATGAAAAACCATGAAGCCAAATCTCACTGCAACATGAAACTATTATACTTCCTACTCACCTTTTTGCCATCTGAATTATCTTCTCAAATTCCGAGGTATTAATTGATACAACCAAGATTCCGAAAACATCATTCTGAAAAAAAATACACATTGACAGTCAGTGGAAGTTTTAATAGATAGTTCTAAACTATTATTCCTGTACTGTTTTGCCAAAGTGTGGCTGTTTTGTTTCTGAAGATCAACCCTTTATCACTTAATCTTTGGCTAAAGACTGCCATAAAAGTAAAGTAACAGATTCATTCAAGTGTATTATTAGAGAGAGAAACCTTATATCAAATATTCTGGATGATAATGATGATTTAAGCTCATTCGCCCAATTCGTAACTGGAGACAGTGTCCTTAAAATTGGAGATTTCTTGGAACAGCCTACACATTTTATAATTATACCTTAGGGATAAAAAAAGTTTTTAAACTATTATTGGTCAATTTCTAATAATGTGGCATAAAACAATTCACATTTTTGTCAAGCCAATAAGGTAATGTTCTCTCAGGGAGACAATCTTCCACATTTCCCTCAAACAAGGGAACTATTTATATAGTATCATATTTCGAATTTTGTTCAAATTCAGGATTTCAATCCTAATCCTAATTAAATTTAATTTTAATAACTTGGAAATATTTTCATGCAACAATAATTATACAATGTAATCAGTATACTAGGTATCATGTATTATGTTTTGTTCTTGGTTGTGTTGGGCATTGTCAAGTAAAAGTAGTTTTTTTTTAATTTAACTTCTTCCTTTTATTTTAGGAACTACCAGTTTACTGCACTACAGTCCTACCTGTATACAACATCACTAACAAACTTACTTGTTTGGCCTTCTTAATTACATCTTCAAGGTCCTAAAATTAGAGAGAAAAAAAGCATGTATTTTTACTAAACATGTAGTTTTAATATAGGTGTATCTATGGGTTGCCACAATAATTTTCCACCAAACTTCATTTGAAATATCTCATTATTTTTACTTTCACTTTGCTTAATGACATATCTACAAGCTATCAAAACTTCCAAATTCTTGCCTTATTGGCATAAAGTTTATCATTATAAATTTACCATCACTTTTAATTCCCCTAATTAACAGTTTCTATTTTATGAAAATCAAATTTAATTTTGCACAAACTTCACTTTTTCAAGTCAAATCATAAGCACACACAAATCCATGGGCCAATTAACAAATCTTATTGTACATATTACATCAAGTCTTATCACTTTAACATTTATCTTCCGACTTTTTAATATGAAACAAGATACATGTATGTGTATACTTTTAAAGAATTCTAAATATAAGCACATAAACCAGATTTTAAAAATTGCTTATCTCATAAACTTCAAAATAATACCAGTATTTTCTGAGTGACATTGGAATGAAATTTGTGATGAGTCAAAAGGATGCTGATTCACTAGCAGCTGGTTTTCTGGCATTTTCAGTTTCATTTATACAATTGGTGCCTTGTACATTTTATCGCTTATCAGTCCATAATTTATTTATTCACAATCAATTCCTTTTTCCTGCTGCTGTTGCTTCTTATCCTTCTTTCTCAAGTACACATGGCTTAGTTAAAATATTCCACTATCAAAAAGGTTAAGTGGTAAGTTTTTTGGGGTTTATTAAGAACTGGATGTTATCATTGTGATGATTGGTTAAGTCTGATCTATCAGAACAAATTTACTGTTATATATACACATGCATACCTGATCAAATTCAGAATCGGCGAGGTGACAATGACAATCAACATAACCATTCATAGTTGATTATTAAGCTGTTATGAAAATCTGCAGCCTAAGAAAATGAAAAAGGGGTACGGTATATTAAAACTACAAGAATTCCATGGAATTTAAATGTCCCACCTGGTTAGTTTTTGATTGAGTAAAATATACATTACTTTAACATAAACTTTCACATCTTGACACAGCCACCATTGCCACCTACGACACCAGAAAAGTAACAACTTAGTCTCACCTTATGGCAATGCCAGGCTCGACAATAACTGCTAATATAAATACACGTATTTAAACGGCTAGTGTGTGTGTGTGTGTGTGTGTGTGTGTGTGTGTGTGTATTTAATCACTTACTATCGGTCCATAATTGTTTGTCATATCCATATTTGGAGAACAAAACTCCTCATTTAAAAAATACAAAAATCCATGTAAAATCTACTGACCTTATGGGGAAAAACAGAGTTATTAAAAAAGTTTCTGTGTGTGCACATTACAATTTTCTAATTTTTTCAAAAAGATAACAAATTCACTATGACCAAAACACCCCTTATGCACCTTCTTAGTTTACCATGTAAGATATGCTCTAATGATTTGAAGATTCATGATGAATGCCTTTTGAAAAATCCGGACAACACTGAACACCAAATTATTAACTTATGGCTCTTTCCATATTTTTCTAATTGAAAAAAATCAAAACTTTTTTAACTATGACTATTACATATTTTAACATCTTTTTTCATATTCCTTTTAAATTTGACACCATGTAATTAGGAAATATGATTTACATATTAATTCATTTGATCTCCATTTAACCTTAAAATACCCTGATGTAATCTTGGTGAGGCCCAAATGGATCATTGAAGTAATCAAATTTTGACTTTTTTTCCAAATTCTGTTCTATGAACAGAAAAATTCAGAGAAAATTTGTTCACTTAAAAATAAAAATTGGTTAGATCAATGTTTTTTTAAATTTAATATTACTGATGTTTTTATGAGGAATTTTTTTTAATAATGGAAATATTTAGAAAAAAATCGTGTCACAAACAATTATGAACCAATAGTAATACAATGCAATGCATTAATAAACATGATTAGAGAATTCGTTTATTGAAAAAGAACACTTGTTCCGTTCCTTTCAAAAGTCATTCTATTCCTCTAATGTCACCGACTTTGAAAAATTCCGTTTCTGTGTTAATTGTTAAATGGCCATGTTTAAAGTTTCAGTTACTCACAATCACATTAAGCAATTATCTACATGGTGATTTCTACATTGTTTTCAACTTATTAAGTAGTCTCATTGCAACTCGACAAGGAAGAAATACAAGCATGATAAAATTCAGATTGAAAATGAAGAGAGAATAGGATTTATTCGGAGAGAATGAAAAGTGAAGCGATAATTTTCAGTGTGCACGAGGAAACATTCTATCGATGTTGAAATTTTTTCTAGATTATGTTGAAATTTTTTCTAGATTGGGGGTTCCAAATTTATTTGAATTTATTAATGTTGACATATTATGAGCAGTTTCAAAAGGGCGATGTTGTTGTTCGGAGTAGGGGGCACAGGCTGACAGAGGAGGAGTCGTTAACCCCATAATTCTAGAAGTTTTGCGTGTTCTCTACCAGAAAACTTCCTAAAAGTTTGCTTGCCTCTGTATAATTGTTTTCATTATTTTGTATTTATTGCCTTTTATGATTGTTGTGTTGGCATCAGTTAGTGTTAAGAATTTTCTTGGTTGCGTTGGCTGGTTGTTACTGTGGTTGTTACTGAGAAACTGTTTTGAAGTGTATTGTTTACAAAGTTTCAAAACAAAATTTAACTTTTTTAGCACAAAGGGGCATTTTAACAACTACCTCTCGGTCATTAGGCACCCATAAAAATTGTGACACTTTTTAGTCTACTTTGTGTAAAGCGTGTAAATGACAGTGACCGGCTTTGCAAAGGAGTTAGTTACTCTTGTTTGGTGCAGGTAAAGTTGTTTACCGTGTTAAAACTCGACTGGGAGCAAATTACAGATAAAAATGACAGCACCAGGTTAAAAAGATTATTTTTTTACAGTCTTAGATATGGTTAAATCAATTGTTATACTCAATTACTTGTATCTTAGAATTACTTTACTTCTAAGTACCAAACTTGGGCCAAACACTCTCGTCCCATAATATCAAGTTAACTTATTTTGCTGTGGGTTTATGATGGTAGTAAAAAAAAATATATGCATTGACTTTCTGATTTCTAGTGTTTATGATGCATTTATTCAATAGAAATTTGTAAAAATTGAAAATTGTTTGATATGTTTAGACAGTTTTAAATGCTGAGTTAAAGAGGTTATAAATGTGATTGTATTTTATTCCATTCTAAAAAATTCGATCTTATTTGCTTTGATTTGACGATTTGATTACAAACTTGAGTGAATTTCTAACTTAGAATTACTATGCACATTCTTTAGTACCAAACAATGTTTGTAGAAAAGAAAACACTTTTACTGTGTAGACATAATTGGTTTACATTGACGTTTTTGGTCACATACTTCATAATGTGTGCTGAAAGTCTATCCTTTATTTTGTCCATAAACATGTAAAATCTCTATAGCAACAATGTTTTACTCTCATTAGAGTTATTCTTTGGTAATTATGAATGCATATAGTCATTTCCCAGTACAAGTTAGACCTGAAATACATGGTGAGTACATACGTTCGATAGATAACACTTATAAATGCCATTTTAAAAATGTTGTTTGTTGAACCATCTGCTATACAGTGATGACCTAGATATATAAAGTGTTTAGACAGTTGTGAACGTTTTAAGTTTAGGGGCCTCTATGGTCTAAAGAGCATGCTTACAGGTCACATTGCCTCTAACCCCATTTGACAGATCCTGGTGTGAGAAAGTTCGTAGTTTTGCTTGCTGAAGGTCAGTGGTTTTCTCAAGACACACTGGTTTCCTCCACAATCCCAGAACTGACTGCCTTGATATAATAGAAAAATTCTTACTAGGAAGTAAAATACCATTACTCAACTCAGATGAATACAAGTTTACTTGGTCTGTTAATACCATACACCATTTAATTTAGGAAATTAATCATAATTGATTTTACCACTGCGGTAGCTCAGTTGGTAGAGTGCTCGCTCTGTAAGTGGGAGGTTGTGGGTTCGATCCCCAGCCGGTTCTGACCCAAGACTTGAAAGTGGGTAGTGACTGTTCTTTCGCCATCACTCGGCATAACGAAATGAAAGTCACAGTTCTTTCGGATGGGAACTTAAAATAAACGAGGTCCGTGTCACAATGGGCTTGGCACGCTAAAGAACCCTGCTGTATAATGCCATTACCGCAACGCACCTTCGTCTATAGCTGGCCACATCTCGATATAAGTGAAATATTCTTGACTGGGACGTTAAACACCATTACTCAACTCAACTCATAATATTGATTTTGTATTTTGCTTCTTTGCAGCCACAGACACATCTTACTGGATTAAATTCTTTACTGACTGTGGTATACCTGCTGGAGAAGCAGCTAACTATGCTGTAACATTTACAGATAACAGAATTCAAAAAGATCATCTCAATGATCTGACCAAAGAATACCTCAATGACATGGGAATTAAAATCCTTGGAGATGTCATAGCCATACTAAAACATTCTAAAGATGTTTATACACAGGTAATAATACAGTAAAACTTCATAATAAAATCCCTCAGAAACTTTGATTGGTTATAACCACAGTACAGTAAAACTGTGTAATGATGCCCCTCAAAAACTGTACCACCTAGTTAATATACTTATCAACTCTTTTAAGTATTTGTTAGATTGCCCTTAATCAGTTTCCAAACATTTATATTTATAGTAAATTAACATGTTGCTGGATGGTCTTACAGATATAAGGCTGAAATTCTCTTGTACATGTACTTGGTTTGATTTCAAATGGTAGCAAGCATTCCAGTTATCTTTTTTCCATATACTTACATGTATGGCTACTACTGAAGCTCAGTTGATAGAGTGCTTGCTTTGTATATTGGAGGTTTAGGGTTCAAACCCTGGCCAGGTCTGACCAATACTTGGAAATTGGTAGTGATTATTCTTTTGCCAAGTACTCAGCATTAAGAAATGAAAGTCATGGGGTCCTTTGGAAGAGACCTTAAAACCAATGTCCCATGTCACATCAGGCACAGCACATTAAAGAATCCTCCCTGCACATTGCTGTTAGCGCACTGCAAAGGTAAAAATTTCTGCCACTTCACCTATAGCTGGTGACATCTCGATATAAGTGAAATATTCTTGACTAGGACGTAAAACTCATTAAATCAATCAATCATTGCCTCATACTTATTGATTTCACTGCAGCATTAAACATAACTAAACACCCTAAAGACAGAATGTTCATGTTTAGTTATTTAAGTTTCATTTATGATAGAACAAAATCCTTATAAAAACAGTTGATTGTTAATGTACCAGTAATTGATGTACAGGGTTACACAAACGTCAAGCTACCCATTCCTTTGTATATACTTAAATTTATTTGTGTCCTTGTGTGTTTTAAATTGTATGTCAGTAACATAAAATGAAATTTTATTTCATATTTTAAGATTTCAAGAGAAAAGACTTTAAGAGGAAATTCGTCTATAAATGCAAAAAGAACAGCTTCACCTGTACCACGCAGATCAACAGGTAAGTGGATATTTATATTCCAAGTATCATTAGCTCACCTGCCCCTACATGCTAATGTCATACCCCTAGCATTATTGTTGTTGTCTAGTCAGGTGTATTACTAAATATTACTAAAAGTGTTAGTAAAAGTTTTATAATGAACTAGATGTGCAAGCAAGCTTTTCTGGTTAGTTGGATTTCTCTCTCTCTCTCTCTCTCTATCTCTCTCTCTCTCTCTCTCTCTCTCTCTCTCTCTCTCTCTCTCTCTCTCTCTCTCTCTCTCTCTCTCTCATAGTTTTCTCACTGTGAGAACTAAATTTTTTAACTCTGATAGCGCTTGATCATTGATAACTATCCTATTACTCAAAAGTTCAGATATGACCAGATTAAGGAATGTTTCAGATTAAGGGTATTGTCAAGATATCTCAGTATTCTCCACCATTCAAAACTAACTATAAACTTACATTATTGTATTATTCATATATACACCTTGTTTTATAGGTTCTTTTTTACCTTAGTTATATTTTATGTGTATTTATGTAGCTGCCAGTAGAATTGTTGACCATTACCTAGGCAACGATCCTGATGCAGCCCCTTTGAACCAGCCTGTAGTTAATACACCAAAAATATCTAAAGAGTTATCTGCTAGACTGGGTAATTCATCTGATACAGGTAATAGTATTAACCTTTTGTATTCATCTAGACTACACATGAATAATGTTGTTAATGGCCTTGCCTTTACTTCTCGTATTAAAGTAAGAAATTCAAGTACCTGCTAAGAATGATTTCTTACTCCAATACAAGAAGGCATTTAGACTTAAACTACTCATTCTGTTTATTTAAAAGAAATGTACAAATAAAGAAACCAATCATTAATACCGGTAAAAAGTCATTCAGTATAAACAATATAGACATAATTTAGATACCTTTCAAAGGGTTTTCACAGTCTCTGATAAAAAGTCCCTAAATTTAAAGATATGCCAAAAAAGTCCTTATTGTGTGACCAGGTCTTAAAATTCTCTTGAAAAAAAAACTGTAAAGATATAAACACATTATTTAAATGTTCATGTTTTCAATGTATTGGTTGGGTTAAAATGACGTTATGACTTCTTATTTGATTTGTTTTCAATTTACAGAATCTCCCGCAAACATTACAAAAATTGTAATTAATAACAACAAGTTAAAAGAAGAAGTACCTGTCCCTAAGAAAAGAAGAGTTTTCCCTGAACACGAAGGAAAATACAAAATAACAATGCCATCGGGAACTACAGCAAAAACACAGAAAATCCTAAAAGAACAAGGATTATCAAAGTTTTCTGGTAAGATAACAGTGAAATGATGTAAACTGTTGAATGCAGTGATGATAAACCTTGATAACCACTTCTCAACCTCATAATATACAATGAATTTAAAAAAGTCTTTAGCTAACTGCAACCAAATTGAAAATTAGTAAAGAGTGGAGTAATGGTGTTCAGTACCTAATCAAGAATTTTTCACATATTGAGACACTCAGTTCTGGGATGTTTGGAGAAACCCAAAGTAACTGGAGAAAAGCTGTTCTGGTATGTTTCAGGAAACCAGAGATTGGTAAGCAAGCTGACAAACTTTCTCACACTAGGATCTTCTAAAACAGTACTCCAAAGTACATGGGCCACTGCAGTAGCTCAGTTGGTAGATTGCTCGCTCTGTAAGTGGAAGGTTGTGGGTTCGAACCCGGCCGGGTCTGACCCAAGATTTGAAAGTGGATAGTGGCTGTTCTTTAGCCAAGCACTCAGCATTACAAAATGAAAGTCACGGTTCTTTCGGAAGGGAACTTAAAATAAATGAGGTCCCATGTCATGGCAGGCATGGCATGATAAAGAACCCTGCTGTATAATGCCATCAGTGCAACATACAGGCAAAATTTCTGCACTTTTGCCTATAGCTGGCTACGTCTCGATATAAGTGAAAAATTCTTGACTGGGATGTTAAACACCATTACTCAACTCAACTCTAAAGTACATGTAGGTGGCAAGAGGCACTGTGATCTATATGTGTGCACTTATGCATTTGCAAAGTACATGTATTATGGTTGGTCTCAAATGCATAAAATGTTTATGGAAAATTTAGAGACAGCCAGTTATACTTTGCAACCTCAGAAACTAAATAGAAGATTTCTTATTTCTTATATATACAATATTTGTTACAAATATTTTTTAACTTCTGCAGTTATATAGTGTGTAATTAAATTGATAATATTAGTTTAAAAGTTACTTTTGGTATGACTTCTGTTAAAATAAATGGATGGCATTTTGCTATTTAAGTGAGTGACAGATTGTCTCAAAAAATTACATTTAGGATATGTCGTATGTAATGCTTTATAGAAACAAAAACCTCATGATTATAAATTGATTCCTATATAAGGGAGCATGTCTGATTTTAAAATAACTATTTAATATTAAAGTCATTTTATTTCAGCTAAACAGTCCTCAACTGTATTTGACAGATTAGGGGCAGACACATCAGCTCCTAGAAAAACAACTTTAAACGATGGAGGGTTGATTGTTGTAAAATCTCTGACATTACAGGTAAAAAAAACACCAATTATTTGACATCATTGATGAGTAAAGTTCTTATTTCTGGGACATCTTTGGTTGTTATAAAATCTCTGACATCACAGGTAAAAAAAACACCAATTATTTGACATCATTGATGAGTAAAGTTCTTATTTCTGGGACATCTTTGTTAAAAAAAATGCAATCTTTGACATCAAAAAGTTTCAAGTTGAAAAGTTATCTTTTTCAAATTACAAGTTAAAAAAGCACATTTTTAAAATTTTGAACTTATTTTCAGTTACCAAAATTGACAAAAATGTTCCTTTCCAGATTTTTTGGAGAGAAAAATTATAAACTTTTTAGCTCACCTGAGCTGAAAGCTCAGATGAGCTATTGCTATCCATCTTCGTCCATCGTGTCATCCGTCACGTGTCGTGCGTAAACTTTTTACATTTTAATCTTCTACCCGAAAACCACTGGGCCAAATTTAATGAAACTTGGTAACCATCATACCTGGGTGAAGCCCTTTCAGATTTGCACAAAGGAGTTATGTCCCCTTGGGGCCCCATAAGGGGGGAAATAGTGAAAAACTTTAGGATCTTCTCCTGTGAATCTACAAGAGATACACCTTAGTTATTTCATTTATAACATCCTTAGGTCATCTAGTTTCAGATTTGCACAAATGGTAGCCATGGGGCTCAAAATGGGGAAATTGTAAGGCACTGAGTGGGGAAAATGCTAGAAATTATATATTTGTCACTGTATCTTGAAAACTATTAACTTTTTGTATAGGCATGTATATTAAAATATTGTAGGTATTGACATGACGATTATTTGATATATGGATCAAGGTCATATGTTAAAAGGTCAAGGTCACAGCTGCAAAAGAAGACTTAAATTGCTAATTATCTTGAAAACTGTTAACTATTTGTATAGGCATGTATATTAGAATATTGTAGGTAATGTGACAACAATCATTTTAATATATATGGTACTAGGTCATATGTTGAAATCTCAAGGTCACAGCTGTAAAAGAAGACTTAAATTACTAATTATCTTAAAAAATATTAACTTTTTGTATAGGTATGTATATTAAAAGAAGACTTAAATTACTAATTATCTTGAAAACTATTAACTTTTTGTATAGGTATGTATATTAAAAGAAGACTTAAATTACTAATTATCTTGGAAACTATTAACTTTTTGTATAGGCATGTATATTAGAATATTGTACTGCCCATACCAACCACTTACTTCAACCTCTGGATGTTGCATATTTTGCACTACTATCAAAAGCTGATCATATTGCCACAAAGGCAACTGAGGAAAAGATATCCAGGTAAAACATGGGAAAACTTGTATCTAAAACCTACACAGAGGCTTAATCTTCAGAGAATTTGAGGAGTGCTTTCTGGAAAACTGGGATTTATCCTTTTGATGCCAAAGTAATTCAAACAGAAAAGCTTCTTCCCTTTACTGTTTCACAAGATCCCAAGACAAGTACATTCAATCTGTTTTGGAACAACCCACCCTGGACAAACCTTGTAAGTCACAATGATAGTCCAGTGCCATCTAAGTTTAGAATATACAGAATATTATAGTGTCAGAAGAGAGTTTAAGTAAAAATGAGAGTGATATTGAGGAGAGAAAGTGTTGTTGCATGCATAAAACAGGGTTTCTCCAAGTGAATTGAAGAACTGCACCTCTTTGTTGCATGCGTAAAAAGAGTTTCTCCAAGTGAATTGAAGAACTGCACTTCTCTTGTCATTGTCAAAAGGGGTTAGTGCATGTATCAGTCCTGTCAACAATGATTGTCAATAACTGAGAGCAAATGATTAAAATATGGTTAAAGCTGTTTTGATAGTTTATTTTGTATTAAAAATAAATTTGTTTTTGTCCAAATTAATTTTCCACAGTGACTGTAATTTTTGAGAAGTTCAAACCACTTAACTGAGCTAAAAAAAGAGAGAAAAACCACATACATTCCAAAAGCATCACTTTGTTAAGCTATGACCTGACCAATGAAATACATGTATACTGAATTCATGGGTCAAATGGTGGCATTGTAAACAGATCGACCAGTTATGTCTCATTTTACTATGTTAATACTTGTATTAAAGTTTTTACTGTGATTTTATTTGTAAATAAATTATTTTTCTGTGATATCACAATGGATGAGTGGATTTCTTCACTTTCAATTTTAGTAAAAAATTACTGTAAAAATTTGCTGAAAATCCATAACACAAGGATATATGAACATCCTCACAATGTAGATTCCTGTCACAAGAAACTATCTTAATCAACAGCCAGATAGTAATGAATTATTTCTTTCTTTTTTTTTTAATAAATAATTGAAATGATTATTCTATCGACATCATCTTTTGCATTTTTATCAATGCTGCAACTGTCGCCAAAATACACAAATACAAGAATAAGCCAAGTAATTAAACTGGTATGTTTTATGGAATTACCTAATTTAACAGAGCTTAAAAGTACTCTGAGATGTAATAATTAACTTCCATTTTAATCACGATAACATCTACCAATTTTATTATCAGTAAATTGTAACTTTAAATCTCAACTGACACTTGGAGAACAATATAATCATATGACGTGATATCAACTGATTTTTGTGCATAAGCTATCAGAAAAGCCAATGTAATTATCCAGAAGATGTCAGATCTTTAGTGGGGAAACTAGTTGATCTTAAATAAACAGCCACATGCAGTCTGCTGATTGTTGAGTTCTTTCCTAAAATATATAATCTACCAATTTTATACATAAATTAACGCATGGTACCCTTCTCATTTTATATGTCCATTTTCAGGATTCTGTGTTTACCAGATTAGGGGGTAAGACAACAGTCAAAAGAGCAGCAACTTCAACGTCTGTAGATTTAGACTCATCAGATGAAGAGGGAGATCCTTTGGAATATGCCGGTGTCTTGAAAAATGCAGGTTCTCCACAGAAGAAAGCCAAACTAACAAAAACAGTGCCTTTAGCTACAGCTACCAAGAAGAAACAAGGTTGGTATCTATATATAAATTTAATAGGATTTACTCATGGTTCCTCATGATAGTGTGACATGCTAAAGAACCCTCCCTACACATTGCCCTAAGCGCACTGCAAAGGTCTAAATTTCTGGTACTTCACCTATAGCTGGTGACGTCTTGACACAAGGAAAATATTCTTAACTGGGACATAAAACCTCATTAAATCAATCAATCAATCCACGTGATACTGCCATTAAGTTTGACTGGAATTAGGTTACATGTAAGTGGATTGAGGAATCACATAGATTGACATTTCCAGTAAAAATCATGTATTCTAGGAATATTTTTTTTTTTTTTTTTTTTTTTTTTTTTTTTTTTTTTTTTTTTTTTTTTTTGTAAAATTCTAAAAACTATTCATAGGAAAAGATTTACACAAATTACGTAAAGTGTCACATGAATCTCCTACATGTAAGACTGCCATCCATAAAAACACTATACAAATTTATATTTGTCATTGGTTTACATGTATATTATAATCATATTTTATTCATGGAATTGAAATATTGAAGTTTTTTTTAAGTATTTGAAAATGATACTAGTATCTTAATGATCTAAATGTGTACATTAAAGTTGTTTTCAAGACAAAACACTAATGGTATTTTTGAACTGAAAAGCACTTGGCTTTAGCAGAATGATATTTTAAGTCATTTCATTCTGTGAAGGTTTTCAGTCTTTAATGAGATGACAAGTTTTTAATATGTAAAATAGTTTATGGGTGGCAATGTATTCTTCCTACAGGTCTTCATTTATAGGGTAGCTGATTGGTTGGAAATGGACAAAAAAAATTTAACTGACTAGCCATGCAGGCAAGAAATATTGTGTTTTTCAGACAATTTATATTAACCTAAGATTCACAAAATAATCTCAAACAAGCAGTGGATATACATGCACTGTAAAGAGATTAAAAATTATATTCAAGATTGACTGGTGTAATCAGACAAGTTATGCACAATAGTTTGAACTTGGAATTCTTCCCTGTTGATCTTTTTTCAATAATTGCAGGTTTTAAAGATGCATGTTAATTTAGAAATAAAAAATGAAATCTTTTGTAATTTTTTTAAACCTGTTTAGTAGCAAAGAAGGCCAGTGTTGGTGTTAAGACAGAGGGTATATTGTCTTTTAAAGCTGATGCAGAACCTAGGTCATTACATGAAAGATTAGGAAAGAAAGTGGCCAGTCCAGTTGTTTCTAGTACCTCAGAAATACAAATCAGTGCCAAAACAGTAAAATCAGGTACTTATTGCTGTCTACTTTGCCATTTTACTTGATGTATATTTACATGCAATAAAAATAAACTGTTATCTAGAAGTATCTGTATCTGATTAGTCTAAAGCTCACATTAACCAATCATAGCACCTCTTATCACCTTCATTCAAATTTAACTCTGGCTGTGTTTGTGTGATAGCTTGTGTTTTCTCTGGATGCTTCAGGTTCTTCAAACATTTTTAGCTCACTTTGCCTATAGGCCATGTGAGCTTATGTCATGGGGCAGCGCGAGTCCAAATGTCCATGTGTATCTGTGTGCATCTTTAACTCACAAATTTTATTTTTAGCTTCTGTAGAGTCTTAAGCATATACAAGTAGTTTGTACAAATTGTAAAATTCAGCTAAAAAAAAGGTGTTTTTGCATTTAACTTTGAAAATATGATAAAATGGTTTCAAATGGTTATAAACTGACTATTTCAACAGATATTGACATGGGGTTTGAAGTTTTATTTTCTTGAAATGACCTTCAAAATTGGGTCAAGGTCAAAGATCAAGGTAATGACCTAGTTTGTTATTTTTGCAGTTTTAGGCTATTTTTTTGAAAACCAAACAAGATAGATTAAAGCATACCCTGCAAAAATGTTCATAATGACAAAATCTAACAATTTACAGTAGTTTAGTAACAATATGTTTATTCATTTAGGAGTTGATGTTGCCCTTGAAAAGATTTTTTTTCATGAAAAACTAAAATTTTGAATTAGCTTTAAAACTGTTAACTTTTTGTATAGGAATGTATAATATACATGTAAGAATGTTGTAGATATTTATAACAGTCATTTTGATATATGATTCAAGGTCATAGAATGAAAGGTCAAGTTCATAGCTGAATAAGAAGACTAAAATTGTTAATTTTCTTGAAAACTATGAACTATTTGTATAGGCATATATATTTTGTACATACTAATCATAGATTATTTTATAGTTTGGTTTACATTTTATTATCTGAATTATTATTTCCTCTAGGTGTTAGAAATCGTCTTGGTGCTTCAAAATCAGAGGTCAGCTCAAGTACTATGGTTCTCAGAGATACAAAGATTACTGTGGCCACAAAAGCAGACAGTGGAGTATTTGGACGTCTAGGAAAGCAAGCTGCATCGTGACCCAGATAAAAGTTCAAACACCATTGTTGTTATTGTAATCATAATGGGTTGTGCACTGGGAAGCTTAAATCTCATAAAAAGCTTATAGACTGTTATCCAGGTTGAGGGATTAGGATTCCCATAATTAGATTATCCAAAGCTGCAGTACAAGACATTAATTTTGTCAGATAAAAATACAAAATGGGCATTATATATAGATCTATCATCCATCTACATATATATCGTTAAGTTCATCTGAGGCCAGTGGCATTAAGCGTAATTAAGGCAAATAAGTTTATTATTCCTCACCCAAAATGTATTTAGTAATGTATTTATTTTATCATTTGTTTGTTTTAGTTTTGATTTGTATAAACAAGTCTTTCTGGGGAAATGTTTTTGTCTTTTTAATGTGTAAATCAATTTTAAAACTTCTAGTATTCTGTGATATGTTTAGTAGGCACAAGGACTTGATACTACTCAATGAACTAACAGACTGATAAAGAGTTAGCTCTGGGTCTTGAAAAAGTGGAGCAAAAAAATTAGCCAACTTTAAAATTTAGGAGCAAACTGAAAACAAACAGTACCAGTAAGCCTGAGAAACATAAAATGTTAGACCCAGATGTAAAGATACATATATATCATTAACAGGTAGTATACTAAATAAATTTTTGAAGAAAAAAAATCATTTTTTCTTTCTTCTGTTAAAAAACATCAAAGACTTTTGTCTGCCTCATAATTAAATTACAAATATTTTGGAGCAAAAATATAAGCCAAAATCAATTTTTTTAGAGCCAGAAATTATAAAAATTAGCAATTGGCTAAACTGGCAAGTTGCAACCCCTGCTGATGATAATTCATCACTTCTTATAATATAATACATCAAATACAACTGTTGTTCTAGTGGAAATTTTTATTTAGTTTGTTAATAAAAAATGTGACGAAATCAAACCATTAAAGGAAGTTCCCACAAACACTTTTGCTGTTGAATAGGTTAAAGGTCATAAATTTTATATCATACATTTAACAAAGATGATTTCATGTAATTACAACTGTACCTTAATATTTAAAGTCTCTTCAAAGATGTATTGGGTATTTTTATTAGAAAACGATATTTTACTCAACTTATTTATGTTTTTGTATTACCGTAAGTCTTAGTACAGTCAGTTTGTGTGTGTGTGTGTGTGTGTGTGTGTGTGTGTGTGTGTGGCATTTTTATGTTATAAAGTTTTTAGTGTTTTGTTTATTATAATTATTATTATTTTTTTTTTATTATTTATTTTTCTTTTTGTTGAGTTACAAAGATGACAATTTAAAAAAATAGACTTGGAAAGAACTTATTGATTGGGCTAAATGTGAAGCACATTTTTATTGAAATTAATTATTGCTGTTAAAATGTTGCACAGAAATACCACATGCACATGTAAAAAATGCATTGACCTAATTTTACCATTTAATTGAATTTAGCTTTCCTAGTTATAAATTTCACCAAAGTCTTGTTTTTTATAAATATCAAATTTACGTTTATTGTGTAAATGTTGTATCAGACAATGAAATACATGTAAGTTTATTTCATCATTTTCTTGTTTATGATAGCTAAATGTTTATTTTTTATTTTGTGTTGTTAATTGAATTAACATGGAATAAAAATCAGCAATAAGTTTCAAAACATTACCCTGCATAAAAGTGCCAGAAATTTTGCATAAAGACCATACTCCAGTTTTACAATAACTTCTTGACAGATGTAATATATCTTCAACTAATATCTGACAGTTTTGAAGTCTTAATATTTTTGTTAGTTTAAAATTAACAGAAAATTGCAATGTCAGTTTGAACAACTCTCAGTGTGTCTTACATATACATGTACATGTTCACATTTAATTTTTCAGAAATATGGATCTGGGATACCATGTGATAAAATTTTTATGCAGCATTTTAGCAGCATAGCTAATTGAATCTTTGACCATTTGTGATGAATGCACTTAATTGATTTGTGATGAATGCACTTTATTGATTAAGTTTGTTTTTATTTACACCTTAAAATATCATTATTGTGTTACATTTTACTTTATATGCTTTTATATAACAAATTCTGTCAAAAAACAATATTTTTCTTTTTCATTATTTACAGTGGAACATGTGAAAACTGATTACTGTGTATAAACTGTTTTATAAGGTCACACCAGTAATTTAGATTGTTTATTTAACTTTTGTAAACAATATATTCAATTTGATATTTACTTATCTAATATTTGCATGACTTTGTTTGTGGATGTGAAAATTTCACAATTTTGATAGAAAATCCCCCCCCCCCCCCCCAAAAAAAAAAAAAAAAAAAAAAAAACCAAAACAAAAAAAAAAAAAATGTTATTCTTCACCTAATTAATAAATTCAAGTTGTGACTGAAAATAACTATTCATATCCTAAAGTTAACATGAAATTTCTTGGTAGGAAGGAAAATGTTGACACTATGGGTTTTACATGTTGAAAATCAACGTTTTGTCAGAATAAATGTCTTTAGTAAGGTATTACATCATATGTGCAAAAGGATTTTTCCATTTCTGTTTTTCAACATGTAACCCCTCTCCATCTGCAAAATCATTCTCTCTATAGAGGTATGTATGCATACAGTAGTTTTTCCATTACAACTTGGCTCAAGTTAGCAAACAGTACAAAACTTTATGTTCTTGGATTTTCTTAAAAATTTGGCAAATTTTGGGGAACAATCACTAAACACATTGATAGACAGTATTCTGTACAAAAAAGCAGTTGAAGATCATTTTAGATATATTCAATGATATTTTGTTGTTATGTTTCATGGAAAGTAATAATTGTTATTATAAGAAGTTGGACATTTTTTTATCAGCCCAAAACCCTCATTCATGTTGTCATTCATAAACGTTTTATATAGCAAACGCTTTGTGATTGCCCCCCTTGCTTTACCAATTCAAACTTTTGGATAGATCAATTTAGACCCAAGATTGTTTTAATATAGCTATACATGTACTATTTTGTGTTAGTTTTTGTTGTTTTTGAATGAGAGTTGTCATTTTGAGTTTAATTTTTAAATTTTATGAAGAACAAAAAACAATTGATTTCAGTTAAAAAATAAAAATACTCTTCCATGCAGTGTGGTCTAGAAATTGTAGCAATATGTTATCATGGTTATGACACACCCACGATTTTACCAACTGCTTTTCACTTATCTTTACATATGAGTTATAAATATAAGCATTTCTTTAAGATTTAGGTCAGACAAAAAAAGCCAAAAAAACAAAAAATAAACTTTTTTGATGGTAGACTATTTTTGGTTCCTTTTTCCAGTATTTGTTATTTGAACATTTTGGCTTTTGAAAGTGGGCCTTCATCAGTTTTCATGTCATTAATAGATAAAACATTTATTGGCAAATCCAATTTAATGATACATGTGTATTCCTAAATTTAAACATATCTAGGATTTATAGGATATTCTTAAACATTTTTCTTTTCATTCCCAAGATCACAACCATTGTTATAAATGTACATGTATATGTTATACATGTATGAGAATAAGGGACAATATCAAATCATAAGTGCCTCATATTAGATTGGTTGTGTTTGATTACAAGTTATTTCATCAGTTAATGAATGCACTCATTGAGATAAAAAATGTTGCCAGTAATACAAATAAGTTTAAAAAAAGATTTACCAGTAATTTGAAATCTTTTTAATGTCATATTTTGTTTCTTATACAGTTAATCTTTCTTATCCTTCTATGTAAAATGAGATACACGTGGTGTCAATTTCAGATTAATATACAATGTATTTAGTGCCACCGTTAGATAACTGCATATCATTGTTTATCACAACATTACACTGTAAACACACTAATTTTAGCAGTACATATATTAATTGAACCAATTTTCCCGCTAGGACAGAAGCACTAATTTTGATACACTGATAAATACATTTGACTTATAGTCTGTTTCTCAAAAGTTGTTTTGAGCTAATATAAATCCTTGCAAATAAGTGAAGAATGTAAGCTGCCCTAAAATATGTACTTGCTAAAATTATTACCTTTACAGTAATTTGTCATTTAAATTCCTGAACTGATGACACATTTTGGAGTTTTAAGCCGATTTACTTATAAGTTGTGTCTCCATTTTGTAATTAATTACAGATATTTATGTTTGAGTTACTTCTAAAGAATAGCCATAAATTTTAATTAAATTTAATGGAAAATTAGCAACAATAAAATATTAAAGAGTAATTTTCCTTTTTTTTTTTTTTGTAAATATGATTTGTTTTAGATAAACAAAAAATAATAACCAATAATTGTTAAGGTTATCTATTAATAGAATACAGTGTATTACATTGATAAATGTTAATAAAATGTTTTCATTGAGCTTATACATTTATTAATAAGCTAGAACATGCTACATGTATAAGGAAATAGATGGTGGAGTATATTAATGTTGTTTATGACCCAATCAAGGTTATTTCACATGTATGGAATGTTAAGGTTGGGAGAGTGGAGGAAACCCAAGTGTCCAGACAAAACCAATGACCTTTAGTAAACAGTTGGTAGAGTGAAGTAATGTTATTTATGCCCCAGTCAAGATTATGTCACATGTATGGAATGTGAAGTTTGGGATAGTGGAGCGAGTGCCAAGACAAAACCATTGATCTTACAGTAAACAGTTGGTAGGGTGAAGTAATGTAGTATATGTCCAGTCAAGATTATGTCACATGTCTGGAATGTTAAGTTTGGGATAGTGGAGCAAGTGCCAGACAAAACCATTGATCCTTCAGTAAAAGTTGGTAGAGTGAAGTAATGTAGCATATGTCCAGTCAAGATTATTTCACATGTATGGAATGTTAAGATTGGGATAGTGGAGCAAGTGCCAGACAAAACCATTGACCTTCAGTAAATTGGAGTGAAGTAATGTAGTTTATTGTCCAGTCAAGGTTCTTTTACATGTATCAAATGTTAAGATTTTGAGAGTGGAGGAAACCTGAGTGCCCAGACAAAACCATTGGCCTTCAGTTAACAGTTGGTGGAGTGAAGTAATGTAGTTTATGCCCCAGTCAAGATTATTTCACATGTATGGAATGTTAAGTTTGGGAGAGTGGAGAAAACCCTGATTGCCCAGACAAAACCATTGACCTTCAGTTAATAGTTGGTGGAATGAAGTGATTTAAATTATTGTCCAGTCAAGGTTATTTCACATGTATGGAATTGAAGTTTGGGAGAGTCGAGTAAACCTGAGTGCCCAGACAAAACCAACGACTTCAGTAAACAGTTTTGGGAAAGAAGTAATGTAGTCTATGACCAGTCAAGATTATTTCACATGTATGGAATGTTAAGTTTGGAAGATTGGAGGAAACCTGAGTGCCCAGACAAAACCATTGACCTTCAGTTTACAGTTGGTAAGTGAAGTAATGTAGTATATGTCCAGTCAAGGTTATTTCACATGTATGGAATGTTAAGTTTGGAAGAGTGGAGGAAACCTGAGTGCCCAGACAAAACCATTGACCTTCAGTTTACAGTTGGTGAAGTGAAGTAATGTAGTATATGTCCAGTCAAGGTTATTTCACATGTATCAAATGTTAAGATTTAGACAGTGGAGGAAACCTGAGTGCCCAGACAAAACCACTGACCTACAGCAACTTTTTCACATTAGGACCAGGAGTTATAAATCCATAAAATTCCAGTATATTTCACTTAATATTTCTTAATCTGTCGAACCTGGTCATCTGGACACAATCAGGGATGCAACCATAGTGCTATATTATGGTAATAAGTGTACCTATTTGCTTCCTGCACTTTTAGCTAGTGACACCAATAAAAGATTAGGTCACTATAAGTGACAAAGATCAGGTCACTGGTGGTGACAGAAAGATCAGGTCACTGTTGGTGACAGAAAGATCAGGTCACTGTTGGTGACAGAAAGATCAGGTCACTGTTGGTGACAGAAAGATCAGGTCACTGTTGGTGACAGAAAGATCAGGTCACTGATGTCGACATAAAGATCAAGTCACTTGTGGTGACAGAAAAATCAGGTCACTGATGGCGAGAGAATAAGGTCAGGTCACTGGTGGTGATATAAAGATCTTATCAATGGTGGTGACAGAAAGATCAAGTCACTGGTGGTGAAAAAGATCAGGTCACTGGTGGTGAATTAAAGATCAGGTCACTGATGGTGGTGACAAAGATCAGATCACTGGTGGTGACAGAAAGATCAGGTCACTGGTGGATTTCTTCCTTAAGAAGCTTTTCAAACAGACAGAACTATGTAAGCTTGAACAATTCACATAAATGTTTTACAGTATGTTTATGTTGTTACAAGAACCTAAGAAATCTTAATAAAACTTTAATTTTTTATTGATATGGTAGTCCAACAAATGTTATTATTACAATATAAAAAAAAACCAAATTACAAATCGTACAATCCTTGCTCATCAATCATGAAGTCAATTTTTTGCACAATACATAGCTTTAAGAAAATGAATTACACACTTCAAATTCTTTCAGAGTATTTATTTACTACTTGTATTTATTTTGGATGATGCATACTGTATCAAAAAGGGAAAACAAGCTTTTAAAATGCAAGAAATTTTGAAACCCTAAGATTTTTAATCTTTGATTTAGAGTAATATGCAATACAAAAACACTAAATAAGAGTGAAGCTATCATGTAAACTCCCACTAAAACCTTTGTAATCTAAGTTAGGACTACATAACCTATAATAAAGCTGTATAACCTCTGTATAGCCTATGATCAGGCTGTAAAACCTCTGTACAGCCTATGATCAGGCTGTATAACCTCTGAATACCAATGGTAAGGCTGTATAACCTCTGTATAGCCTATGATCATGCTGTATAACCTCTGAATACAATGGTCAGGCTGTATAACCTCTGTATAGCCTATGATCATGCTGTATAACCTCTGAATACCAATGGTCAGGCTGTATAACCTCTGAATACCAATGGTCAGGCTGTATAACCTCTGAATACCAATGGTCAGGCTGTATAACCTCTGAATACCAATGGTCAGGCTGTATAACCTCTGAATACCGATGGTCAGGCTGTATAACCTCTGAATACCAATGGTCAGGCTGTATTACCTCTGTACAGCCTATGATCAGGCTGTATAACCTCTGAATACCAATGGTCAGACTGTATTACCTCTGTATAGCCTATGATCAGGCTGTAAAACCTCTGTATAGCCTATGATCAGGCTGTAAAACCTCGGTATAGCCTATGATCAGGCTGTATAACCTCTGTATAGCCTATGATCAGGCTGTATAACCTCTGTATAGCTTATGATCAGGCTGTAAAACCTCTGTACAGCCTATGAAAAGGCTGTATAACCTCTGAATACCAATGGTCAGGCTGTATAACCTCTGTATAGCCTATGATCAGGCTGTATAACCTCTGTACAGCCTATGATCAGGCTGTATAACCTCTGAATACCAATGGTCAGGCTGTATAACCTCTGTATAGCCTATGATCAGGCTGTAAAACCTCTGTATAGCCTATGATCAGGCTGTATAACCTCTGAATACCAATGGTCAGGCTGTATAACCTTTGTATAAACTGTGGTAAGGCTGCATTATCTCTGTATAACCTATATGTATTACCTTTGTATAACCTATGATAAGGCTGTATAATCTCTGTATAGCCTATAGTCAGACAGTATAATCCCTTTTAAGCAAATAGGCAAGCTGTATAACCTCTGTATAGCCTATAGTAAAGCTGTATATCCTGTGGTTAGGCTGTAAAACCTCTGTTATGATCAGGCTGTATAACTTCTGAATACCAATGGTCAGGCTGTTTAACCTTAGTATAAACTGTGGTAAGGCTGTATAACCTCTGTATAGCCTATAGTCAGACTGTATAACCCCTGTAAAGTCATATAGTCCAGGCTGTATAACTTCTGTAATAGCCTATGATCAGCTGGTACAACTTCTAAATACCAATGCTAGGCTGTAAACTTCTGAATACTAATGGTAAGGCTGTATACCTTTGTATAACCTTTGGTAAGGCTGGTATATCTTTGTACAGCCTATCTGTATTACCTTTGTATAACCTATATTCAGGCTGTATAACCTCTGTTTAGCCTATATTAGGCTGTATAACCTCTGTATAGCCAATGGTCCGACTGTAAACCCCTGTAAAGCATATAGTTCCAGCTGTTTACCTTGGTATTGACTATGTCAGTCTGTATAACCCCTGTATAGCCTATAGTAGGGCTGTATAACCTCTATGATAGCCTATGGTATAAAGCTGTAAATAGCCTCATGGTCAGGTTGTATAACCTCAACAGTCTATGGCCAAGCTGATAACCTCTGTATAGCCTATTGTAAGGCTTTAAAATAATTGGTAAGACTAAGGTATAGCCTACAGTAAGATGTTTTACCTATGGTCAGGCTGTATAACCTCTGTTTAGCCTATGGTCAGGCTGTATAACCTCGGTTTAGCCTATGGTCAGGCTGTACAATCTTTGTATAGCCTATACTAAGACTGTATGACATATTTTAAAGATAGTGAAATTTCTTAATCATTCAAGAATGTTGTGTCTAATGTAATTTTATGACACGCAAGACTGGAATGTTTTATAAAGAACTGTTCCCATCAATGGTACACGTCAACTGTTTAAAATATACCATGATTATTGATGGTTTTATACTTTTTAAAGAAAAACGGAATAATACAAAGAATACATGAAAACACAATGCAAAAGCAGGTTGAATATACTAATGACTTTTCAACAAATCAATATTCAATGACTTTTCAACAAATCAACTCAATTACTTCACATATAACACATAATGACTCATATATACATGTAATATAAAAAAATATAAATAGCAATGTGCAGTAAAACCAGTGTCAATATAACCAATGCATACAATGAAAACAATTTATACTTAATAAACTGATATACATATACATGTAAATCCAATTTGTGTATTGAACTACAGTAGTCCCCCTCTTGAGAGACCACCCTGTTTGCAACACAAAAGTTGTCTTACAAAAGGGTGGTCTCTCAAAACAAATTGAATGAAAAATCAAATCTTTGAAAAAATCTTTTTGTGTATATAAAAACTGATTTGCTTCGAAATATTTAGAAATTTTTTTTCTCATTTGTGCATTTATTTTATTATTTTTATACATATTAACTTCATAAGCCAAAATGAAATAAACTCCAGGCCCCAGTTTCACAATTTTTTTTTTTACTAAGATTTTCCTTAACTTAAATCTGGCAACTTTGTGATGGTAAAAATTTTATTAAATGTTAAAATATACAGTTATTTTAAGTGTCATTTTGAAGATTACATCAATCTTAAAACATCTGAATTTAGGTTTTTTTTTTTTTTTTTTTTTTTTTTTTTTTTTTTTTTTTTGTTAAAAATTGTTATTCATAATTCCAAAATAGATTGCAAAATTTGCCATATTTAAGCTTAGGATAATCATAGGGAACCATTGTGAAACTGGAGCCCGGCATACATACATTAGCCATTTGGACAGTGATATACAAATACATGTAACTAAGGTGTTATTGGCAAGAACAAGTAAACTGAAATACTTCTAACTTCACAAAAATTAAACATGTAGTACAACATCTGGATAGTACTGATATACTTATATCTATATACTGTAATAACAATGATGATTTTTGTTTGGGAGAGATAGTTATACTTAATTACCATGTTCCATGTCTATTTGAATTTTCAAACAATCTTGTTCAGGTTTTTGCATTGTTTTATCTTATTTACAAATCTGCTCCATGCCAACTTGAAAGCTTTGAGTGCAAATAGCACTATGTTTCTTTTTATAACAGAATTTAAGTAATTTAGGGAGTAAGTTTATACATAGGGTAAGAAAAGCTTTGTAATCCATGGTCAACTGAATTCAAACCCAAAAAGAGAGATAAATTTTCAGTCAGTTTTCTTCCATTCTTTTGTCTCTCCAAGTGGAAAATAACCAATGAACAGAAGGTGAATGTATTTGTGATGATAACTATTCTATGAAGGCCACCAAGTGCTTACAGATGGTCCTTATATACAGTCATATTAAACAAAGAATGAAAAAACAGGCCAGAGTTCCATGACCTTATACTAAGGAAACCTTTCAGGCAGGTTCCACATTATGACTTAAATCTTACAGACTATGATATACACATGCACATTCAGTAATATATTGAATCATGCCAAAGACTAGGAATGTGGCAGTTGATCTGCAAATATGATGGAGTGTAAAATATATCTAACAAATTGCTAAACCTTTCTGAGTATTGTAAAATATATACTGATATTAATTGCATGTTACAGAAGAAAATCAAAACATAAAAAAAAACATGTAGGCTTATTCTATTCTTAATTACCAAAATTTGCGGATTATAATAACAGTCTTGAGCTACTACGATGAATTGTAAATTCAAAATAATTACTGGTAATCAGTTAAAAGTATTACTGGTGACTCTTTTCCATCTAAATGTGGAATAGGTGTTTATACAACTTAAATCATTTCAACAGGTTTTCACCGAATTCATTGAATTATATAATGCTATGGGAAAAGGAATTATCTGCTTTCCCAAATCTTAGTTTAGCATTTGGACTATAGGGTCAATTGTACTACAAGTATTTTAGTTGAAAATATCTGGCATATTTTAAATATATATCTGCTTCTTCTGCAGAACTAATGATTTCTATAGGATACCTAACAATCTTTTCTTACCAGCAAATGCATTCTCTAACATAATAAAAATATGTAAATGATGCAAATAATAGTCATTTTACTGGAAATAAAAATGCAATATACAGCAATCATCAGTTCTAAAAACAGAAGAAACATAATGCCTGATTATTCTCCAATTGTTTATAAAACAGCTAATAAACTTCACTAGAACATTTGGCATATAAGCACCAACTTATTAACAAAAACCATTACATTATGCATTGGATATAAGCTGACAGAGTACATGTATGATAAAAGTTCATATACATGTATATTTCAAGCTCATGGGGCAAACAAGATTTGCATAACATTATTGGGCCCAGATATTAAAAGTTATTTTGATGAACCATTTGCCACCTGGTAATTTGTTTTCTTATATAGGGTATTAGCCAATGGTTCAATTTGATATTTAAATACATATACATGTATTAGTGTGTACCCTGTATGTCTAATTTCATCAGAAAGTAAACTTAATGAACTTCATGTCTTTTTGACAGCAAATATAGCCAATATACATTTGTATTTTAGGTAAAAGCTTACACCAAATATAAAAAAACAATCAAATTTTTTTTTTCCAAATAAATATTGCACCAAAAATGAATTGAACATGTATACATTTTTATACATAACCATTTTTTACTAAGAAAGCAATTTACATCAATAATTAGGATAAACAGTAAAAAATTACATAATACATATTACCATACCAATCCATTATGAGACAGAATTTTAAAAAATCATTATGCTTTTACAGTCAAGCAATACTGGATTTGCCAATTAAAATTCCGACCGAAATATGAATCGGTTTTCTATTAAGATTTTACAACTTGACCAGACATTTTTCGGGGTTTTTCGTTACATAAAACATGACTTCTCTTGGCAAACAAAAAGCTAAAAATAAGATTTTCATCTTTTAAACCATTTTATTGTGCATATAATGTCTCAAATGTATTTAGGCTTGTCTGGTAAACTTTTTAAATAAATGACAACATAGAAATTACACTTGGTAAAAACAGTGCTTTTGTACGAAAAAACCCGAAAATTCAGAGGTTTTGTCCCCCGTCATTTTAATATCTAAATAGGAAAATGATTCACGATGACTTGGAACATTTAATTGGCAATTGGTCTATTGAAGTTTAATGGAGTAGTGATAAATTGATTTTTTTTTAATGGCACAACAAATCTGTCTGGATGACATAATAACAACAACTAAATAAATAATATTGCAAATAAATACATCAAAACATATACATGTAAAATTATAGTCTGTTATTGATGAATGTAAGATGTATTTTGATTCAAACCCTTATAGAGCATGTCAGTCACATCATGTGACCAATACGAAAATGTGATACCATATAGCAGGTTATTTTTGCAGAGCGTAAATTTTGACGAATTTTTGTGGTAGTATTAAAATTGCCAAAATAAAAATCATGAAAATTTTTGTATACCAGACGATCGTTAGTGTTTTAATTTAGATCGCCACAATAAATTTGCTAAAAATTTTCAGCTGACTTTACTTGGCTGAATTGTCAAAATTTACCCCTGCTAAAAAAATTCCGGAGTGAATATGATATCCAGTTACAAGAACCAATGCAACTCAATTATGTCATATCCAAGTACAAGTTCAATGTCTGTGATCAGTAAAGACTTTAAGACCCTACAAAGACCTGTGAATATGATATCCAGTTACAAGAACCAACTCAATTATGTCATTTCCAAGTACAAGTTCAATGTCTGTGATCAGTAAAGACTTTAAGACCCTACAAAGACCTGTGCAAATCACTCTACTTCCCTGCTTAATAAACCAGCTTTCTGAAAAGATTACTGTATATCATTTTCATGTCAGTTCCAATTACATCCCTTAAACAAGAACATTTGTAGAAATAATGCTATAAATAATCTATCAAAATTCACAGAGAATGTTGGAACATTTCTCTGTTTTGTAAAAAAAATAAATAAAAAATATTTCTTAACTGAAATCAAAAGTTATAAAGATATCAATTCAATCTATAAAATTTAAATTTAAAAAACAATAATTAATTATTGTCCTAAGCCATCCTTGAAAACTGGCTGAATATTACACAACTTACTTAAGTATTTGAAGTATACATTTAAGGTAACATTTTATTAAAATACAGTGGACTTTTTACTGGTCATTAATTCTTATTACTGAAACATCAGCTTGTTCTGAATATTTTTGGTATTTGACAATTTTTTGTGTATTGTGTATTCAAACATTAAAAATTCAAGTACAAGTGTACATGTAAAGAGAAAAATACTATTCTATTCATAATCCAATAAATTATAATAGAATAGAGCCAATGCTTTTTTACAAGTTGTACAAGTGATTGTTCACGATGTAAAATGGCAGAAAATGCTGATCAATTGGATAAATACTGTATATCTGTTATTATTAATGTAAAAAAAAAATCAGGTTCTTATTTTCCTGGCTAAAAAACTTTTCACTGTTCTCTCCTTTGAATTGAAATATTGAAATATTTTTCCCTGATTTTATACATGCAAATAATAGTTTAACATAAAAATTGCAAAAAATGCTTTAATTAAACCTATGTCTGTTGAACATGAAACTTTACTCTGATCTCTATGAATTGAAATATTCAAATATTGTCCCTTGATTTTAGACATGCAAATAATAGTTTAACAAACATAAAAGTTGCAAAAAATTGCTCAAATTAAACCCATGTCTGTAGAACATGAAATTTTGTGTTAATTTATTTTTTCCATTTCCTACCAATACATAAAAATTTCTTATATAAAACCTTGACAATTAAAAATCTATGCATGAATAATTTTTTTTTTTTTTGGTTATGATGCTCTTTTTCTAAAATAAATAAAACCAAAAACAACAGCTATGGAGGTAATTAATCCTAATGAAGTTAACAGAAATGTAGAACCAAAATTGTCATCACCATCATCATCACTTTTATCTAATGTCTTTTTTATTGAATTCATATTTTCTTTTGACTGTAACATTTTCTGAAAGTAAAAATTTCACAAAATAAATAATACATTGAAAAAATATTTTCAAAGTTACTGTCCAGAAACTAAGCTATTCATTACTGCATTTTTTCTTTATAAAACTAAACATGAAAAAATATGTCATCCAGTTCCATCAAATTTTCATGAACTACCGGTATATTATCTACATGCTTTTCACTTTTTACCACAGATATCCAATAATGCCAAAACTGTAAAATGGGTCAGTGTACTCACTTACAGACAGACAGTAATGGATGATTGTGATGCTACATTTAAAACAAAAAAGTTTGATTTATAAACATCCCTTGGTGCTAAATCTCACTGATTTTAAACTGGGACCCAAAGTTCGAATTAGAAAACATCCCTTGGTGTTGAATCTCACTGATTTCAAAGTGGGCACCCAAAGTTCGAATTATACCCAAACTGTAAAAGATTTGGGAGTTGAGCAATGGGGATTTACAACCCAGTCTAGATTCTTTACTTTTTCTTTGGCTTTTAGTTCTAGATTAGTAGTGGAAACCAGAGTACCAGGAGAAAGTCTTTGGTTATCAAAACAATCCTCAATAACATAATCTTAATCATACAATTCGATTCAAAATCTTTATTGCAATAAGCATACAAATGCTTTTTGCCAGAATAATGAGAATATACATAACTGGTGACAATGATATGTTATAAATTACATGTAATAAAAAGAGAAACAATCAAGACAGTAAGACAGCATCTCATATAACATAATAAATTTATATAAAAGTTTAACAACTTAAAAGAAAAGCATACTATCTATGTTGAACATATTTCTTTTCTTACGCTTACAAAGATGCATTAAAAAACAAACAGTATAGATGTTACTCACAATTCTTTTTTCAGCACCATGTTGAACTCGTATATTTACAGTTTCTCCTGCATTCATAAACAATGCAACAGCTTCCTGGTGAGTCACTTGTTCTAAACTTTTACCATTTACCTTTAAATAATAATAATAATAAAGATAGGATTATGTTTTTATTCACTAGTAAAAGATTTATGGATATGATCATATGTCTTCTTTTCAGTAAAGCAATGGAAAAAAATGATGGGGTAAGAAATGTTATTTCCTGAAATGAGGTCTGTATTGCTTTTTCATCATACAATGCAACAAACAAGAAACTACCAAATCTGCTGTGTACTTAAACATGTTATAAGTATCACATGTAACATGCTTTGCAAAAGCCATACTTATGGAGTTAAAACTAATATTAGAATTTTGTTGTCAGATAAACTATATCAGTTTCTTATAAGGATGATGCAAAAATGTAAAAATAATCTTAAGATAAGGATTAATGCTAAAAACATTTTGATGGTTTGCACAATTTTTGCTCAGCCATGTTTTCTGAAAAAAAAACATTAACCTAATTTTTATTCTTAATGCTTTTGCAATTTATTTTAATTCATCTGATTGTAAGAACATGATGTGGATTTCTGAAAAGTATGTGCAGCGACACTGTAATCAAAGATAAGTTTAAATTTGTACATTCTTTGACATCAGATGTTTTAATTCAAGGTGAAATTCTGACAGTTTCTCAGAACATCACAAATTCAAATAAGACTCTAAAATTATGTCTTTTATTAAATTCCCACAATCTAGATAATAATGCAAATGATAAGACTTGAATACATACAGACATACTGATATCAACAACTTTAAACTATAAAACAGTATACTATACAGCTACACAATAGGGCAGAATGCAAGATAAATGAAAAAGAAAACAAATTGGTCTTTGGTCTAACAAACCAAATTTTCAATGAGTCATTGATCACATCAACAACACATGTACTTACTGCAAGAATTTTGTCACCTTCTTTTAACCTTCCATCACTGAATGCAGCTCCATCTTCACGGATTTTTGTTACAAATATTCCAAAATCAGACGCAACATGAGGAATGTCTATTCCACCTTTTATATTAAATCCTAAACCTACAATTGAAATTATCTTAGTAGCCTATCAAACAGTAACAAATACCGATACTTCATTATTTTTGCATGGATCATCATGAAATTTTAACGATAAAATACTGCATAATCTTTAATAAATTATGTAACTTTTACATCTCTACAGTGTTTCAAAACTTCCTGGGTGCAAGAAACTTCACTGGGTTTTACCTGGGCTTAATTTACTCCCTGGTCTAACTCTTATAATCGAGGTACCGAGAAAATAATACTTAACTGGTAACTAGGGTACAAGTCACAAGATTTCTTGGAAGAGAAGGTTTATAAAGTCCTTCAATTTAAATACGATTATCTTGATTTAAATGTCATATAAGAACTGAAAGACTGTATAATGTATTCATATTTTTTCCATTCTATCATCTTGGCAATTTTTAACGTATCCAAATATAAAACAGAAACTTGAAGTGTCCAACATTGTGATTAACCTTGGCCTTGGGCCTTTATGGTAAATTAAAGAAAATCAAAAAAGTTTTATTGTTTACAAATGCTGGATTTATTAAAAATCAATCAGTCAAGAAGTAAAGTGAATTTTCATTTTTTGGCTTCAGACTTGGGCTCGGCTTCGACTCGAGACGGCTCCCGAGATGCGGTGTTTTGATTTGAATTACAAAATGGACACGTGTGAGTGAGTTAAAAATAATTTATATGAGATCACTTCACTAAAGACTAAAATACAAACCCGCGCTGCCTCGCGCTAAAGCTATGTCTTCTGTTTGCTCAAGGTCCATTTTCAGCTCTTGTTTCGATTTCACATTTCTTTTTACCAATTCGGTTATCTTCCCATTATAAACTATATTTATTACACAAATGCCGGCTACATTACGTCTAGTTCACTCGGTTAAAGAAAACGCAATATTTTTCGAATTGAAAAATGTATCAAAGTTAAAATAATACCGGATATACAATTTTTAGCGTTTATTAACAGCTCTCTCTCTCTCTCTCTCTCTCTCTCTCTCTCTCTCTCTCTCTCTATTACATTGGTTATTGTAAACGTGAACTACATATACAATAAAATACCTTTAAACCACTGATTAATTTTCGTGAAGCTAGGGATCTGTTTGGTCAAACAAGAGTGGAGGAGTGGAGTAATGGTGTTTTACGCACCAGTCAAGATTCTTTCACTTATTTCGAGGCAGTTAGGTTCTGGGATGGTGGAGGAAACCGGAGTGTCCGGAGAAAACCACCGGCATTCGGCAAGCGAAACTGATAAACTTTCTCACACCAGGATCTGTCCCGTGTGGTATTCGAACCCAGGCAGTGAGAGGCGCTGTGATCTGTAAGCGTGCGCTTTAGACCACTCGGCCACCGAGTCAAACATGGGCGTATATTTTCAATTTCTGTTGAAGTTTTAGTTGTACTACTTATTATTGTTATACTAAAGCCATACTTAATTTATATACATGTACATATCTATATTTTTTCAGTTTTGTCCGAGAACAACTTAATAAAGCATTCATTTTGATTAACCTAAGCTGACTTGTGCATGAACTTGAGTGCATGACACAGTGAGGATGTTGCATTCAAATCATGTCCTCCCTGAGCATGTAAAATTGTAAGTAATTGTTTTTATTTTCGTGTAAAACAACGCCCATCTAACGAGAGTAGAAGGTGTTAAGTAGGTCGTTATAGAATGAACTTATTGAAAAGTTCCTAGTTACTGACTCAATGGATACCTCCAATCAAACTAAAGATGATAAAATATTTTGCTATTGTTCTTGTGTATCTATTTTTTTCAGAACCTTTTTACATTTACATGTTTTCTTTCTACAGGGTTATGTGTAATGTCAAGGGTTCGAAACCCGACCAGGTCTGACCAAGACTTAAAAATTGGTAGCAACTCAAGTCTCACAGTTCTTTCGCCAAGCACTTGACATTTAGAAATGAAACTACGGTCACATGGTTCTTCAGGATGTGACCTCAAAAAACCGATGCACCTGTGTCACGGCAGGTGTGGCATGTTAAAGAACCCTCCTTGCACATTCCATTACCCTAAGCGCACTGCAATCGTGAAAATTTCTGCTGCCTCACTTATAGCTGGTAACGTCTGGATATAATCGAAATATTCTTGACTGGGACGTAAAACCCCATTTAATCATTCAATCAATTTTTCTGCGGGTGGCTGTTGATTTTCTTTTATCTTTTATAAAAATAAAATGGTATTAAAACGGACGTCGATGAAATTTCTGCAACCGAATTCAAACTCAATTATTTTTATCTCTTACAGTGTATTAGATGTGATTAAATGATTAGAAATTTAAAAAAAATCAGACACATGACGGATATGTTGTTTTACCAATGCTGATAAAGCTGCCAACTAGATTATTCTCGATTCAACGTTAAATGTGTTATTAAGTAGCTTGGTTTTGACAGAATATAGGCAGGGGGATAATCTATAGGAACCAATCATAACCTAGGCAAAAAATATCAAATCTAGATGGTCCCCTGTAGAAAAAAATGTTTCCCAGTTATTAGGTTACTGTTATGTATTTGCATTTCAACTACACATTTCCTGTTATAAAGTTTTTCAGCTAAACATATCCTGTTATTTAAGGTTATTGTTAAGTACATGATTGTATTTGAGCTTAACATATCCTGTTATAAGGTTATTGTTGAGTACATGTATTTCAGCTACACATTTCCTGTTATTAGGTTATTGTTAAGTACATGTGTTTCAGCTACACATTTCCTGTGATAGGGTTATTGTTAAGTACATTTATTTCAGCTAAACATATCATGTTATTAGGTTATTGTTAAGTACATGTATTTCAGCTACACATTTCCTGTTATTAGGTTATTGTTAAGTACATGTATTTCAGCTACACATTTCCTGTTATAGGGTTATTGTTAAGTACATTTATTTCAGCTAAACATATCATGTTATTAGGTTATTGTTAAGTACATGTATTTCAGCTACACATTTCCTGTTATAAGGTTACTGTTAAGTACATGTTTTTCAGCTTTACATTTCCTGTTATAAGTTACTGTTAAGTACATGTCACATGGTTTCAGCTACACATTTTTTGTTATAAGGTTACTGTGAAGTACATGTATTTCAGCTACATGTTTCCCAATTATTAGGTTACTGTTATTTATGTATTTCAGCTACACATTTTCTGGTTGCTTAGGATACTATATACCGTACAATTTCAGCTACAGGTGATGAGTGATTGTATTTGTTACTGAAAAGTACTCATATTTCAGCTACAGGTGTCCCGATAGCTTCGGACTTTGTTAAATGCATGTATTAATCTATATTTTTCCTGTTTATTAGGTTACTGTTAAGTACATGTATTTCAGCTACACTTTTCCTGGTTATTAGATTAATTACTTTTACTACAAGTATTTAATTTTTCTGATTGCTTAGGTGGTTGTTTTGCACACAAAATCAGCTACAGGCGATGAGTGGTTGTATTTGTTATTGCAGAGTACATGCATTTCAGTTACAGGAGTCCCGATAGTTTTGGAATTTGTTAAATGCATGTTCCTGTTAATTAGGGTACTGTTAAGTACATGTATTTCAGCTAAACATATCCTGTTATTAGGTTATTGTTAAGTACATGCATTTCAGCTACAGGTGCCCGATAGCTTTGGAATTTGTTAAATGCATGTATTGCAGCCACACATTTCTTGTAATTAGGTTACTATTAAGTACATGTATTTCAGCTACATATTTCCTGGTTATTTTTTACTTTTATTACATGCATTTCAGCTACACATTTGTTATTAGGTAACTGTTAATCACATGTATTTCAGTCACAGTGGCGTGACACATTTTCATATCTTTCTTTAAAAATACATGTCCTAAGGTATTTAAAAAACCCTAGGGCATATATTTTTAAAGAAAGATATGAAAATGCATAACGCCACTTTGATTTCAGCTACAAATTTTCTGGTTGCTTTGGTTATTATATAGTGCACGATTTTAGCTACAGTTTTCAAGTGGTTGTTTAAGTTATTATTAGGTACATATATTTCAGCTACAGGTGTCCTGATAGGTTTGTAATTTGTTAAATGCAAGCATTTCAACTACAGGTTTCCTTATTGCTTTGGTTATTGTCCTTTTTAAGCCAACTGTTTTTTGGATATCCAGTTTTTTTCCACATATACCATCAAAATTTTTCTTGGATTTTCTGATCAGTTTTGTAATTCAAATTTTTCAGCTAAATGTTTCCTGTTTCCATATTCACATGTTAACTTTTATTATTTCCTGATCATATATATATATATATATATATATATATATATATATATATATATATATATATATATATATATATAAATATATATATATATACTGTATATATATATATATTTCTTAATACTTTAAAGTCATACTAACTAGGAAGACACTAGTTCTTAGCAGTTAAAATATCAGTAAATATCAGCAAAACATTTCTTCCCTAGTGAAACGCATCAAAACTGGGAGTTGTGTATGACAGAAACCAGATACTTCCTCGCACATAAATCTGAGATTCTTATTTCATTGATGAGTTTACAAAGGTGACCCCAGACAAGGTTCACAGTTTATCATAGGATCTCATGTCAAGTCTCTGTATGCATAATCTTTGGTAACAGTTTACTTCCATCCACTATATAAGACTGATGTACCTAGGTTACTACATACATTAGGATATTGTTGTTTTGTATATGACATTCATGTACCGGTATATTCTGTAGCACTGGTGACTTGCATTAGCTCATGCAAGACTTGTGTAATGATCTGTAGCATGTTACTTATGATCAGTATCCATAAGCACACTCTCTAGTAAGTTTACTTTTAGGCTCTAAAACATGCCGATTTACAGAACATGTGTACATTCTGGAGTTTGTCTGATACATATTCTGTAGGACTGATATCATGTACTAGCTTGCAGGGATTGTATAATTATCTTTACCATGCCACGTATGACCAGTCCCTATATGCATAATCTCTGGCAGCAGTTTACATCAATCCTGTATGTAATTCTGATGTACCAAGGTCACATTATCATATGGGCATCCTGGTACAAGTATGATATACATGTATTCTGTAGGACTGATACCTTGCACTACATCATGAGTATGTCACTTAAGACCAATCTCTATTAGCATACTCTCTAGTAACAGTTTACTTTTAAGATCTAAAAGAGGCTGATGTTCAGATGTTGCTATACAAAGCTTGTGAACATTCTGTAGGACTTATAACGTACTAGCTGATGCAGGACAGGCTTGTATAACTATCTCCACCATGTCACTTATGACCAGTCCCTATATGCATAATCTCCAGCAGCAGTTTACATCAACCCTGTATGTAATTCTGATGTACCAAAGTCACAATATCATATGGACATTCCAGTACAAATATGATATAATCTGTAGGACTGATAACTTGCGCTAGATCATGAGAATGTCACTTATGACCAGTCTCTATTAGCATACTCTCTAGTAACAATTTACTTCTATCCTCTATATAAGGTTGATGTACCCAAGCTGCTACATAAAACATAAGCACGTTCTTGTGTTCTGTGTGACAAATATTCTGTAGCACTGATTTCTTAACTTGTAACTCGGTCTTGTACATTGAATATAATTCCTGTATTGTGCTCTCTGGTAAAAAAAAACAACAAGAATTGTGTTAAACAGATTTGATTTGTGAATCATTTATTTCTATTATTCTGATGTATCTCAGACTTATATTTCAGTGAAAAAATGATAAAGAAATGCTAAGAAACTTAATGAACCCGAAACAAATAAATAAATCTGAAAATACTGGTTGATAAATACTTTGTAGTTTTACCCTTATCACCCATCGTAGGTCAATGGTCAAAAAAGTAAAAAAAAAAAAAAAAATCATAAGATTTATTTGATATCTTCTAAATGTACTGTATATACCAATTATGTCCATTTTTAGGAGCATGATGTACCAGTATATGCATGTTTTGGATTGTTGAGACATCTATATTATTCAACATTAAACCTCTTTGTTAAGTGAATATTACACACACATGCAAATGTACTTAACATCAAGCCTCATGTGAATGATTAAGACTGTACATGCAGTTAAAAATCATAAAATTACAGAAAAATACATATCGGTCAACCTCATTTTTGAATTAATTAATTAATTATATGTAAATTTACATAAATAATACCCACCAAAATCTTCAAGGGTCCAAGTCTGAAAAAGCACCTTACTGCCTTCTTTATTCTCTTGTTTCATCTGATATGACTCAAGTTCATTTAAACCTTTACACATGTTAACGATGGCTTCAAATTTCAGTGCGAGTTTTTCCTACGTAACAAAGAATAACTGCTTTCAAAAATTTTGAGCTATTCTGCATGTCTAGTCCTACAACATTAAAAGTGTCACAATTTGCCCATCAAAAAACTAACTTCAAACTTAACATTGTCTAGCATTTAACTTGTGTGCAGAATTCAGTTCATTAAATCGGAAGGGGTAAGGTTGTATGAGATAAGCTTGACGTGTAGTTTGAATAAATGAGTGGGGTGGAGTAATGGTAGTTTCACACCCCAGTCAAAATTCTTTCACTTATTTCGAGGCAGTCAGTTCTGGGATGGTGGAAGAAACCAGAGTGCCTGGAGAAAACCACTGAGCTTCTGCAAGCAAACTGACAAACTTTCTCACACTAGGATCTGTTCTGAGTGGGATTCAAACCCAGGCAGTGAGAGTAGCTGTGATCTGTAAGTGCATGCTTTAGACCACTCGGCCACCAAGGCCCCTTGAATAAGGTACAAAATGTTTTCTCTGTACTTTATAATCCCTTGAAACTACAGTGTCTTTATTTAGGTAAATAACAAATTCAATAAATAAATGACGACAACCATTAAATAGGATGTTCTTAAATAGAAGATAATTATCATATACAGTTTGGTTTGATTGACTGGTAAAGACCAAGCATGAGAGTACACATTTGTACTTACAATTTCTTTTTTTTTTTTCACCTTTGGTGGTAAAATAAACTACAGCACACTGTAACAATTGATAGGCATGGCAAGATTTTTCACAACTTCCTTAATTTGTAATCTTCATTATTTAATTACTATTATCATTTACCATTTTCTGAATTAGTTCTGTAAGCTCTGTACATAAACTTTCTAGTTCTAATGACATCTTCTCTTTTGGAAATTCCTGACTTTGATCCGTGTCATCATCTGTTTTTTCCCTGAATGAAAAAATTCTCTATGAAATATTATTTACCCATTATTATTAATTTTGAAAATAGATTGTCTTAAAATATGAATGCTACCAAATCGATTGTTGTAGGTTACAATTTTTGTATCTGACATAACAGAAAAAGCAAAGCAGAAAAGACACACATACATATATATACACCGAGAGAGAGAAAGAGAGAGAGAGAGAGAATTTTTCAATGACAGTGAATTTGCATGTTCCTGCTGCTTTATATAAATTTGTATTTTTCACCTTTTTTTCAGAAATGCAATAATAACTGGCACAAATAAAAAAGCAAGGAGATAGATTTTTCTAATTATTTTTTTCTGTATTTCATGGTATTTTATTGCATTCATATACAATAAAACTGCCCCGTTCCAAACACCTTACTGTTATTACAAGTTATTCTTAAAACACAGTGTACATGAAATGAAACTAACATGCTAGAAATAACTTAACTAAAAATTGACCTATAAGGTGTTTTATACACCTCATTTACTGGTCATTATATCTCATGTAAAGCAGAATTAGTGTTTCTCTGGTTTTTCCTGGTATTTTTTGTATTGACAAATAAGTATAAACAGTCAAGATTCATTGGCCAATCAGTTAGCTATTCTGAGCCAATGGACAAAGTTTTGAGTTGGAATTGAAATATCTAGTCAATTGCACCTTCTGTGTTTGGACTAGGAGAAGTACATGTACCAGTAAACAGAAAGCCTTTCCACCTCCCTAATGGCCTAATGCAGTGGGCCAATTGACAGACCAACTGCATAAAACTGCTGAGAATAAAGATCTGCCCTTGGCATTGGATGCCAGACCATCACAAGAGTTAGGTAAACAAACAGCTTAACTGACTGTCTGCAAGTTTTGTTCCAAGCTTGTTTCACTGGCAACAGTAGCTAGAGTCCCATCTACTCTTTACATTCAGGTTGAACTAGAACTTGACCTTATAACCCTGCATACTTACACATTTTGTAACTTGACATTGGCTACACTACTGACAATACTACTCCCCTCATTATTATACTTTGTCCATTTCTGTGCAAGATTATGTATATCAACTGCTGTATCTTTGAGTTTACGAGCACTCCCTGTTAGATTCATTTCTTGATCTATATATATCAAGGCAATTAAAAATCCTGAAATGTAAATATATTTAGAAATATAATTTTTTTTCATATCAAATGTGAAACAAAAATTATTCCATTAATGCAAAGAAAATTTGAGATTTTGAAAAAAAATTCTAGAGAAAAACTTTAACTATTAACAAGGGATGTGCAAATGGTCATTTAAATATATACATTTAATAAAAACAAGCCAAATGGATTTGTGGGAGATTAAATAATGGCCAATCAGCTTTATCATAACCTGCATGAATAATGCTGTTTTAATTCGGTCCTACTCAAGATTCTTTTGCTGAAATTGAGGCAGTTAGTTTAGGAATGGTGGAGAAATCTGAAGAACTGATTACTGCTTAACCTATGGATGCTATGTCTTAAGAATTAGAAATCTAGCTATTACCTATTTACAGTTTCCTCGTTTAGGACCCTTAAGACAAGTTTTGTACAAATTGAACACAGCTTGTATTCATTAAAATGCTACACCCAAAATGTCTATGTCAAACTCTTGCATGTTCACTGAACTTTTTTTTTTTAAATTTTCCCATATAGAGCCCCACAGTCAAGATTTGTTTAAGTATAGAAACTTCATGCAATAAAATTCTCAATATCCAATTCAAAGATCTAGCACTTTTACCTTTTTACAATATGTTTTTAAGCTTGCACTTTTTCTTCCTTTCCTAATTATAAGGAAAGTAGGAAAAATAAAAAATCAATGCAAATCAAAAAGGCCCAAAAGTTACATTTCCACGGAAATATGATTAAATTTACAACAGTGTTACAGAAGATTACAATACAAAATGTTTATAAATGCACAAGAGACAGTTAAACAGAGCAACAGCGCCGGTTCGACCAACACTAAAATCGTGATATATTTTTTGGAAAGCTAACGCTTGTCAAAGATGACTTTTTTGAAAAGCCGATTATTGTTCGTCAAATGTAAAGTGCTTTCAGTGGTTTGATACTTTCTACAAACACTTGAGAGTTACTTCTGAAATAATACTAACATCGCAAACTGATTTTCACGAAAAGAAAATGAATAAAGCAAGGAAAGTCAGAAGTACCTTTCACATGTTAAGCGCATTGCTGATCAAGTTTATAAGGCAACTAACCCGCGTGATATAGACTAATTTTTGACAAACACCTGTCCATGTAGAAGAATGGATGTAATTAATATTGGCAGTTGCAACACTGATTTAATAAGGTATACAAATGCCATTGAAATACAGAATCAAATTTAACCCACCTGTCTAAAGGGTCTGTGAAGTTTGATACAGTGTTTGAACTGCAATAATTCATCTTCATGACTGCATTCCAGAAGATAATTTAAGCCATGTATGCATACATGACAGGTTGCCCTAAGAAAACAAACATTTCCAAATTAATGATGAGTGTGATGTTATGATTCAACCTGTTCAAGTAACCTTTGGTGTATGTCTTTAGTATCAAGTAAAACCATTTAAAGATTTCACTTACAGACTTGTAAACATGACCTTTGACCACATATGTTGTGAGCTTTAATATGGCATAGACCAGAATGTGTATTTTCATCTTCTATTGCCATATATGACCAATGTTAATTAAACTTGCTCATATATATGCACATATAGGCTGATGTAATTCAATTTGTTTGCTGTGATGCTATTTCCACCAAATATTCAGTATCCTCTTTTCACAGTGGCTCAACAATCTTAACCAATTACTGTATTTTTGTTAAATTTCTTCAATTTTCTTAAAATAGCTTTTAATTGCTATATAGGTGTACATATTGTAAAAGATATTGACATGAATTTTCAGTTGTTGTTTCAATGCAGATTTCATTTTTGATGCTTTAATGTATCACGGTTTCAAATGTTGAAAATGCTGCAATTTTGCTTTATACAATCTGAAAGACACAATTTAGGTTCAACTTTATTTTTTCGTCACTGTTTTAATAAAACAGAACACAAATTAGCTCTGTTTTATCACACTGAACAGTGTCAGGTTGGCATTCTATTTTTTTTTTTTTTTTCAAACCCTTTGCTCAATATTTGGATTCTTATCACTAATATAAATTCAAAAGTTAATCATATCTTCTAAATAACTGTTTTGAAAAACAATGACCAAAAGCTGTATAGTCATCTAAACAGCCATGAGTGTTTGCAGATGTTAAAGACCTGGGATCCTATTGTGACATATTTTTACATATATAATATCTACAACTTTGTCTTGAACAGTCTGTTTTTATGTTTATTTCATAAAGATCAATAAGGGGTACATTCTGGTAATGATAAGGTTTATTTATTTTCTTTCTTTATTTCAAAGCTATGTATCCAGACTACCTAAAGCAGGAGAAACTATTACTGGTAAAAAGTTTAATATAGGGTTTGGTGGTAAAGGAGCTAATCAATGTGTGTGTTCATCCAGGCTTGGAGCAAAGGCGTGTATGGTTGGAAAGGTTAGTAATATCACAAACACACAAACAGAGAGAGAGAGAGGATGCAAAGTTATGGTTAGTGATACTATGTTTTTCATGTTCCAAATGCATTTAAATACATTGTTTACAACATTTTTAGATGTTATTGCTTAAAAAAAATCAGAAAATCCAACATCAGTTAGGATATAATGATTTAATTAGCTTTGAATGTGTAGAACTAAGCATGTAAATTATCTTGATACATTCAGGTTGGAAATGACACTTTCGGAACTGGAATGATACAGAATTTTAAAGAGAACAATGTAAATGTTGGTAGGTGTTATAACAGCAGTTGTGTATTTATGTACGGTATTAGGGTCATTGTTTTGGTCTGGGAAATAGAATCTGTGAATGTTTTATCCTCAGATTTATTGATCAGAAGGTTAGTTGGTTGGTTTTAATGTTGCTTAATGTAGCATCAGCAATTTTTTCAGCTTCATCTCTAAGCAGTTATCTAAAAACAACTTACTGTATGCATGAAATGTGTGTGTTCTTTCTTGTACTAGCATGCACTCAAGTCGAGTTGAGTTGAGTAATGGTGTTTAACATCTCAATTAAGAATATTTCACTTCTATTGAGATGTCACCATGATTTTCATTTTGTAATGCCGAGTGCTTAGCGAAAGAATAGTCACTACCCACTTTCAAGTCTTGGGCCAGACCCGGTCGGGGTTAACCCATGGCATCCCACTTTCACACTTGGGTCAACTTTAAGTGTTTAACATACAAGCTCACAGAGTGGGTATGCAGCAGGCAAGCATACAGCTCCCCTAGTGACATAATATTGACACCTGCTAAACCATTTTACTCTGTCCTCTTGATGGGGAGCACTGGTTGAGGAAGCAGTATCTCAAGTTTTATAGTTTCATGTTTGAGTTGACCAAGGTTTGCATCCATGACAGGGATTTTTCTGGCCATTTTGGGAAAGGGACCTTGGGATGAAATTGGGGAAATCATTGACAAAATCGACATTTTGGGAAAATTTTTCAATAAACTTTAAAAATTTTCACATTGTCAGCACATCAAATATTTTGCCTGGAATATTTACTATTTTGATACATGCTGGTAGTCACTCATTTGTACCAAATCACTCAGACATTAACACAATATCTTCATAGACTGACTTCAATACGAACATCTGAGAAAGTTGTTTCATGAGTTGCTCCCATTCTACCAGATCCTCATTGAGTATAAATCAAAATGTGCATAAATACAGGTTATTATAAAGATATACAAGCTACACCAAAAATATAGAGTTTTTTCACTTTTTCTTAAGTTTCTCAAAGCAGGATCATTTGGGAATTTTTACCTACAAAATTGGGAAAAATGTATGCTTTTTGGCATTGGGAATGGGTCCCTTTACCGGACCCTGTGAGTGGCCAGAAAAATCCCTGCATGACCATCAGCTCTCACAGTGGATACACAACCACTGAGCCACAGTGACAGTTTTTTTTAAAGTGGGTGGCCAAGTACTTTGTACATTTGCATTGTTTTAGCCACATGTGATTATGTTTAATTTTACATCTGTATACATGAACAGTTACTTGCATTCACACGAAAACTCACAGATAAACACACATGCACACACATAAGTGATTGCTCTAAACTATACTGTTGTGTCATGTTTTATGTTAGGTGTAATAGTTTACAAAGCAACCTTGCTTTCAATGTAACTTACTGTTTGTTAAAGTATTGGACATCTTTCTTGAAGTTTTTAGAATAAAATGTTGAGCTTAATAGAGTCACTAAACAATTAATTATTTAACAATAATCTTGTAGAATTTTGTAATAAAATGATGTAGTTTGCATCACATTTATTATTGTCACAATGTAGATGTTTGATTACAGTAGTGGTTTTTTTTTTTTGTTTTTTTTTTTATTATAATAACTGGACCATAGTGAATGATTTTATTTCTTGATGAAAGTAAATTAAAAATTTTGTTTGTCATGCTTGCCAAAACTTCAAATGCTACCAATATCTGGTTCCTGATATGCCTTTGTTAATTTATTGCCAATTCCTTTTTATAATGCCAAAATTGACCTCAGTTGTTAAGCTTTTATTGTTTTTACTTGGTAGATTATGTTAGTACAACGGAAGAAGCTTTTACAGGTGCTGCTCCTATAGCAGTCAATGATGAAGGTAAATATCCATTACTAGTAATTATCCATCAATAAGGACAGAGTGGCTGTTTAGGTAGGGCTTTTTTTCATGCTGTGCACAAGTAACATAAATGTACAATATACAATAAAATGGAATTTTAGGAGGATGTTGTACCATATTTATAGAAAACCGATTTGTCAACTGAAAGTCATATATATATGTGTGTATTGCATAAACAGGCTGATAATTTAAACTGTTTAACATCTGGTCAGACAAATTTACATTAAAGTCTGTGTGATACTTTAAAACTATTGCTTATTTCTGGATCATAGAGTTCTAACGTTGAAAAGAACAAGGATGTTCAATATCATGGTCATACTGCAATATAGATAGTAAACATTTTGAAACCTCCCTCAAAGATATTATTTTCTCAGTATAAGTGAAATTAATGTTGACTGCAGTGTAAAAATTTAAATGAACCAGTATAATTTATATAAATCTTAAAACCGGATTTTTTCATTGTATTAACCATATGTGAACAAGAAACTTCTAATATAATTTAAAGTGTTCATCTTGTAATATGCAACACCGTAAAGTGCATGTTAATTAAACATGTATTTCTTGTTTGGCCACTTTAATTATAAGGCCAAAATAGAGACCACTGTACACATACTCTTATACAGAAACTACCTTAACTTGAAATGCTTAATGGAAATTCCTTTTTTTTTTTTTTAAATGGACATTTTTTGCAGTTGGAAACAAAAAGATGACACACAAGGAGAACCAGTTGGAAACTTGTTACCAGTATTAGTCTAGTGCCTATATTCCTGAAAACAATGTTCATTTTTTTAAAAGTTTGTCTTTATTGTCTACTTTCTTTTTTATTGTTGTTTTTTTTTTCTCTCAGGACAGAATTCCATCATTGTCATACTTGGTGCCAATCTGTTGTTGTCTGTAGAAGATATAAATGCCGCCGAATCCTTGATCAGTAGTTCTAAAGTTGTGGTTTGTCAACTAGAAATAAAACCTGAAACAACTCTTGCTGCACTTAAGTTAGCAAAGAAACATAATGGTAAATAAAAGACCTTGTTTCTCATTTTTAGCTTCATCTGTTTTAAAATGATTGAGGAACAAATTACCATATACAGTCCTACAGATAAGCCCTAAATTGCTGAAAGTTCACCTTCTTATTGTTAAGTCATTACTCAGAAAAATGAATTAAATAATTAAAAATTAAAAATAGTGAAAATCTGAATTTTTACTTGAGGAAACATAATTTTAACTAACTTCAAATTTTGAGTTAATTTTTAAAACGGTCATTTAAAGAATTGATAGAATATCTGTTGATGTTGAATGGTCATTCAAGGTAAATGTGAGACTTGAAATTGGATTTAAACATTTGTGGTTTTCATTTATTTACTAATGACCAATACCACTGCACCTTTTAAGTTTAGAAGATGAAAGGTAATTGCAATGACAGAAGATACTTGTTAAAAATGAGTATTTTTAAGGCTTGTACATAGGACTGTATGTGTATTATTTTAATTTTTCTATGGACCAAGTTATAAGTTTCTTTGAGGTCTGCTTGATGTTGGAAGAACCATTGAGATTGATAAAAACTGCACATATTCAAGCTAGTTGGTACATTGAAAGTACATGTAGCCATAAGCACTAATAACTGGATAACTTGAATGTCTACCTTTTATTCTCGCCCCAGTTAAAAAAATTCATGGTCTACCAATATATATTGGTTTTAACCACAGTTCCTTCGAGTTGAAAAGGGTTACAAAAAATACGTGGCTACACTGTAAATTGGTCTCCATTACTTTGTCAAAAATTTGATATATTATTTTTGAAAATAATCCTTTCTTTATTTAAATTAAGTAAACTTCATCTACATATATATTTTATATCTTTTTTATTTCCAGTTAAAAGTATATTTAATCCAGCTCCTGCACAATCAGGTTTATCAGATGAATATTTTACTGCCTGTGATTACTTTTGTCCAAATGAAACAGAGGTAAATATAGCTCATCTGGCCAAAGGCAATTTTAGTTACTGCATTTGATTAATACTCTTAATTGAACAATAACTTTTTTTAGTTTAGTTATGACAAAAATGGTTGGTGTTGACAAATGAAACTGGTTTTAATGGTGTTCCAGTTATTAAAATTCTAGCAAATATTTCTTTTCACAGTACACTGCCACCATGATCAATTTAAACAAAAATAGTCTTAAGTATGGTAATGTTACATTTTTTATGATCTTATGTTTAGTTGTCTATGATTTTCAAAAAAATATGACAAAAAAGAAAAAAAAAAGATTTTTATGCTGTAATATGGAAATGCATGTATGAGGAATAAATTAATGTCATGAATTTATAAATTGGTGATTTTTTTAAATTTATATTTCAGGCAGAAATTCTTTCAGGTGTGCCAGTAAAATGCATCAAGGATGCAGAAAAAGCCATTGAGATATTCTTAGAAAAGGGTTGTAAAACTGTCATTATAACTATGGGAGAACTCGGTGCTGTATTTGCAAGTCAAGAAAACAAGACACCTGTACACGTACCAGCAACACCTGTTACAGCTGTTGACACAACAGTAAGTTTATTTATTCAAAGTGATTAATTTTCACCTTAAAAGGCATTTTTAAGAAATAACTATTTCTTTTTTGGTTATATACTCTTTTTTAAACTAAAAAATCAATGCACAAACTGTATTACTTGCACAAAAGCTTTTACAAAAGACTGCACATTGGTTCTTTGGTAAAAACATTATAACCCCATGCCCACCTGCCCACTCCAAAAAAAAAAAAATTAATAAAATAAAATAAAATAAAAAGTTTTTTGTTGTAATTTTAATCAAATAATAAGCAATAAATGTGATAATCATTTATATGGCTGTAAAAATATTTTTTCAGTTAACATTTTAATTGCCATTGCCATGCATTCTTCCAATCATGTCAATGTTGTAAATTAAAAGCTTTTTCAGTAACTTCCCTTCATGGTATTGACCTGACTCTATGGTATTGACCACAACTTGATAAACGTGAACCGATGGTATTGACCACATGACTCAATTAACATGACTCAATGGTATTGACCACATGACTTGATTAAAATGACTTGATGGTATTGACCATATGACTCGAAGGTATTGACAAATTGACTCAATGGTATTGACCACATGACTTGATGGTACTGACCATATAACTCGATGGTATTGACCACATGACTCGATAAACATGACCCTATGGTACTGACCACATGAATTGATGGTACTGACCACGACTCGATAGTATTGACCACATGACTCATTGGTAATGACCACATGACTAGATGGTATTGACCACATGACTCGTTGGTAATGACCACATCACTTGTGGTAATGACCACATGGCCATATGTGATTATCATTAACAGACTTAAAAATGTGTATAAAACTTATAAAATTTAATGTGATCCAATTTCATTTATTGTAGAACACGTCTGTAAAATGAACTTTTTAGTTTTATTAGTCTTTAGAGCATTTCTTGAAATCCATAAACTTGGCAAGGCTTTGTTTTAACTTAAAGAAAACAGAGTAATACATAAACATTTCTTTTATTTGACATTGTTATCTAATTTTTATTAAACTTGTCGCCAAATTTAGGATATCAAATTTGATGATTGTTATGACATATTAATTTAATTCTTAATAAAACTGAACACCAAATTAAGAATTTTAGATTTGATGATTATTACATTGTAATCATATTTGCCCTATAACTCATCACCAAAATATTTGAAATTAGATGTTATGATGGCATTGTAATTTAAGTCTGAAAAAAAAACTTACCACTTACTCACCACCAAATTTAGGATTTTTAATTTGATGATTATCATCAATTGATTTAGTGGGGTTTTATGTACCAATCAATAATATTTCATTTATATTTAAAGTTTGACCAGTGCTTTTAGGACATTGTGCAGGGAGGGTTCTTTAATGTTCATGCCCTGCCATGACATTGGGAATGGTTTTTTAAGGTCTCACTCAAAGGACCCAATGATTATGACACCTTTGTTATTTAATTCTTAATAAAACTTGCCACCAAATTAAGGTTTTTAAATTTGATGATTGTGATGACATTGTAGTTTAATTCTTAATAAAACTTGCCACCGAATTAAGGTTTTTAAATTTGATGATTGTAATGACATTGTAATTATATTCTTAATAAAGTTTACACAATTTTTAGATTTCAGCTTAAATCAATTATGAACAAATCTTGTTATAATAATTTTCAGGGTGCAGGCGATGCATTTATAGGCGCTTTATCTTATTTCTTGTCAACAAGACCAGATATGGAATTACAGGAAGCTATCCGTAGATCTACAGTTGTTGCAGGAATAAGTGTACAAAAGCCTGGTACTCAAACAAGTTTTCCCTGGAGGAAAGACCTACCTGATGGTTTATTCAAATAATGTTACTTATTGTATCACCGATGTACTTAGCAGGCTGTGATTGTAAACTGTAATTGTGGGAAAAACATAATTATTAAAGTTAATTTATAAATACCATGCTTATACAATCAGGTAAATTAAATGTGCTGATACTGATTGTTCTTCTCAAGACAGCTCTGACATTTGTCAAAGTAAAAACTTTCTTAGTTTAATATGTTTGTCAAAGTAACAACTTTCTTAGTGCAATATGATTGTCAATGTGACAACTTTTTTAGTCCAATATGATTGTCAAAGTTACAGTTTTCAAGGTCCAATATGTATGTCAAAGTAACAGCTTTCTAAGTCCAATATTTTTGTCAACTTAACAACTTATTCAGTCCAATGTGTTTGTCAAAGTAACAACTTTCTTAGTCAAAAAAGTTGTTTTGTATCATGCTTCCAACCCAAGAAAATGCCATTGGTGTGTTCATTAATGTTAAAAGTAGACTTTGTTATACTTCTACACAATAGATTCTGAATGAATGATGTCTAATATCAAAATATTGATAGGATCAAGTGCCTTAAATGTACATCACCTTGTTTACAGATTTCAGCTCTTAATAACAAGTGTGAAAAACATTTCAGTATATTGTTACCTGGATGTTGGTTTGTGAGTTTTATGTGTTAAGAACTATTCATTTTGAATAAGGAGAATCAAATGTGTTGAGGTCAGGTACCAAATAATTGCTTCCAAATTACATTGAATGGAGTGGAGTAATGGAGTTTTACACCTGTCAAGATTCTGTCACTTATTTCAAGGCAATCAGTTCTGGGATGTTGGAGGAAACTACAGTGCCTGGAGAAAACCACCAACCTTCAGCAAGTGACCTGACAAACTTTCTTACACTAGGATCTGTCCAGAATGGGATTCAAACCCAGGCGGTGAGAGGCGTTATGATCTGTAAGGGCAGGCTTTAAACCACACGGCCACCAAATTACATAGGGTATTGGAAAATGTTAACTTGGGTGGAGTACTACAAGATTTAAATGCATACCTCACTAGTCTTCATCAGTATGATATAATGTTTATATTTGTAAAAACTTTTAATTGCATAGTCATGATCAATCTGTTTTCATTGAATTTCATTTGTACAAATATATTGTACATTTATAAAATTGAGCTCTATTGCAATAATGAAATCTGATTTTAATGATAATTTTTATTTACAATTGTTTATGAAATTTTGATTGTTAATTATGAAAATAAATACCTTAGTATGATTGTAATGACTGTTTTCTATTTACAGTTGTTTTTAATAAAGGAAATACATGTATATACATCAATGTTGATTTTATACACTTTTTATATCTACATAGCTTAGTTTTGTTTTGAACAAAGGACGTGCATAGTCCCAAAATGTAAGAAATATTTCAAACGACCAATTTGCAACTCAATAACATGTTCTTTGTAATGGCAAGAGTAATGCATGCAGGAACAAAGAACAAAAAGTGAGATGAACTGATATTAAAGCTGCATTAAGTTTTTCAATTTTCTGAATTTTTTTTTGATTTTCTAAAAATATATTCTTTTAAAAATAGATATTTTCTAACCACGATCCGTGACATTCATTTTCTAAAATTTCATTTCTTTTAGCTGTAAATAAACGAATCCTCTGACCGGTTGGTCAGTGTTTTACGATGGTAATTATGAGATTGGAGCATGCGCACGGATGTACAGAAAAACCCTAGAATCGAAGGTGAAACATGACATATTGCATTAATTGTCCTTCATTAATATCCATATGTATTTGAAATGGTGTTATGTATCCCTTACTAAGTCACAAATGACAAATCAACGAAGTTCTGTGTTTAATTTATCGTATTTCACCGTTTTGAAAGTTGTGTTTAAATGACCCGGGTTTTCATGACGTAACCATGTTCTAATATTATATCCCAAATGCTGCATCTCGCTGGGTAAATACTGTAATTTCTGTATTTATTCCAGCTTTTATCGTTGAACCAAATGTAACATTGTTCATTAGGAACATCATTTATTAGATTAGCACTGTTTTATTTTTTTCTTTGGAAAACTTAATGCAGCTTTAAGTCTGTCTTTGTACGTTTGAAAGGTATTAGTACTTCACGTAACGATGAAACGTTATCGGGATAATATAGGTAACTTTATAGTTTCATAAAAAAAAAAAAACCAGAATCAGTGGCAGTTATTTGTAGCATAGAACCTTTCCAATCGATTTTCGAAATAAAGTATACAACAATACACATGATTATCTTTACATCTTATGTACAGTCTGTGTTTGCGAATTCTTTAACCAGCAAGTTCTCAATTTCTTTCAACCTGTAAGCTTAATTTAAAACCAGGTTTTAACTGATATTAAAATGAAATACTTAAAAAATGTCAATCTCTTTTACACAAATTTTCATAGGTCATAATCTTTATGGAAGTAAACAGGTCCATAGGTACAGGTAAACAGGTACCCTTTTATTGCCAATATTAACTTTCAAATGTTATGATATTAGTATTTTCAATTGATTTCAAATATTTGTGATGTTTAAAATAAGGAATGCCAAAAATGTATATTTTTATACAATGTTAAAGACTTGTATTTGTATTAATTTTTTTTTTTTTAGAAAAATATGACTACAAATTGAATGCTGTAATAGTAACAATGATACCTTTGATGATAAATGACAGATACAAATGCCAAATTAAGTGTAAATACAGCGATACAAAAAGCAGGTGTAAAAAACAAAACAATAAATCACAAGTACAATGCTATAAAAGCAAACTCTCGATAGTCGAAATTAAGAGTTCAAGGTAAAATTCTCCGACAGAAAAAATTCTGTTAATTATGTTTCAATGCATTTACTATAAATGGACCTGATCAAATGCAACTCAAAATAATATCAAGTTTTTTTGTTTTTTTTTTTTTACACAAGGTAAAATTCTTCGACAGAAAAAATTTCGTTAATTGTATTTTAATGCATTTTCTATAAATGGACCTGATCAAATGCAACTCAAAATAATATCAAGTTTTTTTTTGACACAAGGTAAAATTCTCCGACAGAAAAAAATCCGTTTATTTATGTTTCAATGCATTTTCTATAAATGGACCTGATCAAATGCAACTCAAAATAATATCTTTTTTTTTTTTTTTTTTTTGACACAAGGTAAAATTCTCCGACAGAAAAAATTCCGTTAATTATGTTTCAATGCATTTTCTATAAATGGACCAGATTAAATGCAACTCAAAATAGTATCAAGTTTAATTTTTGGCACAAGGTAAAATATATGTTTATAAATTACAGAGCCCCGTTAGTACCACAAACAAATAAACAGAATGAAATCGAGCACACGATTTTGTATTCGAGCGCACGATTTTGGAAATCGAGCGCACGACTTACAGCAGTATAAAAGGAAGCACATATACATAACACGGATTATAAAGCAATGGGTGCTTCATGTGATCATCTGATTTTGTTCATTTTTTTCAAATTGGTTAATATTACCCTGAAATTCTTCAGCTTGCAAACAGAAAATGGAATTTTTTTTATCCCAAACCCATTTAAAAAGAAATTTTGGAAATCGAGCGCACGACTTTGAATTTGAGCTCCCGATTTTGAAAAGTTCAGAAAAGTTTTGTTGCCTAAAAAGAGTTAAGGTCTATACCTTTCATGTAAGCATGTGTTCGAACCTTTTCCGGGGAAGATTAATTATTTCAACTTCACTCATGATTAACAGCAAGCATAAACTCTCTCTCTCTCTCTCTCTCTCTCTCTCTCTCTCTCTCTCTCTCTCTCTCTCTGGTTAATGTTAAAGTTGCATACTGCGTTAGGTTAAATTAAGTTTAAAAATAAGATTTAAATCACAAAAAAATAACTCTTTATCTTTAAACGAAGAGTACCGTTATAAACAAAAAAAAAACAAAAAAAAAAAAAACCTATTTAAATAACCTTTTTAAATGAGTTTTTTCCATGTTTCCACGAATTTTCTGTAAATGGACCTTAGACAGCAAAATATTTATGACATAGTTTGTACATTTTATTTAGTGATTGTCTTAAAATGTTGCATTTGAATATCAATTAGAAAATAATCTTTTTAATTGGTACAAATATAAAAATTCTTTTAACTGAACATTATTTCTAGAGAAGATTTTAGTTAAAATTGTCTACAGATGCACAACAAACAATAGACGGTTTATCATAGCAGTAATTCATGCGAGCACACTAATGTTTGATATTTCCTTACCATAATATTCATGGGAAATCTCGGTTGCCAAGGAACTAAATATAAAACGTTCTTTTAGTAAGAAAAAAATTCTGGTATTCTTAATGCATATAGATCATTGTATATTTAAATACTTACGTTTCACACACACGCGCGCGGGAAAATTATCATAACCATTCATACTGGAACTGCTTATTTTTTTTATTTGAAAACCATTTTGTATCAATATTTTAAATAATAGACTGGGTTTCCATCTACCAATTCGAAAATATTATTCAAACATCTTCTCAATCCAAATTATATTTATGCCGACTTTAATTTACGCCTAGTCATGGTAAAATGATTTCATATAATAAATTAACTTTCAGACAGGCCAACAATATCGTGAGATATAAGCTTTTATGGGAAGCTTATGCTTGTCATACAGCAACTAACCCGCGTGATATAGATTAATTTTGACAAATATTTTCGTATCGGGAAGAATGGATGTCGCAGTTATTGGCAGTTGCAACACTGATTTATTAAGGTAAACAACTGCTATTTGCATACAGGATCAAATTAATCCAACCCGACTGATAATATTTGTTGATATCTTTTACAGTTATTTCCCCTTGATTGTTCCTTGTTTTTAATTATTTTCATTTATGTATACCCATTTATATTTTAAAGCTATGTATCCAGACTACCTAAACCAGGAGAAACTATTACTGGTAAAAAGTTTAGTATAGGCTTTGGTGGTAAAGGAGCTAATCAGTGTGTGTGTTCATCTAGGCTTGGAGCAAAGACGTGCATGCTAGCAAAGGTGATCTCTCTCTCTCTCTCTCTCTCTCTCTCTCTCTCTCTCTCTCTCTCTCTCTCTCTCACACACACACACACACACACACACACACATCAAAAGATGGGGTATAATATTTTTAAATAAGCTCAGAATTTATCGAAGTAAGCAAGTTAAATATTTTGTTATATTCAGGTAGGAAATGACAATTTCGGAAATGGAACAATACAGAATTTTAAAGAGAACAATGTAAATGTCGGTAGGTATTATAACACATTTTGTACCTATATATTTGGGTCATGGTTATAAGTCTAGTAAATGACATCAACGAATGTTTTCATCACTAGGCTTACTGATCATAAAAAGAATGATAAAAAAAACTAATGTAAGATTTAGCCATATTTTTATCATGTTTATTATCATGTAATCTAGGGCTTTCTTATTTTAAATAAAATCATACTACATGTAATTTATATAAAAAGTAGCTAATCTTTACTTTAGTTTTGTAAAATTTTAATGCAGTGTTGAGGATAATGTTTAACAACATCGTGTTTTCTATGTTCTATCTTGTTTGTAACCGCTGTATGTTAAAGTATAAGACACAATCATGTTCTTAAGGTTTTAGAACAGAATGTAGAATTTTATAATTTAATAGTAAAAGTCACCTAGACAACATCAAAAACTTAGGCAGAAATTTGAAAATGATGTTACATGATATTTAATACTGCTTCAATAAATTTACATGTTTTTTTTAATTAGATCGAATTGAGTGTTATATTGATGCATATTTAAAATTTTTTGGCATGGTCGTCCAAATAAAGTGCAAGTGCAAATCATTCCTTAGCTGGATTTGGATTCATATAATTTTGGAACTTCAGATTCATTATTTTTCAACTGTTTGGCTATGTTTTTTATCTATTAATCTTTTCGGCCCCTAGTGTCACTGATGAGGAATGATTTTCCGAAATGTGCACATATGGCACATCAAAATTCAGCAGGTATTTATTATATATTTACTCCGCATGAGCAGGTACCGCTGCTGATGGAGTAAAACTCCCCGAGGGTATCCAAAACTCAGTAGGCAGTACACTGTGCTGTCAGAAAATACACCATTTAGCAAAATTTTCAGCCATCCTAATTTTTGAAATTTATTTAAAACTAAGGTCTGTTCCCTCATGCAAAGCATTCCTTAGCTGGATTTGGATTCATATAATTTTGGAACTTTAGATTCATTATTTTTCAACTGTTTGGCTATGTTTTTTATCTATTAAACTTTTCGGCCCCTAGTGTCACTGATGAGGAATGATTTTCCAAAATGTGCACATATGGCACATCAAAATTTAACAGGTATTTATTATTTATTATATATAATAACAGTAATAATAATAATCCCTAATGGATCTATAGTCTCTTATATGACTTTATTGATGTAATGTAAAGCATCTTTGTAAAGCAAAACTAAGTGCCGATACAACAAGTTTTACTTTTACTTTACCGGTATTTATTTGTTAGATTATGTGAGTATAACCGAAAAAGCCTTAACAGGTGCTGCCTCGGGAACCATCGACGATGAAGGTAATTACCTTTCATAATCATTGTGTCAAAAGTGTTACCATTTACATATAATCCGAATATTTGGAAGGTCATTTTCAAATACTTTTATGCAAATTACATCCCAGTATCAACTACCCAACGAAAAATTAAGTGGAATATCTTTAAGAAGAATAACTTCAAGTACATTATAATAGGCGGATGATGGCAAAGTTACTCCTTTTAAAGTGTTTTATGTTTTGTCGAACAGAAGTAACAATGTTAAAATAACATGAAATTTTAGAAGAAGAAGCATTCGAATTGGTATAGAAAACCGAACTGTCCATTGGAAATAAAATATATTGAACAATCAAACTCAAAAATAAACCTACCAAACAGTCGGTAAGAAAAGGTTGCTTTGAGGTCATAAGAATGGTACCTTTTAAACTGACTTTTGTGTCACAACGCAATACAATAAAATGCCATGTTTTAAAAGAAGCACTTCTCGATTGACTACCTTATTACAATGTACACATTTCATGTTATAATTAACAGCCTACTTGAAATTCATATTGACTCCGAGCTAACTGAATATTTTGCAATTGCAATCAAATGATGAAACAAAATGAAATCAGTTTGAATCAATTATGACTCAAGAAAGCAAGGTTCTCTATTCTGTATTCTACTAACTTCTTCAGTATTTTTTTTTTCAGGACAGAACTCTATCATTGTTGTATTGGGGGCTAATCTATTATTGTCTGAAGATATAAATGCAGCCGAATCGTTTATCAGTAGTTCTAAAGTTGTGGTTTGTCAACTAGAAATAAAACCTGAAACAACACTGGCTGCACTCAAGTTAGCAAAGAAACATAATGGTAAATTCAAGAAATGGTAAATTTAAGAAATGCCAAATTTGAGACCAATTAAAGACCTGGTTTATCAAGCCCTACTCTTATTAATCTTATGATGAATTAGAAACAAATTGTACACTTTTCCTCAAAGTATCTCAAAATATACATTTATGGGAGGTTTTGATGTGAAAAAACCTGTCAATATGTACATGAGCGGCAATAAAGTAGTCGAAAGTAACTTACCACTTATGCTTGATCTTCTGTGGTATTCTCACATCCAACTTTGAAATTCCATGATCCCTTGTTAAAAATTCACCGTTTTCCAAGGATAAATATGTTAACTATCAGCGTGAGCACGCAGCAAAAAGGACTTCATTGATTAAAACAAATTGCTATTTCAAAAATATAATAAAAATGATTTTTGAAAATTATCTTCTCATTTAAGTAACATTTCTTCTATGTGTAAATTGTGTTTCATGTTTATTTCCAGTTAAAAGTATATTTAATCCAGCTCCTGCACAATCAGGTTTATCAGATGAATATTTTACTACCTGTGATATCATTTGTCCAAATGAGACAGAGGTAAATATGGTTTAATTGACCAAAGATAATTTTAGTCAATGCAGTTGAATTATACACTTAATTGAATAATGTCGGTTTGTTAAAATGATTTTAAAAAAGTAGTACATGTTGACAGAAGCTTGTGCTTAGTGTTCCAGATACTGAAATGGATATATCACTGTTTAATTGATAATTACAAATAAAAGTTTTGTAATTTTTTGTATGTCTTAGATTTTCAAAATACAACAAAAGCAAATCTTCTGTAGAAAAGAAGCAAATACATCTTTAATTTTTTATTTTGTCGAATTTTTTATTCAGCAGGTATTTGTTATATATATATTTATATTTTAGGCAGAAATTCTTTCAGGCGTGCCAGTAACATGCATCAAAGATACAGAAAAGGCCATCGTAAGTAATTCTTTTCATCTTTGAATTAACTCTGACAAATCTTTTTAGTTTATAATGTTTACCTCCAAATATTAACGTGTTCGTAGGTTAAAACATAACATCTCCAACTTTTAATCAAATAAAAAGCCATAACACTGATATTATAATCAAACAATCAAACAATTTTAACAGTTACTGTTTTAATAGTCATTGCTTTTGGCACCATTGTGCATTAAAAATAAAAATGCTCTTCTCCAGTAACAAACCCTTATGACATTACATCTTAGACCAGGTGGCAAAAGAGCTTACAATGAAATAAAATAATTATTGTAAAATATAAAGAGGCCCAATAGGGCCTGTATTGCTCACCTGAAAACCTTTAAATTATTTTTGGTTTCTTCTTTTTGAAATATATTCAATTATTTAAACGTAGATAAATTCACTAGCAAAATCCTTATTTTCTAATTTTTCTATTTATCTTAACTTTCTTTTAATTGGCTGTTAACTTTTAGAGATGAGCAGTTTTAAAGATGTAGGCTAGAAATATAATTTTTGTGCATATTAAGTTAGTATTAATAAAATGAAAAATTGTAAAGAATATCCGCTCCAAATGTTTTATCCCCCGCCATCTATTTTTTATGTTTCAAATTTTAAAGAAACAAGTAAATAAATGAACTCATAATAGATATTTATAGGTTTTTGCCATTTATACAAATGTATTAACGGCAGCCATATTCGATTTCGGATCGATATGTCAAATACATGTATAATTTTTAATCTTTGCTACCCATGGACCTTCCACGCTAAATTTTCTTTCAATTGGCCATTAACTTTCAGAAAAGAAGATTTTTAAAGATACAGGCCAAAAACCACCTTACATGTAATTGCATTTGACGTTATTACTGCGCAATCGAAAAATTGCACAGAACTTTCAGAAAAGAAGATTTTTAAAGAAACAGGCCAAAAATCACCTTACATATATTTGCATTTGACGTTAAATAACGAAAAATTGCACAGAAAAACCCGTTATATGTTTTATCCCCCGGTTTCCTTTTTTATGTTTCAAATTTTAACAAAATTGGTACTTTAATGAACCTGTAATGGTCATTTGTAGGTTTTTGCTATTATAGTAGTAACGCAACGATCTTTGATTTTGTTCAGACATGTCAGATATAATTTTAGTATGTAATAACTAAGGATGTCCATACCAAATTTCACGCATGATTTACCATGCCAAAAGCTTCGCTAGGTAAGCTAAAAATAAAATATATTCAAGGAAAAGAATTCTCATAAAGTTCAAATGGGTAAGTACAGAAAACATTTCTCTGAGAACCCATTTGAATAATAGACATTTCATTTTTTTTAAATTTTGTTTTATCAAATTTATTATTATTATTTAATTTCCAAGTCAGTGGACTTAGTTTTTCTCACCTCAATAATGCAGAGGCAAGGCCTAGACATTTTTTCTGACATTAGAATCCAATTCTAAATAAAAACGACTACGTTGGTTTAGTATTTCAAATTCGATGATGATGGCATTGAATTCTTTTTTAAACATCACAAATTTTAGTATTTCAGATCAGATAGTTATGATCAAATCTTGTTATATTAATTTTCAGGGTGCAGGCGATGCATTTATAGGCGCTTTATCTTATTTCTTGTCAACAAGACCAGATATGGAATTAAAAGAAGCTACCCGTAGATCTACAGTTGTTGCAGGAATAAGTGTACAAAAGCCTGGTACTCAAACAAGTTTTCCCTGGAGGAAAGACCTACCTGATGATTTATTCAAATAATGTTACTTTTTGGTATCATTTTTGTAAACTTTGTTTGCTAGAAAACAATTTTGTCTTAGGTTCACTAATATTAAATCATGTTTATACAATCATGCTAGAGATATTTGAGCAATACGGACCTGTAACACTTTTTCGCTTCAACACCGGAATTTGTACGGCTATACCATCACACCATCACTTTAGAAGAATATGCAATTAGGAGCCTTCTTGTGCTTTTTTTTTTTTTGGCAACTACAGAACTACTGTATTTAGTTAACCATATTTTTTTTACTTGTTCGAAATAGTGAATCCATGTTTCGTCACCAATAACAATGTTCGCAGATTGTTTTTGATTGAAATTGGGAAACATTTTCAGCAATTGCTTAGCGGTTTTTACTCGTACCCGTTTATGGTCATCTGTCAATATATGCGGGATCCATCTTGCAAAAATCTTTCGTTCTTTCAAAATACAAAATTACCTGGCTATAGCTATATGCCAGCAGCTTGGGCAATTTCAAAAATTAATATCTACCGTCACTTTCAGTTATTTTGCTTACTTTGGAGACATTTGCCTTCCCCAATATAAGTAAAATCTATTAACGAATGACCGTGTTTTGTGCTAACGTTTATGTAAACTATAATTTATTCAATATCCTAATCCCTTTTCCCAACCGTGTTTTTTCCGAAATCGAGATTATAATGTTCTTTGCATTTTCTTAAAGCGCTTTACCTAAATCAGTCAACTTTAAATGGAATAAAATATAACTTATTACACGATAAAAGGACGAAACGTGCAAAAAAAAAAAAAAAAAGAAAGAAAGAAAGAAAAGAAAAAAATATTAAAATAAAATCCACAGAATTCAATTCTTTCAATATTAAAAATAACATTTGGTGTTATAAATTGGATAATAAGGAAAATTGTCTTCATCGCAAAACTAATGTTGTTAAAGCAACAATGTGCTATCTTTTGTTTGTATGTGGGAAGGTTAACATAAAAAACCCAATTCACACAAAACATAAACATTCATACAACAAGTGTAGGCCCTATTTATTTCCCTTGTTTTTTTACTCATTGATCACAGTTTTACCGTTTTTACCGGGAGAAGCGTGTCACTTTTTACTCTTTCGGATTTAACTTATGTTTTGTCATACAAACAAAGAAAAGGTTTGTACACAAAACAAAACATTACTCTTCTTCGTCTCGAAAAGATGCAACAAAAAGAAAGTCTCAGTTCATTTCTAAAATGATTCTTATAATTATGGTGAATTTAGAAAACGTCCACGTGGCGGTTTTATTTCGAAAACACTGAAATTGCATTTAGAAATTCTTTAATTCACGTAAACACGTGACGTTGTTCTTACGATTTAAGAATGTATAACGGGTCTTACGAATGCGGACTGTGAGACACTTTGCGTACATTTAACGGCGCAATAACAGTCAGTTTTTTAAGTGCACACGGCATTGTTTGAGTTGACGATTGTGACGTCATAAAGGATGTTCTTGATTCAGTTGGTAGAAAGCAGATTGTTATGTTTTACTCATTTCTTAAAGCGCTTTAACTAAATCAGTAAACTTTAAATGAAATAAAATGTAACGTTTTACATGATAAAAGGACGAAATGTGCACAAACGGTAAAATTAAGACAAAATCAACAGAATTAAATTCTTTAATGTGAAAAATAAATTTTCGTGTTAAAGTGTGGATAATAGGGAAAAATGTACTCATGGCAAAACTGATGATGTTAAAGTAACAACGTGCAATCTTTTGTTTGTATGCGGGAAGGTTAACATAAATACCCAATTCACACACAAACAAATATTAATACAGTGTTTATTCCAGTGATTATTCTTTACAGGCATAATAACGGAAATACAAGTGTAGGCCCTATTTATTTCCCTTGTGTTTTTACTCATTGATCACAGTTTTACCGTTTCACCGAGAGAAGCGTGTCACTTTTTACACTTTCGGATTTAACTTATGTTTTGTCATAAAAACAAACAAAAGATGTGTATACAAAACACATCACTCTTCTTCCTCTCGACAAGATGCAACAAAAGGAAAGTCGCAATACATTTCTAAAATGATTCTTATAAATGTGGTCAATTAAGAAAACGTCCACGTGGCGGTTTTATTTCGAAAACACTAAAATTGCACCTAGAAATTCTTTAATTCACGTAAACAGGTGATGTTGGTCTTACGATTTAAGAATGTATAACGGGTCATGTGAACGCGGACAATTCACTCTTCCACGCCACGCCCACTCATGGCAACGGTTAGCACGCGCCGTCACTGTCCGACAATTTTTTAAACAACATGGCGGCTCTTTCGCTGGATTCTATACCAGACGATTTTTCAACAACTTACTTTATCGATAACTTTTAAAAAATGTCATTGAGTCGAGGGCTAACATATTTTAAAGAAGGATATGTTCATAAAGTCACGATCTCAAAAGGCTCCAGACCAGAAGAGATTGACATCGGTGGGCGTTGTTATAGGAGTATGAGGAAGGGGGAAACGCCACACACACACTTTCCGTTACTTTAAAAAACAAGCGCCATATCTGCGATGCATATTGCTCGTGTACAGCAGGGTATATATTGCCGCCATGTTAAGACATATTTCTTTTTAATGCATGTACTTTGGATTATTTGTTACATTGCAAGTTTTGTTAGTTTATTTGCGTTAGTTTTATCCTTCTTACTGTTTCCGTACAGTACTACGTTTTACATTTGAACCATTGCGACGTTTCCAAGAGAATGACATCAAATGCGTGGTTTGATGTTTACACTGACTACTTCCTGCGTCAAAGATTCTTCATAAGGTAAATATTTGAAAATCTATATACGAAGATAAAAGACCGAAGAATAGTATGCATGAATTTATTTGTTCAGTCCATCTTATATCTTTGATTTTTGTGTTTGTTATAATCCTTCATGTTTGCATCTCGACACAGTAGCTTTGATGTGCATCAAATGTCATGGAGTCTTTGTTGTGTATGTGCACAACTACACCATGTACCACAGGTATCTTATTACTTATACAATGTACATATACAAGGCAGTACAAGTACTATGGAATTTGGTCCAAGTCACAAGTCCTCTTAGTTTATATACTAATATATATACATAGCATTTGTACTACTGTATACATAAAACAGCAGTGCCAAGTTACAAATAACTTTTTTGTCAGATTTAATGAATTATAAGTAGATACACAATGTTATTACATTTGATACAATATGGGGTTCAAAACTTTCAAAGCAAATGATTCCAAATGTGCCGATTGAACACCAACTGTATATACATTCAATTTCATTTTTAAGGAATTTAAGTCACTTGTTCAATTATAATGAGGCATCACCACAGTTGTGAAATTAGGAAATGCAATACACTTGAGATAATGAGCAGTGTAAGGATTTTTTTATTTTGTCAAGCCTAACATTATACACAACAGAAATATTGAACTGAATCACGCCTAAAAGCACTTTCATTTCTATAACTCACTAACTGACTAACTCTTGGCAGAAAAATCACTATATTTCTTGGTCAAACAATCAAGCCTGTAGGAGGTTCAAATATTTGGCTTTCATTTTACAATGTTCAGACCTGGCAGTGGTTCAAACCTTACAAATTCTCATGTCAACTAATTGTAGTTAGGTATGCCTAGGATTAACCAGTATGATTTTTAGTAAACTTTTAGGAAGTATTAAATTACCTTCAAATTCAATGACAGTAATAAAGCATAACAATTCAATTTTGTCATTGGTTAACTTCACTATCATTTTAATGAACAATGAACATTAAACATAATACATCATAACAGAGCCTTTATTCCTTATTTAATTTGTATTACAAATCAGGTGGAACATGTTCTCACATGGTAGGCCTTGTGAAAACAATCCAGCAATTCAAAATTCTTGGTTTGAAAGATGTGCCATCAGAACAAGCTTGTACTAGTTTGCCTCAGACCTGGCACATTCCTAGAGGAAACAGGATTACCCCTATTTCTGTAAGCAAGGTTGTTGTTACCAAAGCAAAAGATGTAAGAAAGAAAATTCCAATTCTTCAAAAGCCTTTTGATTGTGAAAGGTATATAAAAAATAAACAAAAATTAACTTGCACTCATTAGTATTATAAATATTCCTTCACATAAATTGTGGATGAAAAATATATCATGTTGTAATGTACTTTGTACCAACTGTTTCAATGTACCCTGAGCCTTGTTAAATAATTATTATATCACTACACTAGTTATAAAAATGGTCAATAAAATGCATGTATTTTGAAGTAAAACAAGTTGTCAGAACAGAATAATCAGACTACTAAAAAATCAACATCATTCTCAGAAAAAAATTATCATTATTATAATTGAGGGTGACATCATTATCATAGTGGCATTCATCATCATCATCAACAACAACAACATGGCAGCATCCTTAAAAAATAAATAAATAATTAAATGAACAAAAAAAAAGATTAAATAATAATGACAGTACTTCAATTTTAACATAAAATATCACATAAATTAACCTTTGACCTTGACCTTCTACCATCAGCTATTGCAAATGAATTGCACATCTACTTTGCATTTAAACATCTGTATCATTATTTTGGAACAGTCTATCAAAAGCACAAGTCATATACCAACTTTTAAAAACTTTAAGGGACTGCAGAGGCTGAGTGGTTTAAAGTGCTGGCAAACAAATTACTATGCTTCTCACCTCTGAAGTGTAAGTTTGATTCCCAGAGTCGACACAGCATTTTATGAGGGAAAGTTTGCCAGTTTACTTGCCACAGGTCAGCGGTTTACTCCAGGTACTCTGGTTTTCTCTTCCATTCCCAAACAGACCACCCCGATACAAGTGAAATAATCTTGAATGGGGTGTTGAACACTAACCATCAATCAATCATTTAAAAACTTTAACTCATAAAATAAAAAAGTTTAACATTGTGATCAAGTAACATTGAACACTAATGACATAGCTTTGTATGGCTCTGCAGTCTGCACTTTTGTGCAAGTGAGCTAAAACTGATATATAAATCTTCTGCACATTGTATACAAAAAGCCTGTATATAAAGGAAATTATATGGACAATGACATTTTTATATTATCAACATATGTCCTTTATATGACAGTTGAAATATTTTTCCATGTAGCAATGCAATTCTTGGTTGGATTTTGTGTCATTTATTGAAAAGGTGTTTTTTAAAGCATGTTTAAAAACATCACATTTCTAAAATGTGCTGTTTGTTTACAAATAGATTGCAAACAATCACAGATGAACAAATGAAAATTCTAAAGACAGTTGAAGGCGGCCAATCGTTTCGCGCATTTGATTGGCTAATATCTTCTTAGCAACTCGTTGTCAATGAGCCGTGGAAGAGAGAATTGGTGTACTTTAAAATGCGCATTAACACTCGGGTTATTTTTTCCAATTGCACACGGTATTGTTTGAGTTGATAATTGTGACATCATAAAGGACGTTCTTGATTATGACAACACAATCAGTTGATAGAAACCATGCCGAAATCGAGATTATAATGTTTTTGCACACTTCTTAAAGCGGTTTAACTAAATAAGTAAACTTTAAATTAAATCAAATTAACGCATCAGCCTCTTTTAGGCCGAAAATTGCACAAAAAATGAAAATAATTAATTCAATTTTAGAGCTGCATTAAGTTTTTAAATTTTCTAAATGTTTTTATTATTATTATTATTATTATTATTTTTATTTTTTTTTAAATTCGTTTTCTAAAATTTCATTCCTATTAGCTTCGAATAAACATAATCCTTTAACGGCTTGGTCATGGTTTAACGATGATTATAATGAGCTTGGAGCATGTGAACGGATGTACGGGGACTCCAATGAATCGAACGTGAAATTTGACAAATTGTATTTACTGTCCGTCATTAATATCGAAATGTATTCGCAATGGTGTTATGGATTCCTTAATGAGTCACAAATGACAAATTCAATGAAGTTCTGTTTATGATTTATCGTATTTCACCGTTTTGTTAGTTGTGTTTAAATGACCCGGGTTTTATGACGTATCCATGTTCTAAAGTTAGATCCCACATGCTACATCTCGCTATGAAATAACTGTTATTTCTGTGTTTATTCGAGCTTTTATCGTTGAACCAAATGTAACATTGTTTATTAGGAACACCATTAATTAGATCAGCGCCGTTTTAATTTTTTCCTAGAAAAACTTAATGCAGCTTTAAATAATTAAAATAAAGTAAGATATTCTCGAAAATCATGCCAAAACAATATGGTAAAAATCAATTAGCTCAATTGGCAAAGTTTGAAATAAATAAAATAGAACTAAACGATTAATAAAAAAAAGTAAAACGTGTACAGACATGATCAAATCAAGAAATTGCAATTAGATAAACTATAGGATACAAAATATTCCAAAATTTGAGATAATGCTTCCTTCGCGTGAGGCTGGCATAAAGCGACGGAGTATTGACTCGTTTACCCGGCACCAAAATAATTAACAAGGAGTTTTATGTGCTTGTCTGTGGCATACTGATTCGGTGAACAAGCGTATTCATAAATACTCATTTTGAGTGAGCATTAGTATAATGCAGACCATTATACTTACCGGCATATTTTAATTAAACCTTAGAGATTTATAACATTGCTGTTGTCGCGAAAAAACTTTTAAAACATGTCGATGCGACTTTAAACAACATATGACCAATTAACATTTTTATAACTATACCTACTAGAGGAATTTTCTTGTTGCCTGAAAAACATTTCTCGAATCAATCTGGGTCTTTCTCGAGACATCTGACTTCTAGTCTCCGTTTGACACAAGGTATATCACCCTTCTGGGGAGAGACATATCCAAAAAAACTGCTAGATTTTAGGTAAACTGGATGAAAATCTAAAAACTTTTACATCTTAATGTGCCCATTCATTATGACAAAAGAGATTGGGAAGTCGGTAAACCTGCACCAGTATCGAATTTCTTCAGATATATAGAATTGTGAATATTTCTTTATCAATATTTCTCAAAGGTTTTACCAAAAGAAATATACACAATTCTGCAGATAAAAATAATCGTCATGCGCAGTCAGTTCCGCTTTGTAATGTATATATATATTATTCCGGTATTTGTAAATACTCTTGGCAAATTGTCGTTCGAATCATAATCGGACAAATTAGAAATACAAATATCCGTGCGAAGGTTTAGTTTGTTACTTGAAACATTAACTCAAACACGACAATTAGCAATTGACTTTTTAGCACACTTTTAAACCACGAAAAATGTTTCTTTAAACCCAACACCGGCAAATTAGGAAGCTATTGCAAAAACCATTTGGCCATAGAAAATATCCGAAATTCGATTGATTATACCAAAAAATAAATTAATCAATAAACAAAATAAAATAAATAAATAATAAAATATACCAAATTAAAATAATATAAATATTTTGTATACCTTTAAATAAAATAATATAAATAACAGAGTATGAAATACTTTATACCGAAAAGTTACACAAATTCAAGAGTTTGTTTTTACCAGATGGGTTTTTAGCTCACCTGACCGAAAGGTCATGTGAGCTTATGGCATGGCGCAGCGTGTATGTGCGTGCGTGTGTGTGTGCGTGCGTGCGTGCGTCGTTAACACCTATTTTCGACTTCTCCTCCAAAACTGCTGGACAGATTTGAATGATACTTAGTCAGAAGCATATATTGGCCGGTGCAATTCAGATTTGTTCATGGCGTTGCCATGGCTATCAAAACTAGGTCAAGGTGACCTAGTGGTCCAAAAATCTTAAAAAATCTTCTTCTCCGAAAGTAATGATGGGAGAAAAAATCTGAAGTGATATTTGGCTTCTCTAGGGTCTTAAGCCTATAGTTTGTTCATTTCGTGAAATTTGGTTGAAAAATGGGTTATGCGTTTTTGCGTTTAATTAAAAAAATTTCGTAAAATGGCTTCAAATTGTTATAACTTCACTATTTGAACAGATAATGACATGAGATTTTCAGTTTTGACTTTTTCTTGAAATGACCTTTAAATTAGGGTCAAGGTCACAAATCAAGGTCATGACCTAATTTGTGATTTATGCAGTTTTAGGCAATTTTCTTGCAAATATTAAGATAAATATGAAATCAAAACATTGTAAAAATGTTCAGTATGACAAAATTTAAAAAGGCACCAAGTTTCGTAACTACATGATAATCCATGTAGGAGTTGTTGCCCCTGAAATGTAATTTTTGGCTTATAAATACTAAAATTGCTAATTATCTTGAAAACTGTTAACTTTTTGTATAGGCATATATATTAGAATATTGTAGGTATTCCGACAATGATCATTTTGATATATGGTTCAAGGCCATACGTACAAAGGTCAAGGTCACAGCTGTAAAAGAAGACAAAAATTGCTAATTATCTTGAAAACTGTTAACTTTTTGTATAGGCATATATATTAGAATATTGTAGGTATTGATATGACGATCATTTTGATATATATTTCAAGGTCATGTGTTCAAAGGTCAAGGTCACAGCTGCAAAAGAAGATTTAAATTGCATATTATCTTGAAAACTATTAACTTTTTCGTATAGGCATGTATATTTGAATATTGTAGGTATTGACATGGCGATCATATATGGTTCAAGGTCATATATGTTTAAAGGTCAAGGACATAGTTGCATAAGTATACTGAAATTTGTGAATGATTTGGAAAGTATTCATTGCATTACAGTTACTTCATGCATATTATATAAGCTACTTATAAATGAAATATGAATGGATATATTTCTGATTAAGTTTTGTGCGAGTTCTTAACTTGAGAAAACTTGTAAAGTTTCTGTACCTAATATATTGCCTTTTGCGCTTTGCAAACAATTTTGGACATATACTCAGGTGAGCGTTAAGGCCCATGGGCCTCTTGTTTATAGATGGTGCCATATTTGTGGTGCGAGTCGAATATGAATTTCACACACACACGCACGCCCACACACACACACACACACACACACACACACACACACACACACACACACACACACACTAAAATTGATACTTTAAAAGTACCAAAAATTTATTCAAATAATGAATAAAATATCTTTTCTTGTCATGCTTTTATAATTATTTCTACTTAATGCTGAATTATAGTGTATAGCTCAACTAACCTTGGGATGTTTATCAATGTGACATGTTTAGCCCACTCATACTGGTATGCATTACCATGCTCTTATTTATCTCAAGTTTTATTTTTCATTATTCTGTCTATTACATTTTTCTCTCTTGGTGACACTCATTTCATTAGCCTTCATGATTACCTCTTGCCGCTTGCTGTCTTTCCACATGTAACTTTATTTCCTATAAGGTGATTGCCTAGAGATTTACAGAGCGGCGATAGGTTTGTTCTATTCTATAGCTACTTGTTGTAAATTAAAATCACATTTTTATTAACTTTTCCACATAAAAGATGAAATATCAACTTTTTATCAAATACTCAAAACAAATTTAGAGACTTCGTGTTTTCTAGCTTTCTGCATATTTATGCAATCCAACTGTAAATGTAAACTTTGCGTTTCTTTTAGTGTTGTTACTTCTTATATGTAATGATATACATCCCAATCCCGGACCTTCTGATGAACATGAAAATGACTTTTCTATATTCCACTTAAATGCGAGATCTGTTTGCTCTAAATTAGATTACTTAGAGAATAATGTTTCTGATTTTCACTTGGTCTGTGTAACTGAATCCAAACTTGATGCTGAAGTCAGTAATGACGATATAGCACTTGGTGGGTTTGAAAATCCAGAACGCAAAGATAAAACCTGTCATGGTGGTGGTGTTCTAGTGTATTGGTCAAAATTTATTCATTGTACCAGGGGGATTGATTTGGAGTTTACATCTGGTGCATTAATATGGGTGGAGGTCAGACTTCCACATAATAAATTACTAGTCTGCCCTGTATATAGACCACAATCAACACCTTCCTCATTCTGGGATCTGTTTTACAACTCCGTTAGTACAGCCTTAGATGAAACTCCTAATGTTATAATTGTTGGAGATATTAATATAGATTTGCTCAGTGTTACCTCAAGTAAATTGCACGATTTATTCGCAATGTTTGACATGCATAACGTTATCTCTAAACCTACTAGAGTTACTGAAAGCACTTCTTCTTTACTCGATCATGTTATTGTTACAAGAAATCTATATATATCTGAATCAGATGTTATACCAGTTCCACTTTGGGTTAGTAATCATATGGCAACTTATGTTTACATTTCTCTCCTAATGGTATACCATCTGCATTCAAAAGAACAGTTTGGCAATACAATTAAGCCGACTTTTTTAAGTTTAATAGATTCATTAAAGACACTGACTGGGATAAGATTATTACAAATAAACATGTCGATCAAGCTTGTGATGAATTTACTGACTCTTTTCTGAGCCTTGCTAAACTATGTATTCCAAGACGTGAGGTTACTATTCGACCAAACGACAAGGTATCGTTTAATTCCAAATTACTGACGGAAATACGAAAACGTGACAGACTACACAGACAAGCTAGACGAACAGGTAGACAAAATGACTTGGAAAGATATAAAAAACAATGGAATCACGTAAATAATGTGAAAAAATATTACAAAGAAAAGTTTTTCAGTGAAGTTGGTGGCATTCTTGATGACTTTTCTACTTCTAACTCAAAAGGTTTCTGGCAAATCGTTCGGAAAATAACCAAATATTCAGGTTCTCACACTATTATTCCTTCATTATTAAATTCTCAATCAAACTATGTTGTGTCTGATAAACATAAGGCAAATGTATTGAATGATTATTTCTGCTCTGTTTCTGATCTGAATGATAACATTTGTGACCTCCCATATTTCTCTGAAAGATGTAACAACTTTCTAATATTGACATAACTCCAAGAGACGTACAAGATGTTCTTCAAACCTTGACACTTGGAAAAGCAACTGGACCTGACAAAATCAGTCATGGAATGTTAAAATCCATAGCTGATACCATTTGTTATCCATTATCCACCTTATTTAATACATCTCTAGATCAGTGTATATTACCATCCAAGTGGAAACTAGCCAATGTTCTGCCTGTTTTCAAAAAAGGAGATAAAAGTTTACCCGCCAATTATAGACCTATTTCCTTGATAAGTTGCTTAGGTAAAGTGTTTGAAAGAATTATCTATAAGTACCTTTACAATTTTCTTCTTGATAATAACTTACTTTTCAAATTTCAGTCAGGGTTTCGTCAAGGACTCTCAAAGGTTTACCAGCTTATTAACTCTACAATAATATATCATTTAATGCAAATGAGCGTTTGAATATTTGTGTTGTATTCTGTGACATCTCAAAAGCATTCGACAAAGTATGGCATAAAGGGTTACTTCACAAAATGCAATGCTATGGCATTAAAGGCAATCTCTTACTTTGGATTCATGACTTTTTATCACATCAATCACAGAGGGTTATGGTTAATAGTTCGTTTTCTAATACAGGATTCTTAAAAGCTGGTGTACCGCAAGGTTCAGTTTTGGGCCCATTATTGTTCTTAATTTTCATAAATGACTTGGCAGATGATATTCTCGGTTTTACGAGACTTTCTGCTGACGACACTTTTATTAGTTATTCGTCTACAAATGTAAATGACATAGAAAATATTATAAACAGAGATCTGAGTGTTCTTAAAGAATAGTCTGAAAAATGGCTAATTACATTTAATGATAAAAAAAAAGTTTCTATGTATTTTACTAATGCCCGATCGGATGCTTAACCTAATCTTTATTTTGGAAACACTCTGCTTTCTGTAGTTTCCACTCATAAACATCTTGGAATTACTCTCTGGGATACTTTTAGCGGGCATACTCATAAAGAACAGATTTCTATTTCTGCCATGAAAAAGGTAGCAGTTCTCAGAAAACTTAAATATACCTTGAACAAAAATATTCTTAGTAAGATTTATTGTTCTTTCATACTTTCACTATTAGAATGTGCATCAGAAGTTTGGGACGGTTGTAACTCTAATGATAGTATCCTACTGGAAAAAGTTCAGCTTGAAGCTGCCAGGATAGTAACCGGTCTACCTGCATTTGCAAGCAAAGAAGCGCTCTATTACGAAACCGATTGCGATCCATTACCTGAAAGGAGGAAAAGAAGAAAACTACATGTAACTATGATTTACAAAATAAAAAACGGAATGACTCCTGATCATGAATATCTATCTGAGTTACTTCCTCATTCTGTCTCTGAAACAAGCTCTTATAACCTTAGAAATAGTGATAACTTTACAACCCCTTTATGTAGATTAGAATGTTATTAATCTTTCTTCTTCCAATCTGCAATTGACCTGTGGAATAACCTTAGTAATGAGTGCAGATCTTTTGGTTCTCTAAAACTTTTCAAAAGATTATATCTGACGTTGCTCGTAAAAAGTGCCGGACTTTTTTCATTCTGGTGACAAGAAGTGTTCTGTACTTTACTCTAGATTAAGGCATTCTTGTAGTTCACTTAATGGAAATCTTTTTCGTGTAAATATAATCGACGATCCTGTCTGTAGTTGTGGATCCCTTTGCGATTCTGCTTTCCATTTTTTCTTTCATTGTCCCAAATATCCTGATCAGAGAATAACTTTATTTGCTTCTTTGTCTTCTTTAAACATCTATCCTGGAAATACTGCTTTATGGTGACGTATTGTCATCAGACACTATCAACTCTCAAATATTTTCTTATGTTCAATTCTTTATTAAACAAACATCCCGATTTAAGTAACCTCATTGTAATATCTACTCTATTTTCTGAAGTGTCACCACACCTTCTTTACTATTTCTGTCTGTTTCTCTTTTATTACTTATATCTCTTATTTTCTTCCTTTCATATTACCTCACTCTTCTCTGTATCTTTTTTTATTTCCTTTCAAAACTAACAATAATGTTTTTGTTTTGTATGTGTGTGTTTGTCCGTCATGACGAATGCGGGTGTTGTGCGATCGTTAAGGAGAGGATTATATAAGGTTGTGATAACTTATATCCAATCCTATTGTTTATATGACAATAAAATATGTTTAAATTAATAAAAGATAAGAATTAAAAACTAACAATGATGAATAAATAGTTTATTAATTCATATATGATTATCTCTTTTTCACACGAAGTGTTTCTTTCGTTTGAACACTAAACTAATACACCAACAGAATGGACGAATTTTAATCGTTAGTCATTATTTCCCTGCAGAAATCCAAAGTCTCCAAAGAATTGGAATCTTATTAATCATTTTGATATGTATCAATTTTCCAATAAACAATATCTGATTTTTAATTTTAAACAATCCCGGAAGCACAATTTTGTAAACTAACTGCCCAATAAACAATAAGCAATAAACGTCAAACATGTTGAATATTTAATGTAATGTATACAAAAACTGGAAAGTAAGCGTGCATTCGTCGTATAATGTGTTTGTTTGTGATTTAGGTGAAGCTGAGGTATTTAATTCTTAATTGCTTTTATACGCCTACATAACTGATTTTTAAACAGTATAAAAAGGAATTATTCTTGTCTAAAAGCAGATAGAAAAAAGAATTTTGAAAAAAGAGAAATTTTAATTTAAGGATAAGGTAGGTTTCTTTTTTTAAAAAAAATTTAATTAGTTTTACTTATATCGAATATAGCATATCTTTGATTTATACAGAATTTATCCCATAATATGATTTTAATAGCTGTGGTTTTTTTGTTATTTCACTTTATTTTTAGTTATGATTTTCAGTTTAAGTCCCTTTTGTTGCAGGGTGATCGATATTCCTCGATTTAACATTTTATTCTTCAAAATTTGTAATATAGACCCATTTTCCATTGCTGCTTTCATCAATTCCATGCAGCCGAAGACTGAAATTTCTTTTATAGATTTTGAAATCTATGATCTGTAGGTTCTTAGCTGAACGTTCCTGTGTCAGTTTTTGTCATGCGATTGTGCATAAAAAAACCCCCAAATATTTGTAACTGATTAAATGTAATTGTCAACTACCAAATGAATACAAAACACGAAATAACAATAATAAGTAAAAGAAACAAATATCCAGACTAGCGAAGAAAAGAGAAATTATACAGATATTACTGATGGTAAATTAATAACCGACTTTGGATGAGCACTGGAATTATTGGCAGATGGTGTGCTTATGATATAATATAAAAATAAAGTACAATATAATAATATTATATGATAAAAATGAAATTAAAATAACTGTTTTACTTTAACAAAAGGTTATTATCTAAAGTTTCGGATCAGATGATCCAGGAATTCTTTATCCATGCCACTGGATATTATCATCATTATTTCCAGATGTCAATGCCCGTATAAAATAGAGGGCTTTAGAACCCACAATGGTTGTTGGTTTGTTTTGTTTTTTAATGTTGTTTAACGTCGCATCAGAAATATTTGCGACGAAATCAATGTCATTACTCCAACGTATTACTCCAAGAACAGTTTCGTGTATTGCGTGAGAAGTTCGGTTATGTATTATGGTCTATCGTGCACTGATGCACTCGGGACGACTTTTGGTTAGGTACTAGCTAGTCAGTATATTGCAGACAAGCATACAATTTCCCCAGTCAAATTGTCCAGACACCGGATGCCAGTCGATAATCTATCCTTTTATGACAAACTCCAGACAAGGAACCAGTATCTCAAATTTTAAAGTCTTGCGTATGATCCTTCTGGGGCTCTAACCCCCTCCCCGACCTCCCGACCTCGAAGTTGACGCTCACCGAATATGATCCGAGTGTATTTGTCCTTTTGTTGAGATTGATCATTTTTATAAGTTGTCATTTTCTTGTTTTTTTGTTATCTTGGTCGCATTGACTGTTGCCGAGTTTGTGTTTTTCAGTCACAAATTCCTTTTTTAATGTTATCATTATTGCAAAGCATTCTAATAGACTACTTTCATAATTCAAATGACCTTTTTAAAGTTTTTTTAATTTATTATTATTATTATCATTATTATTATTATTATTATCATTATTATTATTATTACTGTTGATTGATTGATTGATTGATTGATTTATTTATTTATTTAATGAATGATTTTCCGAAATGTGCACATATGACACATCAAAATTTAACAGGTTTTGTGTTATTATTTATTTATTTATTTATTTTATTTATTTATTTATTTTTCCTTTAACTCATTATTTTGTCCCAACATCTTTTATTTAGTTTAAACAATATTTCATTGTACTGATAAATGCATTACAATACATTGTCATTTACAATATTTAAAATACAACTAGGATTCTGAAATAACAATATAATTTTTTACATTAATCACTATTCAAACTAAAGACACGTCAAATATTTATTTTTCTTAAAATATGTCACAACCTGGAATAATGACAAAAAAGAATAAACATCTTTTCTTTGGCATGAAAACTCTTACACTAAGTTGTTCACTCACTTACTTTGAGTGATCTATTTTTTAGTGTATCACAATCTATCTATAAATGGCAATCCAATTAGATAAAATAAAAATCATTATGTTTTTACGCACAATGTTGCTGGAGATGGATGACGTGTCAGCGTATTATTATATTACACCAGGATTTCATCTACATTACACAATTTGAATACAACCTGTTACCATAATATTCAGTATAATTACTAAAATGCACGCGCATAACTATTAGTTTAACGTGCTGGTTTCGCGCAATAAATGCGTATAATTTTCATTATTTTTTCAATAGACTTGATTTTTTCAATTATTTTAAGCTTATAAAATGTAAAAATTTAAATGATATTTTACAGAAAATAATTATTGTCGGTTTGAAAAAAAATCAAAACCGACATGTACTATAGTACCATATATCAGGAATAAATTGCGTCTGCACAACAAATTAATTGAAACTTTAAAATTTAATTATAGAAAAAAAAACCATAAATTATAATTTAAAATAGATTTTTTTTTTCAAAATTAGTCACGTAGTGTTGTCATGTGCTACTTCTGAATTTTTATAAAATAATGCAAATCAAAAGTAGCACATAACAGTGCGATTTAAAAGGTACCAATAACTTTTTGTACGTTTCTACCGTTAGTAAAGTGCTCGCTTCGTATGTAGTAGGTCGGGGTTCGAACCGCGACCGGGTCTGACCAAAACTTAAATTGGTAGTGATCGCTCTTTCGCCAAGCACTCGGCATTTAAAAATGAAAGTCAATGGGCCTTTGGGAGGAAACCTTAAAAACCGTGTCGCGGCAGGTGTGGTACGCTAAGGAACCCTTCCTGCACATTGACCTTAGCGCACTGCAAAGGTCTAAATTTCTGGCACCTCACCTATACAATACAATACAATACAAAGTTTTATTTAAAGTCGATAAAAACATAACAAGTTAACATAAGCTCTAATGAGCTTTTGAATCGACTATACAATTGAGACATCTATATATATATATATATATATATAGAGAGAGAGAGAGAGAGAGAGAGGGAGAGAGAGAGAGAGAGAGAGAGAGAGAGAGAGAGAGACAAATACACAAATTAGATTAACATAAAACAGTAAGCACACAGTATTAAAATTAAGCACAGTAGATAAAAAGTAGCACAATGAAGCAACTATTATTAAAATAATATAATGAAATAAAAATGAAGTGAAGCCAGGATGCAAGCATAATCACATCCAAAAGATAAAATAAAGCACGAATAATATAAAAGCATCTTATGTAGCTAGACTAAGCATAAAAGAAAATAGAATAAATTTAAGTTAAAAGAGCCATGCTGAAATTATTAGTTTTGTCTGCATGCCACGCAATGGCACGAGCTGCCTGACCACTGGTTTATTAGGCTCTTAAAATGGCTAAGAGATGTTTCCAATCTAAAGTGATCTGACAACTCATTCCACAGCTTGGCACCAGTAAACTGAAAAGAGTTTTGTCCATACCTGGTTGTTTTTACTCTAGGTATTTCTGCTCTATTATGGTATCTAAAAGAAAAATGTTATTGTTTAATATAGCTGGTGACGTCTCGATATAAGTGAAATATTCTTGAATGGGACGTAAACCCTCATTAAATCAATCAATCGATGAATCAATCCTAGTTACGTTGGTAGTAACAGTAACCTTCTATCATTGAGTTGGTAGAGTGCTCGCTCCGTAAGTGGGAGGTCGTCGGTTCGAACCCCGGCCAGGTCTGACCCAAGACTTGAAAGTGGGTAGTGGCTGTTCTTTCGCCAAGTACTCGGCATAACGAAATGAAAGTTACGGTTCTTTCAGATGGGAACTTAAAATAAACGAGGTCCCGTGTCAAGATAAAGAACCCTGATGTATAATGCCATCAGCGCAATGCTCAGGCAAAATTTCTGCACTTTCGCCTATAGCTGGCGATCTCTCGAAATAAGTGAAATATTCTTGACTGGGGCGTTAAACACCATTACTCAACTAAACTCTATCATTGTGTTGTGTGTTGCATTATTGATTCAAGTTTTTTTAAATTTATTTTAAGTTTAACTTTTAACTTTTGTTCTATTTAGGTGCAGCAAGAAGACAAGATGTTATCAGTTATTTTCTTTGTTTTTTGGATTATAACACGATTAAATTGTCAACTGCTTGATAAATTACCGACATCAGAAGATCGACATGTAAGTAGGCAACTAACGGCAAACATAAATGACGAACATCACAGACTGTTTGTACAGAACTCCCTGTTGTATTGTCCAGGAACGCATATGTGTATTCCTCAGTATAGCAGAAATGTTTCTTTTCAAATGGATATGAATGAATGTTGTGGTCGTTGTGAATGCAAAGAGGAATGTTATAAGGAAGGAACCTGTTGTCCAACACTCTTCCTAGAAAAAAATGAAACAAACTTACCCCAAAACAGCTCATTATTTGATACAAAATCAGAGAGGATTTCTGATGATTTAAATTGTCTTTATCCTCAAGTGTTGCCTCATTTTATTTCATCGGAGATTCCAAATTCCTGGATGTCATATCTAATGGTATGGAAATGCCCGGACAGTTATACGGATTCTAGAGTCTCAGCGATGTGTAAAGAGGCCGGAAAAAGCCTCGATCCGGACATGGACATAAGTATAGTTATACCCGTGACTTCACTCAAAACAAATTTAACTTACAGAAATAAATATTGTGGTCAGTGCCATGGTGAAAGTGTAACAAATTTAGTTATGTGGCAAGGTGAAGTATTTTGTCCTTTGCTTTTTAGGTTCGCTGCACAATCATTGCAAGAAATGGTGAGACAAATAATAGTTGAGAAAATGTGTAATCTAATGTTTAATCCTGTTGCCATGGTTAAAGATATCCCAGAATCGTGTTATTGGGGAACCTTTACAGAATGTAATGTTACCGGAAAATGGGACGTTTTTGATCCGTTGATTGAAGCTGGTTGCCATGGTTTCACAATGACGTATCTACATCACTACAGAAATGTCTTTTGTTTCATGTGCAATGAAAAAGAAGAGCCTCTAATGAAATGCTCAGATGAAGATTATAAGATGATGTTTTTTGCTTCTCAATACCACGCCTTCTTAGGATTTATAAATTTCAACAATGTTCCGCCATCTCTCTTTGCGAATACCAATACTTCACAGTCAAACGATTTACTTATCAGCAAAAACTGTCCACCAGGAGCCAGATATGATTTCTATAAGGTAAATACAATGAATATAAACAAACACAATCATACTGGTCTTTGTTCAAATACATTTCAAAGTGAAAACCAAAAACCTGTAAATTAAGTTAAACACGTTTGAATTCCATCAGGGTAGTGGGGTCAGGTGCCCCGGAATGGTAAGCTTTGTTGTATTTTAAATTACAAGAATTTCATGTGCGCAGAATTTCTCATCTATATTTTTTAAAAAGTAATTAAGAGTTGATGGTGTTGATCGCCCTAATCAAGAATCTTTCACTTAAATTGCGGTGGTCATTAACAGTTCTAAAATTGTAACGGAAACCGCAGTGCCCGGATAAAACCATGCGACCCTCGGCAAGTGAACTGATAAACTTTCTCACACTAGACTTTGAAATTCTAACCTAACCGTTTAGAGAAACAAATATTGTAACAATTATATATCTTGATGAAGCACAAGCTTTCACATGAATAAAAATGATATAAAATTTAACGATATAATCAGATGTTAAGGGAATGTAATTTTCATTTTTATTTTTTTAAGGAAAAATGCCGGAATCTAACTTGTTCGACAAATCTCGCTTTCAACGGTTCACACTGTAGAAGTATATTCCACCGGGTTAATCCCCAGTTGTATGAATTGTATATTCAGTTTACCCCCGAGAATCCAAATATATTCATCAGTTGTGAAATATGTGTTTTAAGTGCAATTAATTCAATGTTGGATCACCTGAGCCAATTTATAGTCGAAACTGTACATGCAAAAAATGAATTATGCGATATTCAAATTTTGTACAAGCCTGTAAACAGTTTACTTTTGCCACATGGTCCGCTTGTTAATATTTCACAAATCGCCATCCGCGGTATTGTGTATGCTAAAAGTAACCATGACTACAACACAATACTCTCAGATCTTTTGAAGATAGAATCGAAAATGGTTCTTATAAATGTAAATAATTCATACATGGATATTTCAACCGGATTCGATGTCCGCCTAATTTATAGCGATTCGGGATATGCGGATGAAGACGTTTTACTTCATGGTGTGAAAAAAGAAATAACAACAAAGAAATTTTATCATCACCCGAAGTTGTCTGAATTTCCCATTACTTTAAAGAAATGTTTTATTCCACTAAGGACAACGAAAGTTACAAATTTCAAGACTTGTCCTCGTATTAATATAAGTTCAAGTGAATTAACCATCGTAGAAAATGATGAAACCTGTATCCCTGAAATAGGTCTTTGTTTAAAGTCAGGACAACATTCACCCTTACTCAACGGTTTCATGGAGATATGCTCAGAATTGTATTTTGAAAGCATTCAGAAAATAGGAGTTAATAAGAAAAACATTGATAATGAAAGTCACGTTGCCGGAAGTGACGTACCAGTGCCGGATGTTTTACCATATACTCTAACTAACGCACAGTATATCTCCTTGTACTTTACAACTTTGTCACTTGTTATTCTAATTGTGACAACTTTTGGTTTTATACGAACAAACAAATATCGAACTCTGACGGGAAAGATAAATACGATTCTTTTGATAATGTTCGGTTTAGCACAGATATTTCAAGAGTTATCGTCCCTTACAAATAGAGTAAAAAACTTGTGTGAAATAGCTGGCGTCGTTACACATTTTACATGGATTGCCACTGCATTCTGGATAAACGCCGCCTGTTTTAATATTTCCAAAATGTTTTTAATGAAATCCAAATTATTTCAGGGTATCTCTGAAATCAAACATTTACTTCTGTTTCTTGCTTACATTATGATAATGGCAAGTCTTATTGTTGTAAACTGTATTGTAATCAGTTTTCTCATGTCAAACGGCAGCCATATTGGATACGGAGGTTTGTGGTGTTTTATCATATCAAATGAAATGTTCTTATATACCTATGCTTTACCTATCTTTATAACTACATTAGCCAATGTTATCATTTTCATCACCGTCGTTGTCAAGTATGGTATTCATGTTGATGCGCAACTTAAGTTAGCTTTTCACTATCGGATGTTAAAGCGATATATTTTGCTTTCTTTTGTTTTTGCGCTAACTACTACACTAAAAACAGTCTATAAATGGAATTCCATGATGGCGATCTTATATATTGCAATTGCTTTAAGTGCCGCTCAAAGCATTTTGATGTGTCTTTTACTCTTTTGTATAAAAAACAAGCATACAGGTCTGTCGAGTCAAAATTACTATTTGGACGGGTTTCAGAATGGATCCTCTTCGATACCTGCCGAAAGTCAGGGTAAAAATACCTTACAATCTTCTCAACTTGAAAAAGGAAATCAAGACATTCCGGCTGATGAAACACAAAACTCAACCAAAACGTCACCAAATAGTGTGAAGGCATTATGCCACAATTCCAACTGTGACATACCTCAAAATTCCAATAATAATACACCTGACGATTCAAATGGTAGCACGCCATAAAGTGAGTGGAAATCACAATTTATCCAATCATTTGTTTTTCGCTGTAAGCAGATGGAAGAACCCAAACTCGTGAGGATAAAAAAAAATATATATATCAGCAAAAACACAAAACAAAGATTCTATTCTCGATCGTTCTGACATTAATTCTTCAGGAGTTGTTATCTCTTTTGTAACTGGTGAACTTTTTAGAATAATACAATTCAACCTCAAAATCTCATGTTACTTGTCCTTATGTGAGATTTGAACTATTTTGCTGTTTGTAGTGTATATTCTTATGTTGTAATAGATCCGTTCTTTTCTTTCCCAATTTATCTGTTGAGGTACGTTAGAACCAACATAAATCAGTACTTAAATAAAAGTGTAGTATTTTGAATTTTATGATCACTCATGGTCAGGTTAACAACACTTTAGAAAACCTTGTCGATGTTGCACGAATTCCCCTGTTTTTGTGAAGGGTTTAAATTTTCTTTCTTTTTTAATTGTTGTTTGATTGTAAATAATATACACAATCCCTTCATATTACTCCAACATACAGTTAGAACAAGAGTCACGAAAACTTCGTGAAAACCAGGTTTTCGTATTTCGGAGAAGGGGGTTTCAGAGAGAAATTGTACCTAGTTAACATATTATGGGTGATCATGAGTCTCGCAGGGACCTGTTGATAATAAAGGGATACCCGTAACGGGTTAAGATTTGATATATATATAAAAGCATCATACATCGGAACATGTTAAAAGATTGCAATTATGACAAATTATTTAGAAATCTGAATGTTGTGTTTTCATTTCAATATAATTTCATTTAAGAAAAGATCCATAGTGGCATCTGCACCTAAATATATTCGGAAATATCCAATTTAATGCAAAAATAGTCAACATAGAAATATTTTGCCACCATAATCATTTAACAAAACTAAAATTCCATAAATAGTGAATTCTACGTCTAAATATCATCAAAAATAGCCAATTTCATGCCAAAAATTGTAAATATCATGCAACAATAGCCATTTTAGTGCAGAAAACACAAAGGTCAAAATGAAGGTCATGACCTTGACCTTTGATTTTGGCTTTAATTTCATAAATAGTGAATTCTACGTCTAAATTTTATCAAAAATAGCCAATTTCATGCCAAAAATTGTAAGATTCATGCAACAATAGCCATTTTAGTGCAGAGAGGACAAAATGTAGGTCATGACCTTGACCTTTGATTTTGGCTTTATTTCATCAGCATTGCTAGAAAATATGAAAACTGAAAATCCCATGTCATTATCTTTACATATATAGCCATTTTCGTGCAGAAAACACAAAGGTTAAAATGTAGGTCATGACCTTGACGTTTGATTTTGGCTTTATTTTCACTAGCATTGCTAGAAAATATAAAAACTGAAAACCCCATGTCATTATCTTTCAGATAAAGCCATTTTAGTGCAGAAAACACAAAGGTCAAAATGTAGTGAATGACCTTGACGTTTGATTTTGGATTTATTTTCACTAGCATCGCTAGAAAATATGTAAACTGAAAACCCCATGTCATTATCTTTACATATATAGCGATTTTAGTGCAAAATACACAAGGGTCAAAATGTAGGTCATAACCTTGACCTTTGATTTTGGCTTTATTTTCATCAGCATTGCTAGAAAATATGAAAACTGAAAACCCCATGTCATTATCTTTACATATATAGCCATTTTAGTGCAGAAAACACAAAGGTCAAAATGTAGGTCATGACCTTGACCTTTGATTTTGGCTTTATTTTCATCAGCATTGCTAGAAAATATGAAAACTGAAAATCCCATGTCATTATCTTTACAAATGGCCAAGATATAGCTAGAGGTTGCTAATTTTGTGAAATGACCAAGCAACTGTGACCTTGACCTTTGATGTATTTATCCCAAAAGCAATCCCAACCAAGATCTTATCACAATACATGTTTGTGCCAAGTTTCTTTCAAAAATGTCATTTACTTTTCAAGTTATCATCCGGAAACCATTTTTTGACGCCCGCCCGCACGCCCGCCCGCCCGCCCGCCCGCCCGCCCGCCGACATTCGGTTATCTAAGAACCAGGTTTCTACGAAACCCTGGTTAAAAATATGTATTATCCAGGCATATAACATGGACCTGTCATTAGGAATATCCATCAACCATAAACATATAGGTCCACGTTCAAATCAAATCTTAACTGTTAAAGGCAAAATTAAGTGAAACATAGGAAAGTAAGGCCGAGGTGCTCCGGAAGGGTAACCACCTGTCTAGCTAGCTGTATCCACCAAGTGGGAAATCAAAATTAATGGAGCATGAAGTTATACAAACACAACACACGTTTATTCTTTCAACGAATTTTTACCTACCGGTAAATGTTACTGACTCTAATTATCGTCTTGGGAAAGACAAAGATAGTTGCTCATTTGCGCTTTTGGTAAATTTTGTCATGCTCTTTGTTATTTTTGAAGTTTATGAAATAAATACATACCAGCAGGTCATTGTCATGTTTTTGTTTCATTCAATTTATTATTAAAAAGCACAAAGTGTAACATTGTTGCTATATACTTTGCCGATAACTTGTATTCACCCTATGCTACTATTGGGGTTTCGTTGGTCGAGCGGTCTAAAGCGCATGCTTACGGATCACGGTGCCTCTCATCGCATATGTTCCAATTCCAGTCTGGCAGATTCTAATGTGAAAATGTTGGAGAATTTGCTTGCTGAAGGTCTGTGGATTTCTTTGGATTCTCAGGTTTCCTCCACATTCCCGGCCCGGATCTGACATCCTCAATATAAGTGAAAGAATCCCGACTGGGGCGAAAAAAAACACCATTAATCCACTTTAATGAAGGCATAGTAAAACGCACCAATAAACTATATTGCCCCATTTAGTCACGAACTCCTGATCAAATTCGATTTTAACAACTCGGCTATAGACACCTTAATATTCCGTAAATGGATTGTTATTGTTACACATGTTTTTGAAATTTATAATATGTGTTTGGGAATGCAAGACTCCTGCAAAAGTGCTTAAAATAAGTTTTTGGAATTAATCCAACATGACGTATTAATGTGTTTGCCTCTTTTTCCATTTTCAATTTGTTTTCCCCCGTGTTTTCGTTGCATTGCTATATACTTTGATCACCAATGACTTATAGGTGTGTACAATCGTATTTCTTCCTTTAATTCCTTTTATATATTTTAATGAGGCGTCTGTTAATGGTTTTGACAAAAACAAAATTGCAAGCAGCCGGACAGTAATCCAACCATGCTGTGTTGTACTTTAAAAAGTCTTCATAACAGAATTATAAATAAAAACACTTACAACGATACGCATAGGATTCATTTTAATAATGTTGCACATCATACAATTTTGTTACCGTACAAAGACTTCTCGAAAGTTTTAAAACATCTAAACAAACGAATAAGTGTCGAAAGAACAACTTTTCGGAAGCTGACATATATATATATATATATATATTATCTGATAGAACGTTTTTGGCGACTAACTATATATATCAAGGCCTAACTATATATATTTAGCATAACGTTCAGAAATTGCGCCTCGGTACATTTTCGTTAGCTTAGTGTTAAACTTTCAACAGGTTTGTATTGTATTTGAAATTGGCTACCAAGACAAGAGATTTAAATATCACGTCCGGTAAACATGACCAAAAAATAAAAAGCTTATTTTATAAAATATGTTCTAAAAATGCATGTATTTACAAAAGTTTACTTTAGAACGGGTATAAACTAGTTTATTGCAATTCTTAAGCATAGTGCGTAAATACAGCTCGTCCAGTGTTGTTGGTTTTTTTAGCATAACGAATGTCCAAATATCCAAATATGTATCTCGCACAGACTTTTATAGAAGTTTTCTTGTTCAATAATTCTGGTACCGAAGCTTCGATGAAAGATTTTTTAATTGAATTATTGATTTTTTCTGAACTGGTTCAATAAAGCCATACTGATGTATCATACAATTTTCTTTCGAAACTTTACGGCGTTTTTGTGTAAATCATTTGGACGCTCGAGTCAACATAAAAAGTCTAAATATGCGTTGAATTCTTCACTTTAACAACTTAATAACAGCTTTTAGTTATAACCATGCTGGTAAAATACTTAAATGATTTAGTTCTTATTTTCGAATGAGAAATCATTGCAATCGATCCATACTTGCACATTTGTTTTTAACATTATACATAAAAACGGAAGTAGAGAACAGGCAAAGCGATGATTAGGATACACATACTACGTAACGGTGACGTTTACTATTTCCTGTCGTCGAAAAAATCGAAACCGAATTCTTCACCTCCGAATCTGCCCGAGTCGTCTCTATCATCAGAGAAGAAGTTATCCTCCTCCCTAAATCGCCCTGTAACATAATTATAAAGATAAATACGTCATGTAATTGAAAACCAGGTTCCAATTTTTATGAACTTGCATTTTTCGTAAGCTATGTTTTAAATTTGTAAATTTTGACAGTCTCTATTGAAACTACACACAAAAAATATTTTTAAAAAACAAATAAGTAAATAATAAATAAATCAATTAATAAATTAATTAAAGAACTTTTGACAAACTTAATAAGAAGTCATAAGCTTAGAATGATCTTAAATTGACATCCTAGTCAATGTTCGTTATTTTCAGTCCTTTCGACGCAGAAAATCTTGAATGTCTGGGGAAATCAGAAAGAGATATTAAAAAACATCAACTTCTGACCAGCGAATTGTCAGTGTCTTTTACTAGTGTCTGCCTAATTAAATAAATAAATAAATAAATAAATAAATAAATAAATAAATAAATAAATAAAAATGAGAATTATAATTAGCAGTCTCAATACTTGAAAGCGTCATATTTTTATGGTGTACCAGATTTTGTTGTGACTTGTTTTTGGAACTAGTCACGTTCTTTGTCTTTTGATTGCTTGAAATCAGTAAGTTGGTCAGGTGTTATCCGAAATGAATCTGGGACGTGAAGAACAACTGTAAATCAACTCTCTTAAAAACGAAATTTGCCGGTCTGACGTTAAACAAAATGCAATCTTTAAGACAAATAGCTGAAATTTGCCGATGTGACGTTAAACAGAATGCAATTTTTAAGACAAATAGCTGAAATTTGCCGATGTGACGTTAAACAAAATGCAATATTTAAGACAAATAGTTGGAATTTGCTGATGTGACGTTAAACAAAATGCAATCTTTAAGACAAATAGCTGAAATTTGCCGATGTGACGTTAAACAAAATGCAATATTTAAGACAAATAGCTGGAATTTGCCGGTGTGACGTTAAACAAAATGCAATTAGCTAAAAAACGTCAAGTTATTCCAACTTTTTTTCAATAACTTTCTTTTTTGAAAAAAAAAATCAAGGTTTTTTATGTTTAATATGGTAACGTTATGGTTATATCACTGTTATTGTGTCAGATAGTTGTAATATTGATATATTGCTAAATAAATCACAAACCTCGACCCCTTTGACGTAGAAGCCTTCCTAAAAAATTTAAAGCAGAGCGCCTGTCAAGAAAGGAACGTTTTGAACGACCTGAAAGGTAAAATTTACAATATAAAGATAATTAAAGTTTTATTATATCAAACATCATTTCTATTAACTGAAGTGCATCAATAACATAAATAATTAAATACAAAGTAGAGACTAGTTGTTTGGTTATGATTAACGACTCACGATTTTAGTGTCATTGTCGGTCTGCGTACAAAGACCCCGTGTCGTTGTCGCGATTTTAGTGTCGAGAATTCGAGTCAATGTCGGTCTGCGTACAAAGACCCCGTGTCGTTGTCGCGATTTTAGTGTCGAGAATTCGAGTCAATGTCGGTCTGCGTACAAAGACCCCGTGTCGTTGTCGCGATTTTAGTGTCGAGAATTCGAGTCAATGTCGGTCTGCGTACAAAGACCCCGTGTCGTTGTCGCGATTTTAGTGTCGAGAATTCGAGTCAATGTCGGTCTGCGTACAAAGACCCCGTGTCGTTGTGAAACAACCTTATTCCAATGCACTCAAATACTATATGGCGCTTAAAATTCCCAGAGGGTTTTAATATCGCTATGTCATATAATAAATTTTTGAATTTTCTGAATGAAATATTAAAAAATTTATAATATGACAATTTTTTTTATTATTTCATTCAGAAAATTTATAATATGACAGCTATATTCGCGACCAAATACATTTCCGCGAAAATATTAAATAAAATTTTTTATAATTAAATTTTAACTAATACAAAATACAGGCTAGCTTTCTTGTGACTTTTATCGCCAACTGGTTAGGTTTTAAATACACACAAAAAGTTCAATATGCTATTTGAAAATCCGAACAAATGCAAATTATATGTATTACTTACTTAACAGAGTCTCGTCTTCAAAATCTGTGAAAGCCTGAAAAGAAAACAATAAAGATATATACACCTACCTGAAGAAAATTCACATGATTGGATATTTAGAAAATTTGATAGCTTTTAAAAAGTGTAAAATAACTTTTTTTTTTTTTTTTTTTTTAAAAAATGGAAAACCTTTTAAGGACTTAAAATACGGAATTGCGTAAAATATGCCTTTATTTGACTATAAAGGGTAAGAAAATTATAATAATAATAATAAATAATAATAAATCGAACAAAACAGAAAACTAAAGCTACTGTCATGTGCAGAATTTTGAATATTTCTTTTTGTAAAAATTTAAGATTCTGTACATGACATTAGGATTTTTCCCATTTAATACAATGCTTCCGGAATAATATTAAACCAAACGAAAGAATACTAGTATCTATATAATATATAAGCAATTTCATTTGTATAATTCATAAAATGAACCTATAATTTTCTTCGGGTACTCCGGTTTCTCCACCATCCTTAGAACTGGCCGCCATTAAGTAATCTTGACTTAGGGTGTGAAACAACGTTGCTTCTTTTCTGTGGGTGATGTATTTAGCTATACCGACACGCATCCTGCTTGTGACGTCATTGTGAACAGACGAGAAATCAGACACTTAATAAACGATATATAAGACTTGTTATGTGTGTGTGTGTGTGTGTGTGTGTGTTTTTTTTTTTTTTTTTTTTTTTTGTTGTTGTTGTTACTTACGCCCCTATCTTTTATTCTTTATTACCATGTTATTTTTCATTGATAACTAATTTTGTGTACTTGACCCTTCTGCGATAACGAACAAGTGACATTCATTCATCTCAATGTAATTAGTGTGTCCATTTACGTGTAAATAATTCCTTTATTACCTTTTTAAGTAATCCTTTCAAACTAATACACGTTTAGTTTGATTTGTGGCCCAATTTATGTGCTTCTTCTGCTTTTTAAGCGTGTGTCATGTGCTACTTATGACTTTTTATCAAACAGTAGCACATGACACGAGTATAGGACTAACATATATGTTGAATCTTTTGTCCCCCTATTCATTTACGGTTTTAAAAATTAATTAAGCACTTCACAATCACAATAATGATGAAACATGTATTTTTAAACGTCACTCGGGCGTTTTTTTAAATCAATATTTTAGCAAAAAAAAAAAAATAAAATAAAATAAATAATAAATAATAATAATAAATAAAAAATTTAAAAAAAGAGAGAAAATAATATATTATCGTTTACAAGTAGGTGTTCATAGAAATGATTATTTTTTACGTTTCTTCAGAATTTAAACAAAATTAATAGCGAAATGTTTCACTAGCTGTTATCTCAGACAAGATAAGAAAATTTTGTGTTTTTTAAAATTATTTATTATTATTATTATTATTTATTTTTTATTATTATTATTATTATTTTTTTTTTTTTGCTAAAAAATATTACAATATTGTAATAAAATGATATTTAATTAGAATAAGTTGTCAAACAGTTAATTAAACGAACTGACGGAAACACTGATCATTTTTTATATTTTCATTTGCCTTGTGAATTTTCATAGCTGCAAGCTTGAGAGTCGTTGCATTCATTGTTGACTATGAACGCCAAAAACTTTGTCAGTCCGTGTCTGAATACATAATAAATGCAATACACAATCAGGAACTACATAACCATAGGTAAACAAACTTGGCTTTCACGTTACTTTTGTTTATATTCGAGACTAGCTTAAAAAACGCATTTTTACGAAATTTTACAAGAACGGTTCAATTGTTAAAATGCACAAAATAAAATCAAAGAAATTAATAAAATAAAATTTTAATAACATATTTAGGCGCCTGGCTGATATTATGTTATATTGACATTGTGAGAAACGGGGTTTAAAAATCAAATTGTGTTTTTGAAAGAACAGACAAGAACTGGTCTTACATTTGGAACCATCAAACCACAAAAAATTCTTGAACAATCAGATCTTAGAAAATTTCTCCCTACCTTGGCAAAGCTGCTATATACCCTATTATTTTGAGGCAATGTGTAATGGTACATCATGTCAATCAATTTTGTGTCTCGCGGGATGTAAATTTCAATTGAAATTAGATTCACGCATGTATGACACATCCAGTGAAAATTGTCCGTTTCACATGCTGTTTGTTGATCGAAAAAACTGAAAAATCAGCTACATGCTTTTAATCAGTTTAATGGGGATACAATAGCAACTCCTCAAAACTATAATACATGGTTAAAGTACTAGAAAACTCCTTGCTAAACTTAAAACGAACATTTTCTAAACTTTGAGAGATATTTGCACCGCAGCAGGCGTAGAGAATAAGTATACTTCTCACTGCTTTGCAGTCTACATTGAACAAGTATGAAGTACGAATACCGAGTATGAAGCTCGGCACATAATGTTAGAGTGAATATCATTTTAACAATGTCGACATTCCAGAAAAAATCTCTTGGTAAATCCCTGTCTACGCTCACATATAGTATCCCGGCGCAGATTCGAAACCCACATGCTTGGCCATTGAAAACTATTTCTGTGTTTCAGTTTCCCCCGTTTCTGATTCACAAATTTCACTTCCGACATATAGCCAGCAATCTTTTACTCCAAACTTTTTTGCAATGAAATGGGGTCAAACAGTTGCACCTGATTTTCGACCGAAATATAGTCCACAAATAACAACACATTTATGTTGATATTCAATTTTTTATATATATTATTTTATATCCAATATTCTCAAAAATAGTTTATGTTAATGACAAATCAAGAAAATACCATCAAAATATGATATAACTCGTTATGTATTTCAACAATGTTTAAAGATAACTGCATCTTAGTTTTGAAAGAAAAAAGAAAAAAAGAAACAGAAAAAGAAACACTAACAGATCCAGAGCGTCCAAATTTGCAATTAATTTGAAAAAAAAAAAAAAAAAAAAAAAAAAAAAAAAAAAAAAAAAAAAAAAACGTTAGGAAAAGTAACCAAAAATTAAGTGAAACCTTTTTTTTATTTGAAAATTGGAAATATTTATCCATGTATTTTTCATTCTCCTTCAGGTTGACATAAAAAAAC